>JAHREE010000401.1:283336-356725 GCA_033628505.1 Tringa tobata | reverse complement strand
CAAAAAGCCAAGAATGTTGGTTGTGTTGCTTAGGACGCTCTGAAGTGTTTTCCAGTAGCAGGTAAAAAAAAGATTATTCCAGTAGGTGCTCTAGGGGCAACACATCAGAATTAGTGTCCCTTTGAAGTACATAAAAAACACAACATAAAGCTGTCCTGGGAACTTTATTGTTTGAAATACCTCCTTTCCTGTATAAAAACTTATGGTCCACTACCGTAACTACGTACAGGTTCTTAACTCTTCCTTGTTTTGTTTCCATCCCTTGGCCTTCTTACTCCACTACTCATAAGGCCTGGTGTGATGGTCTCAGGGGCAAGGATGTGTCTCATCCTATGTCCAAGTGGGTTGACTGAGCCCCTCTTTTCTCCTTGGCAGATGCTCTGAGCCCTGGGTGGCGCTCCCTCCCTGCTCTCCTTTCTTTTCAAAGGACTGGAACCCACAACCCTTGGTAATCACTTCCCTATCTTTTGAGGTGCTATTCATGTATTTTGAGGTATAAGTGGTTTCCCAGAAAAGTTCTAGGCAGTATCTTTGTCTCGGCTAACAAATTCTTCATCTTGTCCATGGATGTCAGTGGATTCTATGCTGATATGCTTTTCCTGCATTTAAAGAGAAGAAAATACCAATTTATTTCACAATGGCATTCAAAGGGCAGATTTGGATGGTAAACCATATTTGTGATGCTCTGGTTAAAATCCTAATTCTGAGAGTATATCTTTCCAGGCATTGAACAAATCCTATGTGGTAGATTTGTTATTTTCCAAATATTGGTGGATGGGTGCAAAACAGTCCAATTTAGAAGAGTGTATATATGAAGATAGAATTTAGAATAGTGTATATATATATATAAAAAAATAATCTGTCAGTCCAGGGTTCTTTTGGGGCAGAAAAATACTGCTTTGCTCAGTGTATCAGAAGAGGTATTGAAGTTGGAGTGAACTGATAGGGTAGAGCAGAAGAGGATTAAAGTTCTACCAGAAGTAGCTTCTCTGTCAGAAGCTTTACCAGATATTCTGCATACTTTGCTGAAAATCTTTGGTTCCTAAGATGTGCTGGTTCTGCTTTTTCCCTGCATCCTGGCTGAAAATACTGGTGACCTAGATTTTTATTTTGATTGATGGAACTGTACGAATATCAAGGATCAGAAAATAGGCTGTCTTAAGAGGCTTTGTTTCTGCAGATTGTCTTCAGTTACAATAGTGCTGTTCTTCATATGCTATTACAGATGCTTGAATGAATAACTTGGGTTTGGGGCTTTTTTTAATTGCATCCTTGTAATTTTAATGAAAACCAACTCCTGAATGAGGTTTGGTAAAGGTAAAATATAGCTAAATGCTTCTTGAACTTGAAAATCATGCCAATCCAGTTATCATCTTGTAACTTGAGAAAGCTTTTAATTACATATTCTGAAAGTATTTAAATGATCAAATCTCTTCTTTCGTTCCCATGAATTGTCAGAGAGGCTGTGTTCAGAATCTTCTTTTGTCCAAACAGTAAAGTCTTACCTGGTGAGGAGCTTTTTCCTTTTCCTCTTCAGGGGAAAACTGAGAGACCATTCCCCTTTTGTCCAGTGCTGCTCTATGTGGTTCTGTTGATCTTATTTCAACATGGCATGCTTCCTGCAGAACTTTTGTTCGCATCATTTTTATTACGTTCACCTGGGTATTAAGAGGAGGTAAGAAGGGGAGAATTGTGTGTACCTGCCAGTAAATCATGGATTTCAATTCAGGATTTGAAATGCTGAGGTTCTCACAAGGATGACTACTGCCTTTTACTGTACTTGATAGCGAACTGTTTAAAGTGTGCAAAGCCCACGTCTTCGTACCCACACCTGTGTGGCAGCATATGTATTTACATTGCTGTTTACTGCCTTTATAAATGAGCAAGCTTAATATAGTAGTTTCCTTCTGTAAACATAAACTCTACATTGTGGCCATGCTTATGCTTGAAAGGTCTTTGCTTTGTGTCTACTTTGGTGCTCTTCTAAACCTTTCATCTTCTACACAGTGTTCTACAGTTCAAATTTTCTCAAATAGGCTTTGACTGCCTTCTGCAAGGTCAGCATTAATGTCAGGTATGCAGCCACGGAATAAATTCAGTGTTGACAGTGCGTAGACTACCTCGAACAGATATTGTAGGGGATTAAATACTGTATTCTCTCAGAAGTTCTCTTAAATGTTTTGCCCTTACTGGCAGAGGAGCAGAACATAGATAGCTCTGTAAATTTCTGCATTGTTATAAGAGCTTTGTTTGTCCCGAGATGATTGCTGCAACATCATCCTGTGCTTTGCAGTGTGTCAGCATTTATTTATTTTTAAAAACAATTCTGGGTGATGATTCTTAGACTGTCATTTGCTTTTCACCTGCTCTTATGCTCAGGACCACGTTGTTCAGATGCAAGACTGATACCTGGTTTTATCCTCTAATTTATTTGCTGGCCAGGGGCTTCGTTGAGAGACATTTTGTCATGCTTATGTTTAGCTTGATGTCTTCAAAGAAGCAATCTATCATTTTATGGAGAGCTATGTAATTCCATCTCAAGGGCTGGTTTTGAAAGGACTGTTCTTTCTGACAAATCTGGCTTACTCGAGGTCCCAACTGTTTCTCATCAGGCCGTTCCTCAGCAGCCAGAGCATGTCATCTTTGAAGGCTTGTAAATAATCATCTTTGTGGTGCGCTGAGAATTCCTGTGCTACTGCTGTTTCTGTCCTTTATGGATGTGCTTATCCAGCCAGCTGGAGTTACTACACAAGCATTTTCCGAACTTGTGTGAGCGTTCTATTTGTGAGGAAAATGAAAGAAACATCCTATAGATACGGCACTTGGTACTGAAGAACCAATTTCAAAGTGTATGTCTACGGTATCTTCCTTTTTCCCAGGGAGCGTGTCTATTGCTGTGGTGGGAATTCTGGTACAGATCTATGCAGTATATTTAATTTGAGTTATATGTGCTTTCGACACAGAATGGTTTTGAGTGTTTGAGAATTGATGTTGTTGATAAAGGAAAGTATAATAGGTGGTGTATGGGTAAGGAGTTGTGGACCACTTTGAATCTGACAGTTATGTTTTTAGGGTCCCTGCAGACTTAGAGTGACAGTGCTGCAGTGGTTAGTGGTTATGCTCAGTGTTTTGAAGACTCTGAAACTGATATTTTAGTACAACCAAGATGTAATTGGGCTTACCTTTGCAGTAGGTTCTTGGATGCAAAGTTAGGTATGTGTTAAAAGTTCCTCTCAGAGACAGGGGACTTGTACTTGTATTTGACTGAAGATGTTTTGTACTGCTTGCTAGTTTTTGCCTTCTTCAAATGGAAGATACCAGAAGGTAGTCACAAACCAGAAAAAAAAGCCCTTTTATTTTAGGTAGTAACACTGCTTTTATGGAACCTGTCTTCTATCTCTTTTGTGCTCAGTTGCTTTGAAATTAATTGGGAACACCTCAAACAGTGTGTGGGTTTTCTTACATCCAACTTTTTTCGTTTGTGTACTCTTGGATTTGGAAAAAATGTTCCACGCATGTGTTTAGATGACTGTATAATAGTGTATTGTATTTCTCAGCTGTGGCAATTGGAATGAGAGCATCAGTGCAGTGTTCCACACATGTCTGCAGGGAAAGCGGGGGAAATATGAGGCAGCCTGATGGAGTGGGAAGAGAAGAAATTCCCATCTCAGTTCTAATGGAGCAACAGGAACCCCCTTCAGACAGTTATGACGAGGCTACTTCTGCCTCTTGTTCTTCGTGTCCTGTTCAACAAACCTTCTTTAAAACTAAATAATGAACAGCACTAGTTTTCGCATTGTGCATCCTGAACATGTGCAACTGCATTTTCAGTCTCTCACTGGCAACTTCCGAACCTAAATTTTTAGCAGGAGCCACGTTTTATTCTTTGCGTATTCCCTTGCTTGTTTTCACCAGAATGGCCCCATGGAAACAGAGCAGTCCTTAGGGGATTGTTCCTTGTTATACTTTGCCTCCGTACATTTTTGATCTATTCTGTTATCTCCTAGACAGTACTCTGTAGTAAATGCATGTTCTCTCAGATGCAATGGGGAACTTTGAGGTCTAATTGGCTAAGAACAAGTGATACAATTTTTTGAAGGATTGTTTTTGTGCAGTGTCATTCACGTGTTGAGGGAAGAGGCTCTCGAGTCCCTTCTGTTCATACTTTGTGAATGATAGGATAGGATCTTTGTGGCTTGGGAATGGAAAGCTGCTTCTTTAGGTTGCAGAACCTGACAGAAAATTGAGCGGGTTTAAGTGATGCTGAGAGGGTGCTGAGAGCACTACTGTTTGTTGATTTCTCCCTTTCAAGAGATAAGCTGAGGAATCTAATAGCTAGACAAGTTTTCAGAGTGATAGAAGATGGAATTGAAAGGCCTCAAACATCATTTGAGAATTAAGTAGTGCTCTGTGAAGAGTGGTTTTCAATGTAATAGGTTTTGTAGAGGCAGATGGAAGAATAGTGTAGATACGGAGAGAAGAGAGAAAGATGCAATAGGAAGAAAGTGTGTTCCTGTCATAGACTAAGATATTCTGTCACTTGTGCTTTCTTTATAACGCAGTAAAAGGTACAAATGCATAATACTGTTTTTCGCGAGTAAATTGTATCATAACGTTTGGTCTAATATTTAGAGCTTGGCTAACTTTAGAAATTTGGCCAGCAGTCTTCAGCCTAATAGGGTTGTTTAATATTTCAAGCCTTGCAGTTGCCACTCTGTGAGAGAGGATTGAGGATTAATAAATCTGTTTCCGTGCTGCCTTTCAGAAGGACAGGAAGACACTTTACTCCAAAATCCCTCTCTTGATGCCAGCCCCGGAGTAGCGATACTATTGCTGTGATAATTTCGGGCTGTAAGTAGGGTGAGAGAGCAGAAACAACTTCTGTCAGACTGGCTGATGTAGCTGGAGAAAGTCAAGTGAGTGTTGGTCACAAAAGTCTTGAGGTCTGAGTTTGAAGTGGCAAACTTCAAAGCTGAGCACAGTTGAATGCTCTAAGGTTATTCAGAGTTTAATTTATTAATCTGTTAGACAAATGCAGAGGAGAGGTGGTTGCCTGTAAGGGAGGGCAAAATGAAAATGTAGCAGGCTGCTGAAGGAGAAATAGTCATTATGCCCTTTGGGGGTGTGGGGGAGCTGTTATTAAGACTGAACTAGAGGTTGGGCCTCAGGCACGTGTACCACAAAATCAGCAATGCTGCTGAGTTTGTGATTCTTCACATGTGGAGTTTTATTTTTTGATTCTAAACTGCCAGTTCAGGTTGATTGGAATAAACATTAAAAAATGAGGTTTACTTTCCAAAACAAGCTCGTTTTCAGTTTGCGATATAGGACTATGTACTTCTAGGCTAACTCCTTGTAAAGGGTTGGCATTTCTTGTAACATTCAAAGGACAAGACTCCTTCTATGATTTAATTTGTCTAACAGGTGATTAAAATGATTCTAGTATGTATGCTATATTGCTGTTGCTGAATTGATAATTTAAATGTGTTGAGATTTTTTTTTTTCATTTTCACTTTTTTCTTTGGGAATTGTAAAGTAGCAAGAAGGCTGGCTGGCAAAATCGCTTCCTAAAACATACTTCAAACATGCCTTGTCTGAAATGTCAGTGACTTCCCCCATATGTAGGGAGTTTTAGATACAGATGAACTGTGGGATTTCTGTCCTAGTGAGCCATTGGCCTAACACCCATTTGAAAAAGCAAGTTTAGGCATGACTTAAAGCATATGGAGACCAGTACATCATCTTAGCTGATAGCTATTTGGAACTAAAAATCTGGGGCTATACTTTCATGTCAGAAAGACTCCAGGTTATTATAATCTGATGTGTAGTAGCTATGTCAGATTAACAGGTTTTGATGATCCTTCAGTGATTGCTGGCCTAAGGTGAAGTGGACAGTGTCGTACAATATTACGAGCTCACATGTGAGAACAGCTAAGCAGGTTCTGGAAGGGCGTTTTAAGGTCTCTTCCTGGACTGAATGAAATTTAAGAGTTCTCTACGTGAATGGTAGAGATTCTCTACCACTACTTGTGGTAGACAACATTCCTTCGATAATCAGGGATGGGCGTAAATGGTATAATGGACAAAAATAACTTTAAACCAAGAGACAGTAAATGAAAAATGGTGCTAGAAAAATGCAGTGTTACAGGATGCCTCTCTGCTTAGTGAAATTTTGCTTCAACTGTAGGATATACTGCTAAATGCTGAAGGCACAACTTCACCCTTGAGGGGAGATAGAGACACTTAAAGTAATACGGTTAATCGAATTTGATGTTTTGGGTCATTCATCTGAAGTAACACTGGTAAAGGCTCTACTTTTCATGTCATTTGGCTGTTTTTGGGATAGCTGAGAAAAAAGTATTTTGCTGATCTGGCGTCACAGAGCAGGAGATCTCTCAGTTTCTGAGAGTTCTGCTGAAGTGCAGCTGTTTTCCCCACACCTCTCTTCGGATAATTCTTTGCTGTTATGGCCTAGTTTATTTAAATAGCAGAGATTGGTGCTGTAATTGAAATGCTGATAATACAGAGTCAGTTATCTCATGCAACTTGTAGCTCAATTTCCAGACTCGGTGCAAAGGATGAGGCAATAAAAGATGCTTGAGAGAGAGCTGGGAAAAGCAGCATCTCCCATTTTGTCAGCCAGCCGAGAGATTTGAAAGGAACTTGAGTTGAAACTGCAGCCAAAGACACGGAGAGCTTAAGTTGTTGATATAGAAGGCTAGCATGTGAAATGACTGATGCTCTTACGTGGAAGTAAAGATTTGATATGAGAGGCTTTTTCAGTCTGTCACACACAGAGCAAAATAAGTACTGGAAACTGGGATAGATTCAGGGTAGGAATAAACTATAAATATTTCTAACTACAGGTATGGATCATTGAGACACCTTATCTTTCTATTTGGTAGACTTTCCTTGGCAAGAAAATTTATGACAAGGTAAGTTACCTCTCCAAAGAGAATACTTCAGGCAGGAGTTCAAGCAGTTTCTGTGGTGCTGTGAGATGGCAAAGTTGGATTAAATGATGACTTCTAGCATTATGGATGCTAAATTCTTCTGTTCTGTATTGGTGAAGTTATAGCCATATGCTGTTTTTCTACAGCACTTTGGTTTTATGCAGCGTCTGGGAGTACAGAATTAAGATTGGGAGCAAGCACGGATTTAGGGTTTCCTTGTCTAAATGTTGAGTTTGTTTAGTTTGCACCGCATGTTAATCGTGTAACAGTTTCTAAGTGTTAAAACTCAAACAAGTTGAGTAACAGTGTCTCTGTGTGCTACTTTGTTCTTTCCTTTTTTTCTTTGCATCAACTGCGATCTTTTGAATGGGATTAGAAATCTTTTCTTCCCAACCTGATGATTAACTGTAAAAATAAGCTGATTTACGATTTCTGTGGTTTGATTGAGTTGGCAGGAGTTTTTAACGTTTTATGTACTTGGTTGGACTCGTAATCACGTTAGTACAAACATGCTCCCTGCTAAAGGGGTAGGGAACAACTCACTTGTTGAGTAATTAAGAGATATTCAAGCTGTAGTAGTGCCCACCTTAGAAATTAATTCTGTCAAAATAATGATGGAAATATTTTAACATGCAAACTTTGTCATTAATTCTTGTTGTTGATTGTTTCGCAACTGTCCATAAAAGTGGGAGAGTGGGAGGAGGGGAGAAGGAAGAGGAGGCAAAAGCTGTAGAAAGCATAATTGTCAAAACTTTTGCCACACAATTAACTTCTGACTCGAGTCCAGCCAGTCCAGGTTTTTATTTGAGCTATGTCCTTGTATCAGTTACCGGTACCTCAGCTTTTGAGACATTTGCATTTTGAAAACCTTTTCAGAATGATGCTTTGCGTCATTCTATTGTTTGCAATTTTGGTCAGCCTCTGGTAGATAAATCTGGTCTGACAAAGCATTGTTTTGGATGCTTCCTCTGTGTGCGTAATTGTCTCGGAATCTCTTGTAACTGTTTTATACTAAAAGTGAAAGCATTGGCTTGAAGTGTCTAGGAATACTTCTGTGGTTGTTCATCTCACCTGCGATATCCTTCTCTGTCTAGGAACCTCTTAAACACGGCTACCTACTCTGTTTTCGGAAGACTTAAGCGGAGAAAATACCACACAAACTGTTATTTCCTCCTCTTCTGTGTAGTCCTTTTTTCTGCTTCCTCATCAAGTCACCCTAGCTCGTTTCAACATCTTTTGTGTTGCTTTGCTAGAAGGTGACATAGGAAAGCTCCAAGGTTTCTGTTCTATCAGAATTTTTAAATTTCTTAGGTTTATGCTTGATTTATGGTCTTTAAAAACGTAGGTAAAACCAAGTTCTCACTGAGGAGTCAGTCTATCCATGTTGCTTTCTCACAATCTCTTTTTTGCAGAAGAGGTGCGGGTATTGGGACTTGCTAGGAATGCCTTAGAGTCTGTTCTTTCTCAGCTGGGAATTTAGCTCACACCAGTTCAGAAAGCTGTGCACTAACTACTGGACACTGATGTTTCTGTGGGAGGACCCCCAAATTTAGAATCAACTTCATGAAGATGTGGAACTTCAATAACTTCTGCTTCGGCCAAAGTTCAGCACCTTAGGTTGTTTCTACAATAATAACTTACCTTGACAGACTAGATTGCTGATTTTCTCAGGATTTAAGGCATGAAGCAAATATTAATTTTTATTGGCTAGGAATCACTAAAACTTCCAATTTGTTATATTTAATATTGCTTCTTGCTGAGCTTAAGTGGGCTACATCTTATGCCTTTAAACAATTGTGCTTTAACATCAGAATAAAAATATAAACTTCATACACAATTGCCAGATTAGTTCCTCTTGTAACTCTTCTCGAGCTGCTTCTGGATGGAAATTAGATATTGTTTTTAATGAGTTTAATATACTCCTAAAATATTTTCTTTTAAACACTCATACTGTACTAATACACTTATGAAACTAGCATGCGTTATATTTTATTTATAGCTAATTAATTGAACTCATTACTTCTGGGTTGCTGTGTTCCATAAGATTGTTAGAGCTGATAGACTTCAGCTGATAAAGAAAATAAGTCTTTCTGCTTTTCCAGTCTCTAGTTAGTTTCATAACTTAAAATTGAGTGGCCACAAGATTGAACTGATGAAATCATATTCTTATTTCTTTAAGAAGCATTAGGATTTTGAGAAAGCTGGTTTAGCGCTGCAGGAAGCAATGCCTCCAAGTGCTTGGCTAGGATCGTATTTTATTGATGTCAGCCTATATTATCCTGCTTGACAGGGTTTTTTTCACATAAATTATTGCATTTTTGTAAATGTAGGCATAAACATCAGCTATCAGATTTTAAATCTATGCGTTGAAATTGCTGTAGTTCAGGCAATTTTGTTAAATTACTTTGGATTTAGTTTGAATCTAAACTCTAAGATTTAATACAGAGGAATAAACAAAAAAAAAAACAAAAACAAAAACCAAAAAACAACCTCAAATGTATCTTAAGACCTCTGTCATATGAAAGCTTCATGGCTTGTCTTTTGGCTCTATAGAAAGCTACCTTTATAAGGCTGAGGAACTAAGTAGAGCTGGAATGTGCTAGCTACATGCATAAGATCTGCGTTTTCCTTCTAAAGGGGCTCGCTCTGTGCACGCCTGGCTGGAGGGTTGATAACCTACCTGAGAGCTCAGAGCTGATTGTTGGAATAAAGCCTGTGTATCTCCCTCTTCTGGGTCATGGTCTTCTCATAATTAGGCCTAGAATCACCATAGACTAGTTATTCTTTGAAGTTCTCACCTCTTTGTGGTTTTGCTGCTGTTTCCTTCTTCCTCCTTTCAAGGACTCCTTTTCCCAGTAGGAGAAGGGAGCAGTGTTCGTGACATTGGGAAATAAAGTGGGTATCCAGTTTTGGACTACAAATTTCTGAGGTTTCTTTGTTACCTCTTATAGAAGATAGCGATCTTTACTGCTTTGTCTCCTTGGATTATTTTCATGTTGTCTTGGATCAGAAATCAGTCAAGCCCAAACTTGTTGGAGATGATGTTTTCAAATAAGGGAGTTGCCCTCAGTTTTTTCGAGGTTTATGATTCACTAAGGACCTGGTAGACTAGGACAACACCTGGTACTTTTCTTCTTAAGGACATTTTCTTCCTGATCAGGGAAATCTCCATCAAATGTAATGTGGAATCACATAATTATTACGAAAAAGTCTACTATTAGTCAATATTGGATTATAGCATTTTAAGGATATTCTTGGTTTCCATATCCATCTCCTTCCTTTGTATTGAATAGGTTAATTTTTGTAAGTGGCAAATTTGAAGAGATAAGCATGGCACGCAACTTGGGAGCACCAAGGCATAATGGCCCACAACCAAGGCCCACAAACATGATGATCTTTGCTGAGTCTTATCTCTGACAGCTTTTGGTCACCGTACCAATTTTAAGGTATTTTACTTGCAAGTTGAAGTGGTCGAATGTACTCGTGTTGAACTTGTCAGAAATCTCAAGTTTGTGATATTTCTTGTCTATCTGCCATGACCTTCCTGAGGAACTTTATGAACTAGGATGGAGAAACTCACCTGAATCATTTACGGATCGGGACTGACCTCACTCAACCTCTCAATTTGAGTGTTATGGAACTTGGCCATGTTCTTGCCACTTCTGAAAGGGTCTCTAAATCAAATTCTAATAGGCAGTACTTCTGGCATATGAAAAGTTATAAGGTTAGCAAGCCGTTCTATTCGGGAGTTGGTGCAGGAGTCACGAAAGTTTGTTGTTGTTGGGGTTTTTTTGGGGTTGTGGTTTTTTTTTTTAAACACAAAATAATGTGTAAAATCACCTGAGCAGAGCATTAAAATGTCACCAAAATCTGTTTATTAATTCTTCAGAGTGCTTGGCAAGTGCCTTCTCTTTAGCTTCTCAAGATGCTTTCAGAGATACGTGATACGATGCGGCCTTTCTGATGACTTTGAGAGCGTGTGCCTGAGGAGAATGGGGAGAGGTAGCCTTTTGAGGAGTCCTAGAGTGACCTGAGCAGTTTAGTACCTGAATCTAGCACATCTCTCGCTACAGTTTCCCTTCCTGTGAGACATCTGATCGTTGCTTCTGTCACTGTTGACTGACCCTTGTACTTTAAAAACCTTTACAAATGGCTGGGATACTTTCCTATTAAGCATTCAGCATAGAAACCGCTGCAGTGCTGTTCCTGAGTTTTGTGAAATCTTCAGGTCCATTCCTCATATTTTCTTGGGCTTTCAGCTTAGCCTGTCTTCTGATCTTGCTCTTTCTCCTCTACCTCCTCCTGCCTTGTGCTGTGTAATTACCAAATTTATGGGAGATATAACAGAAAGGTCCAGCGTTTTCTGCTGAGACTCAGCTGTGTAAAACGGTGTGCTGGGTAGGCCGATTCCTGTGAGGTAATGCCTCACTTCACAAGGCAAGTGGTTTCCTGACTCTGCCTGTGTTAAGGAGATACACAGAACTTCATTTTTCAGCTGCTTTTAAGACTGCTTAAGGTTGGAGCTCCAAAATCACTAACCAAACTGGAGAATTTAGACAGTCTCCTTTTGCTTAAAATTCCTGGAGCGCTTTTCTGCGGCCGGATAACTGTATGCAATGGGAGAGTGAGTCACATGGAGAAATACTTCAGGAAGAACAGGCAATTACCTTTTGCTAATTGAAGTTTATAAAGGTTCTGTTTATGCCAGTCCAGATATTGCCTGCCTTGGCTAAGAAGTTTTTTTTTATACCTCTAATGAAGTGAGTTTAGCGCTTGGGACAGCTGCTTATTGCAGTTGAATTTGCATTCAGTGGGTATGTAAGGACTGTGTAGTGTTCATGAAGGCCAGGGTGGATCTTAAAGAACAAGGCTATTCTAAGTCTCTTAAAATTTGCAGGCAGCAGGTCAAAGAGTGCTATAGTGGCAAGAAATATGTTAAAGCAACCACTAAAGCTCCCAAAACGTTTAAATGAATTGGGGGATAGTTAGTCAGTGATTAATTTATCAATTTTGCAACACTGTAGTAAATCTAGTTTGTTCCTTGCTGATAAAGATTGATCTGAATTTGGACTGGCTTTGTTCTCTGCTCTTATGAAGGTCCCTACAACTGGGAAGTTTCCTAGAAATGTGTCACCTTGATTTTCTGAAACTGATCGTAAGTTGCTAGCTTTAGTTCAGATTCTCTGGATGGTCATATGTTCAACATGTTCATGAAGGAAAAAAGATTTTAAAAAGGTGGTGATGTCTTTAATGTATTTTACTTGCAGTAAGTCTCAGACAGGAAAATACTTTTGTTTCCCCTTTATTCCTGGGATTTTGACATACAGATGTTTAGGTGTCCTGCTGACTTTCACAAAAGGAAGCCTGTGGTGGTGAAGAGGAGAGTGAAAGCCTGGTCTCTGGAGATAGTTCCTTGTTCCCTTTTTTTTTTTTCTTTTTCCTTTTTTTTTTTTTTTTTATCCCCAGCCCCAGCTTGTCTCTTTCTGCACCCAGCAGAGTATTCAGTTAATACTTTAAATTGGCAACATTTGATTTCCCAGCCAATAGTGGTGTTTTTTTCTTTTCTTTTAAAAGTCTAGTGAATATATAGACACAAAGAATCAGTATATCTAGTTTTCTTCAATAATGAGACTTCTTCATGTCTGGTGTGCATGTGAGATAGTTTGGGTTTTTGCTTACTTGCATAAGCTGGGACATAATGGAATCCCAGAGCTCTGGGGTATTTATCTGTGGGCTGTGGAAACTGTGCCCTGAAGCATTACTCAGTCATGTAGGTGCAGCATGGACATATGAAAGACTATTTGATAAGCCTTCATGGAAATAGTAAACTCTATAGATTAAGCCCTCAGTACCTCAGCATAATTTACCAGGGTTTGTTTTTCTTTCTGGATTTACAGAGATATGAAAAATGCTGTAATTGGAAACAACAAACAAAAAGCCAACTTGATTGTTTTGGGAGCAGTTCCAAGGTATGTCCTTTGCTACTCTCCTTTTCACTGATTCACAACAGGTCTGGAATAATGATCCTTAGATCAAAGGCACTTTTTTGTTTTAATTTTAATTGTAGTTGACTGCATACTTTCTTTAATGTAACTGAGAGAGACTTGAAATATCTGTTAAAGTCATGTATTACAGAACAGGCTGTTGAGTAATGCTTTTAATTTAGAATTTCATAGAATCCTCTAAAGTACTCTTGGTGGTTTTTATTGAACTTTGTCAGCTCACGAATGAAATCTAATTTCTGACATTGATGATATTAATGGCAGATGAAAGTGGTTGTATCTTACTACTGTTCTTGAGCTGATTGCCTGGTGAGTTCACAAGTGAAAATATATAAGGTTATGTTAAATATAATTTAAAAAACATCTGAGATGATTTGCTTGTTTTCTCCACCTGCTTCAGACAATTAAAAATCATTGATCATACTTTATTGCTGAGTTGCTGCTTCAGCTGATGTTAACACTTTCTGGATCCTGATTCCACTAGTAGAAATTTAACAGGTAACTTTATCTACTGGATTGTTCCCTGCAGCTTTCATTTCACCCCTCTTCTCCTCCAGCTTTCAGCCACCATTTGCAGCAGCAGAGAAGGAAAACATTGAGCGCTGCATTAATCTTGTGCTAGCAGCATGGGACCCACCTATGATCCCTTTGCTTAAATGGCAGCTACATCCCAAACCAGCCTGTTTGAGAAAGCTGCTTCTGGCTTGACAAAAAAATGCCTTTTATTTGCAGAGAATATCTTCTTGTTTACAGATTGAGTTTGTGTCAAAGCTAGTCCTTTAAATTCTCTAGGGATTAGCTGTTGGGAAACCGCTTCTACAAAAGCTGCTGAATTATCTTCCGTTTTGACCAAATATAAACAGGTGAAGAGAAGAGTTCACATGAGATGAAAAGATCAAAGTGGACATTTGTTGAAGATAATGCAAAGTTTAAGGATTTTTTTTTTGGCAAGAGGCCCCAAGAGATTCTTGCAACTACTATTGATTCTCCTGGTTCCTATTTTAAAAGTGACAGAAGATCTCCAACTTCCAAATCTAGAACCTGCCTGTTCTTAAGTTTTGTAGGACTTCACGTTCCTTTAGTTATCCTGCTTTCTGCTGTGACTTCTTCTGTGCCCAGTAATGAAAATCCAAAAGTGGTTGTGTTTTTTTTCCTGTTGTTAATGCCTTCTGGCTGTCCAAGTAAATTTTATGGTTAACCTATAACTGCAAATAAATGACTGGGTTTGGAAAACCTTAAGAGGTAAACTGTCACGCTTGTCCTCACTTCAGTACAAGTTACCCTCAAATCACAGGAAATCTCATGTAAAGGTTTTTTGGACTAGAGGTAGAGATAAAAGTAATTGGCTGGATTATTGTGAGAAAAGACGATTCTCACTGGCTAAAACTTATGTGGCATCATCTACCCCCAAGTACCTTTCAGAAGGCTTTAGAATTTCCTCAAGGTGTTACATACAGACTTAAATAGATTATGGACCATTTGGATTAGAGAACTTCTTCTGTTAATTCTATCTAACAAGGTGGTGGGAATTCATAGGCTTTTTTTGACATGCCTTGTAGTAAATGGAGTGGCCACTGATGCTGTTAGACTATGGAAACCTTTGGAATTCCAATCTGCAAATTCAAACATTTCCCTGAATAGGAGTCAGCAGGCCAGCATTCTTTATTTTGAGTCTCCTCTGCAAAATTAATGAGGAAAACAGTTTTCTTTTCACAGAGTTAGATTGCTGTCTCCCGAGGGAGATTGATTCTTTTCTGTAATGGCATGGGGTTTGTTAAAATTCTGCTGCTTCTGCTTTGTCCTGTGGTTCAGCTTCTTCTTTACTCATTTCTTGTTTCTCTCTTCTTCCCCAAGTATTCCTCCAGCAAGCTTTCAGAAGAGACCCTTTAGACCCAAAGAACCCCTTCAGATTTCTGTCACTTAGTGGAAAACAGTATGTTCAGATATTAGAACAGGCTCATAGGAAGTTTGGAAACAAGTCTAGGAGTATCTTGTGTTTGAGGCTGGGCCAAATACTACTGGTAGGTATGAAGTAACCCTATTATTTTGAAATATTAGACTGCCACTTGGTTGGAAGTCTTTAAAGATCTCCCTACAGGAAGAAAATGCTGGGGAAGAATGGCTGGATCACTGTCATTTCTAGGCCTTCTGAGTCCATGAGCTTACTGGTGTCATCTTTAGAAAGGGAGATTATATTTATATCTTAAATGAATTTTTTTTTTGTCCCTTTGTACAGTCTCACCTATGGTCACTTCTTGACCATTTGTTCTGAAGAGGGTGCTAAAAAAAACCAAGTTGAAGAAAGTTTGCAGAATTGCCATGTCTGGACTAAAGAGCTAAGAATATTAAGAACTTTACAAATGTGTACACAAACATGGTCCTAGATGTTAAAAATATAAATGTAGCCAGCCTGCATGTAGATTTTGTTTTTTAAGAAATTATTTTCTATATATCTTCCTCTTTACAGAATCAGTTATGCCTTTATGTTCTCATGAAATGCTGGCCTCGGGCACCTCTGTCAGGACTGCAGAAATTTTAGTTTTTGAAACTGTTACTTTTTATTAACAGTTCCAGAAAATAAAATTTCTGAAGTTCAGGGGGAAAAAAGGTATTTTAATGCTTTAATACCAAGTTCTTTCAGTGGCAGGCCAACTTAAAAAGTTAGCGTTGCCTAAAAATGGTTTACTACTAGTACTGTCCTTCTGTTTTCTAGTGGTTTTTTTTTTCCTTCTATCCCACATAAGTGCTCACAGAAGATGAGGAAGTCAATACTAATTATTGGTGTGCCCCTTCACTTGACAGATTTCTAAGAGGAAATACTGCAGCTCTTGTGCCTGTCGACATGTCAGACACATATTCAGAGTCCAAATTCAGTATTTAAAGCTTTTGGTCAGTTGCTCTTACTTCCTAAATCTCAGGAAAATGATTGAGTCCTCAGTTCAAATGTAAATTGTTCTTTTCTAAGTCATCTTGGTGGGATTTCTGACTTAACAGAACAATGTTTGTTTAGTGGCAGTTAGTCTGTCCTGCTGCTGGCTCGGAGTTGTAATTGAAGGCCCCTTGTGGTGGAGTTTATCACAGAGCCTAAAAAGATGCTTGTTTATTGTGCAGTCCAGGTTGATAATCATATTGTCATCATACTCATTGCCACTTGATAACACCTAAGGCATAGGGGGAACTAAAGACTCTCAACTTAGTGGTTGCCAGGACCACCCTTGCCATTCTTTGACATAACTTCAGAAGCTAAGTAGTCTTTCCCTCCCCGCTCTCTGGTACCTTGAGGCGTCCTTTATATGCTTTCCCACAAGCTACATCAGCTTTTTTCCTGTCAGCTACATTTTAAGGCCACTGAATTAGTGAGTAGGTGAGGTTCTGCTGTAGGCGAAAGTTATCGCTCTTAAGCTCTTTCTCAATTCTGCAGTAAACAGTCTAAAGCCTCTGGCTTACAGAGTTGGAATTGAGGGGAAAAAAAAGAAATATTCAATGAAATGAACACGTGAGTAAATTCTTGATAACTCTGTTTTGCAAGCCTGTGGACTGCTTTCTGGTACCCTGAAAGAAAACAGCATTGAGTGGTTGGTAATCCAGCCAACGATTGGGCCTTTCAAGCCTGTGCCGTGTTTCTTCTCTTCCTTCGTCTGGTGGATGGCAGAGTGTAGAGAAGGCGATGGTAAATTCCAGTCAGCAGAGCATAGCTTTATCTTGCTATACATAGTGGTTACCAGTTAAAGCTCTGACCTGTGCTATTTTGCCAAAAATGTTACCTGAATCAAGTTCTTGCTTATTTAATCATTACTGAGAGTTTAATATTTGAAGTCTAATACACTTTAGAACTAGTTTCTCATTGAGAACTTCAGTTATTCCTTTGCTGCAGAATGAGTACAGAGTTTCTAAAATCAAATCCTAAACCTAACCATCCAAGACCTTTAACAAAACCACTAAATCATTCTTGTCAATTATAAAAAACGATTTTCTAACTTCCAGCTGATTGTTCTCCAGAGTCTTAAGGCGTAAAGTCAGTTGTTTGGAGCTGTAACGTGGTAGTGTACTTCTTCCCAAAGCTAAAGGCCTATCTCTAGGTAGGTGCACCTCAAAGAACTTTATATAGTTAATTTTCACCTTTCCCTAAGTCATTTATTAGGGGTTATGCTTAACTGTTGGGGTGTTTTTATTTTTTAATTTCTTTAGAGCACTTTTAAAATGAGATGTTACACAGAACAGCTGATAAAATCTTATCTGTGCTATCATTTGAAACCTGAATTCTGCAGAGCATGCTGTCAGACTGTGGAAGTAAAAACTAGAAAGAATTTGTTGGGGTTTTAACTTGTTTCTAGGGCCATGAGCACACCAACATGGACACCCATGAAATTTTATGTTTCAGTTTATTGTTAAACATAATTCAATTCCTTCAGGCAGTGTTCTTTTAGAGTTTGCCAAAAAATAAGACTGCTGCTGTGATAACTGTGTTAACCTACTGATAAGATGAGAAGATATCTCTATTAACTGGAAGGTTGTCTTACACCCTGAAGTCTGTCAGCTAAGGAAAAGGATTTCATATAGGCTAGTGTCTATATTAAACACAAGAAAAGTATCTGTAAAGATTTTGCATACAGTATTGGCTGGCAAATACTGGAAAAACTAAAACTGATGTACTGATAAGTAAGTAGAGGAATTCATGTATCTGTTACAGTGTTTGAAGCGTTTGAGCGTGTGTTCCTTTTGAGATTTAAAAAAAAAACTTAGGCAGGACAGTTTTGCATAGCTCACAAGTATCCCGATCAATTCGGTGTTTAAATGCATGGTATTGCAAATTCCTAAATGATCCATGATGTTGATACTTGATCCTGCGTAGAGCTTAGCAGAAGAGCACCCTTATGTACGGAATACTTTCCTACTGGGGTGCTGACTGTTGTGAGAAGAGTTGCAGGACTGCGGGGTGAAAAACCCCCCTGTTGCTTTCAGCTTTACTTGGAGTTACTCAAATAAATGTCAGATAATGTTCTTAGTTAAACAACTTATTTACTGTAGAAAATAAGCAGCAAACTCCCTATATTTGGGTATGTAGGAATAAAGAGGCTTGTGCGTGTAGCAAGTGTGAGTTTAGTTTAACACCAAGAAAGTATGTCTGTTATTTTGTGTCTGGGAAAGCTTGGCCTCATGGCTGGAATATTGAGCAACCAGCTCTAGCTGGTTCTGCTTTGAGCAGTGGGTTGGACTACATGACCTCCAGAGGTCCCTTCCAACATCATCTGTTCTGTGATTCTGTAATCTGATATAACTGATAAGTGATCTGATATAATGCTGTTACATGTCTAGTTTTTCCTCGGGGTTATCCTTGAATTCAGGCTCTCATGTTAGAAGTTCTTTTAATTAATGTTTTTTATAATGCTACCTTTAATGGACTGGCCATCCTTTAACTGTAGGAATGCAAGTATCTGCTTGATAGAACCATCTCCTGTTACAGACAAGATGTATTTAGCACTTGCCTGAGTATTTGACTCTAGATCCATTGTTAGGTAAGGAAATGTCCCTTATTAGTGAGGGTATGGTTTCAATGAGAGTCTTAATTTCTTAATTTAACTTTATATGCTGAAATTATGCTTGAAGGATGCATTTCTGCAAGTGTATGTTGTGCTTGATGAACATGGTCATGCAAATCTCCTTAATTACTGCCTGTTTAGGATTAGTCGTGGCCATATTGAACCAAGTGCTATCCCAAAATGGTTTTAGACAGAGGTTCTCTAAACCACCTTTGGAGGTGTGCACCGATCCATGCACCTAATACTGAATTTCAGTAATCATGGATTAGGAGTTAACGTGTATAGATGTGACATGACTTTTTCTTCTTTGTACCTGAGGCAGTAAAGCTGTTGAACTATTTAATCAGTTTTCCCTATCGTCTTAAGTCTGGGTTATTAGACAGATGGGATTAGGTTTATCAATGACAGCAGATAATATTTTGAACATTTTCTAGTTTCTAATCTTAAGGTAACCACCAAAAAAAAGTTGTCTTGTTGGAAAATTTTCTGGTATTGTAAAGTGGAAGGGCCAATGAGTGGTGAACACTGCTATGAGAAATATTTAACCTCTATGTGGTTTTTTTTCTCTATTATCTGAGTGACTGATAGTAAATGTCTGCTGTTGACTATTTTTGTATCTGATGGTTTATTTTCTCAGTTTCTTTGATAAATAATTTGAAAAAGGTAAAAAATCCATGGTAGCTAGGGATTGTTTTTCTTACTAAAGGATGAAGAACATTGCAGGGTTGCCAGTCCTGATGAATCATAGGATTCAATACAGTAATAAAAACATGAAGAACCATACCTTTGGGGGGATTCCTAGATTCACCACAGACGCTTTCCTGTGAGGAAAAGGGAGCAGCCAGTTACTTTCACGACGTGGAAGAGGGAGAAGAAAACTCATCCTTCCCATCTAGTTTGGCCGTGCAACACCATTTGTTAGTGAATAAAATGTGAGCCATTCCTAAGCAGAAGGAGATGAAACACGCCTGCAGTCGCTCCTGCAGACATGGGAAGAAAGATTGATAGTTTGAGCCCAGAGAGAGAGCGACGCTAGAAATGTTGATGAAGTGACAGATATGAAGCTGGCAATATTATTGGGTTTTTTTGAGTGATAAACTGGACTTTTATCTCTCAGAGAACCTGTCTTAATATGTGTGATAGGATCTTTGTTTCTAGCGGGAAGGAACAGTGTTCAGAAATCAAGCTGTGAGGAACAAAAAAAAAAAAGCCGTGAATAATTTAAGCCTCAAAAAAACCTATGCACAAGCTAATGATGATCTTTTTAGCTTGTTACTTAATTTATAAAGTAGTTTTTGACAAGATCATGTCCAAAGCCAGAAAATATTAGGATCTGCTCAAATCCTGATCTCCACTTTGCCTTCCAGTGTTGGTACATGTTCAACTTGGCCTGTTTCAGTGGAAAACCATTTGGATACAGAGCACAAAGACGAGATGAAGTTGTTTTTTTTTTTTTTTTGCAGGTGGGGGTTTATTTCTTAGGGAGTGGTTGCTGAATATCAACACACTCGCATCTTGTTGTCCTGATGCTACCTTCCGTTTTTAACATAATCTCGTAAGGTGATGACTTAGGTTCAAATGGGCCTTCAAGCTTCATGCCTGTGTTTTGAGGGTTTTTTTTCCTGTATTTTTGCTTGATGTCCTCTCTGAAATTAGTATTTCTTGGAGTAATCTTGTCCCTAATCCCTCAGTGCTCAGTAGCAACTCCTTTCTTGCCTTCCTTTGTCTGAAAACTTTTGTTGTTAGAAGTTCAGCTTCTATGGTTTGCATCTCCTCTTTCAGTTGCCTTGGGATCAGGACTTTGTTACACTGAGGAAAATGCCTTTTCTGGCTCTGACCCAGGCAGTGTATGTGAAGGTGCAGGTGAAAAGCCAGGTTGATTTAACAGGTCTCTTCTTCTGAGCAAGGGTTATCTCACAGAACCACCCCTCTGCGCTTCTGATCATATCCTCCTACCGCATCTTGTGTTGATGTTTGTGTGACTGCACAGAAAACTGCTTCAGCTCGGTAAGCACAGAAAAACTGACTTACATAGACAGGCAAGTGTTGTTCTGTTGAGTCAAAAAAGGGGGACAGATGAGCAGAGACATGGGAGAGAGCAAGATTGCCCCATAGTAGCAGAGAAACGTATGTGCATTTGCATCTTGCAGTGCTGAAGTGTGCTGAATCTCCACCAATGGAAGTAATGATAAACAAGCAAGACAGTAACTTCAAATGATTTAATGATTGATGATCCTGCCTTGGAACAAGGTCAGTGACTGCAGGGTCTGTCAAGATCCCTTACAGCTGTTGTTCTCTGATCCTCAGAGAACGTCATCGACCTGCAGAGTGTGCAGAAGTTGTGAAGTGTTCAGATCAACCTGTACCGCGGGACAACTGCTGGTGGTGTTAGTAAGAAGTGTACGAGTTATCAATTATGCACATCTCCTGAAACATTGATGATCTCTGGCACGTTACCAGCTTTCTTTCAAGAACTTAGATGGTGCTTTTGGACATAGTATTACTAGGTCTGTCATGCACATTAATGAGGTGTTTTGTCCAACTTTGGTGGACATCCTTAAGAGGGGCAATGCACAGTTGTTCCCTGGTGCCTTGTTCTGTTCTTGGCTGTGCTTTGCACTGAGGTTTTCTGTCCTGTACTCCACAGGGTGGGGATCTCTGCCCAGACCTAGTGGTTTGTGTGCTTAGGTGAAGGAGCATCGTCTGCAGTGCTGGTCTTTTTAAAGGCTTCTTTTGCTCTGGAGTGGTGAAAGAAGTGGATAGCAGAGGCCCTAATAGGCCTCTTGTGGTTGTACTTGCGTTTTTCTTCAAAGCAAGTCAGGAGTCAGCCCGTTCACATAATTATATGCCTCTTTATGAGGACTAACCCTCACCACGAGAGTTACGTATAACTGGAATGAGGTATTCTTCTAACCCAGCTACGCGTACGCGTGAGTCAAGGCAAATATTTGCAGTCAGCAGAATTATGTTAGAGCTGGTTTAAAAGCTGTGCAGCCCTCTATCTCTGAAGTGCCTTATCTGTTAGCACAAAGGAAGCTGTTAATATAAGCTGTACTTCTAATGGTACCTTTTAAATGTGTATTTTTATTAAAATGTTAGGTTTTAGGTTTAAAAACATAACGTAAAAGGTAGCTTTATGGTATCTTATGGTGTTTGTTCATAAGGAGCTGAGAGTAAACAGGAAAAAGAAAAAAGAGCAGTATTGAAAAATGTATTCTTGACATCCTCTCTCATGTGCAGATACTAAATGTTAGGTGGTGATCTCAAATGGAGTGGGAATATAGTGTATTTTGTGTACAATGGAGAATTTAAAAATGCAGGTAAAGGGGAATGCAAAACATAGCTTCATTTTTGTTTAAGCTTGCTTAGCATCCTCAGAAAAAAACTTTTAAAATTGGTTTGTCTGACTGAACAGTAGTTTTTCAGATAGTGGTCATAGTCTGATTCACTGATTTTTTTTAACACAGGAAAAATATTTCCACACAGGAATTTCTGGAAGACTTAGAATAAAGTTTGTGTGTTGGTGGTTTTAAAGGTAAATGGAATGAACAGTTAGTTCAATGATGAACTTACTTATAAGACATCAGTCTCGAGCAAAGTGATAAGGTGGTTGAAGCAAGACTGCAAAATGTTGCTTTATAGAATGCATATTAACACATAGTAAAACAAAAAGCTTGTATCATCTCAAAAATAGCCTTACTTTGATGAAGGAAACTGACCTAGTCCTCTGAAATATTTGAGCCTGCGTCACAGTAAAATAATGCTAAAATAAATCGGCGTAATTCACGAAGTTAAAAGGTTTGAATGTTAGTGCAAACTTACCTCTGTGGGACTTCAGGGGTTGTGTGTTGATCCCACTCATTCTAGTGTAAATGGCTGCAAAGAAAAGGTGTATTTATTTTTTGCTAAATTGCTCATGAAATGGTCTTGCAGAGAAAAAATAGAATAAATTTCGTCCATACAGAACTAGGGAGAGGGTTAGGAGAGCATTACATGCTCAATGGAATCAGATGCACTGGCTCAATGTAGAGTAGCAAGAATTATTTTCAAATGAAACTGATCATTAAAGAGAAAGGTGAGAAAAAAATTCAGTCATAGACCTAATTTACTCTTACATGAAAAATGTTGCGGTGTTTTTTTATTTTTTTTATTCAGGCCTCTTACAGCTAAGTCCATTTAATAAAGCTCCAACATTGGATTTTAAGCGAACAAAAGTCAGATTGGATGCAACTTATGTCTTGTATATAGAACAAATCATAGAATATTAATGTAAGTGAAGATGTCTAAGGATTACAATAAATTACTGGAGCTGTAAAATGAAACTCCTTGTTTTGTTCCTAAAGGGACAGCTTTCTTTGCAGCTACTGCCCTACTGCTTGCAGCGCTAGAATGCTGTAGGAGAAGGGTGTTTCTCTCTGTAATCCTTGTCGGTGCAGTGTTTGTGTTGCTGTGTCCTCCACAGATGTTTAAGTAGTAGAACTACATCGTGTAGTTCAAAGCTGAGTCTTACCATTGCATTTCTCAGTTTGGCTTTTTTAAAGAAAGCTGACAGGTACTATTTCCTTCATATGTGGTTTTTGGTTGTTTTTTTTTTTTTTTTTTTTTTTTTTCCCAGAAGCAGTTATCTTTGCTTTGTAGTTTTTCTTTAGTTTGGTAGTAGAGTTAGCCCAAACCTCTTGGATGTAGCTTTTGGATATTTTGAATTAACTTGTGGCTTCCAGAAGTGGGACTGTGACATGTCAGTTTTGGATACATTTCTTTGACTAACAGTCATAAAAATCACTCATATTTTTGAGTCCTTATGTGTAAGAGGCCATAACTATTTAACTTGCCACTTCAGATATTTTACCTATATTATTTTGTGCTTTTAAAATTATACTTAGTTCTTGCTTTGGAAAATTTTGTGGCCAGTGATTGCTCCCTGTTATGCTGCTTGAAAAGTAACGCTTAAAATATGTTGAAAGGAGCAGTTTTCAAAAAATTAGTATGTTGTCCTCTCTTGTTTGATCTATTCTCCTACTTTAATTCAGTTTGTAGTTCAGGATTGATGCTCACTGGGACTAACCACATGTTCAGAGGTCAACCTCTATGCCTGCAGCAACTTCTAATTCAATATTCTGAAAGCCAACAGTAAATAATATCCTTCAGTAGTACCTTCATCTGTATATTCATGGCAGAAGTTTCCATGTATAGTTTTCTGGCTTTCTTATAATGATCTGGAAGACATGCATCTTCCAAGGTAGAACAAGAAAATCTAGATCATTCCAGCAAATGGTGCATTCATCTGTTTTGCAAGGGGACTGGTAATAAATATTCAGATAATGCTGATGGAATTAAAGCTCTTATTTATTCATATACTTTGAACAAAGTTATCTTAAGATTCACAGCACTGTAACTCAAACTGTTACCCTGAGCTCCTTTTTCCACATGCCAGCTTAAGGGGCTGGATGAAGTGCTGAAAATGTTCTTTTACTAACAGCTGAGTTTCATCCCCTTCCCAGGTATTGTAAGAATTCAGAGATTAATTTTTTGGGGTGACAACTTGTAAGTGGGGTGAAATGTCAAAGAGTAAATTTCTGTTATTTTTAGCTAACTGAGGGCTGTGTTCGGGCCAGATTGATGAGGTCTAAATCATGCAAGTCTGTCTTCTAGTGCACGGCTCTGATGCACCACACCCATCTCAACCATCTTCAAAAGAAAGGAAATTCTGAACTGTTTATTTTCCTTGCTAAGCCACTGTAGTTAGCAATTGTTCAGTGTCTACTTTCCTTGAAAGTTTTCTCCTTTTATCTAGAATATTGTGTGGTTTTCCTAGATGAATCCCCGTCAGTTGTTCAAAACACATCACGCCTCCAGCTGACCTTATTTTTGGTTTCTAGGCATGGTTGTTCCTGAAGTTCATTGAAGTATCTCTCTGAATAGATTTGCTGTCCTGCCTCATTCAGATATAACCACCTGGATACCATTACTGACATCTGAGAAGAGGCTTTAATCAGTTAATTTCTCTTAGAAGTGCAGGGACAAATGGAAGAAATTGTATTCTATACAAACATTAGAGGAAAATATATTAGGGAAGATGTCAAAATATTTGTTCTGTGCTTTTCACAGAATCATAGAACGGTTCAGGTTGGAAGGGACCTTAAAGCTCATCCAGTTCCAACCCCCTGCCCTGGGCAGGGACACTTCCCACTGGTTGCTCAATGCCCCTTTTGGTAACTCCTGCAGCTCTCAGGCTCTACAGAAGTGAGTTATGGGCGTTCTAGCAGAGCCTTGTTCCCAGTATTTCTGAAGGTTAGGTAGAAGTCAAATGACTGGCTGATAAGGCTGGAGATAAGGGATCCAGGTTAAGTAGGGACATAGTGTTCTTTAAAAATGTGGACTATAAGCAAATGCATTAATAATTTTTTTTTTATTTTTATTTTTTTTTAAATTTCCAAAATCAAAAAGGGTACATGTGTGCTTCGGGTGATACTAACATACCTCTGCTTTCTGGCTGCTGGCAAACCTGCATTTAGAGCAAAGCAGGTTTCCTAGCAGATTCACAATCAGAAAATTTTTCATCTAGATAAATTGTTGAGGAATATTGGGGGTGGGGTTTATTTTATTTTGCTGTTCTCCTTCAAGAGCTTGGTGAATTATCTGCTGCCTGGGATAGTCTGAATTTTATGTGATGAACGTGCTACTTATAAGTGTTGAAGAGGCCTTTGATCTCATAGCTCTCTTCCAGGGACATGCCATAGTTATGTCTGTTGGCCTTTGACTTTAGGCAGAAATTACTTCTTAGAATTTGAAACCTTATGTAAGTTGGAAACACTTAGAGTGTGTCTTAAAAGTACTCTTCTATGTTACTGTCTGTTGTAGGGCTGCTTGCACTTCCCTTGGTGGCCTTTTCTAGTCCCATGTACCTAAATTGTATTTAGCTACTGTGTTTCCAGTTATTTTTTTCCCTTGCCTTTGATTTAGGAAGTCAGGTTTTTGGGGCGGTTTTTTCAGGGATCTGTTTACCCTGTACAACAGGGTACAACAGCTTCTGTAGCCTTCAGCAGTGAGGCTGATGCTGGCTTTTGGCTCCTTTTTGCTCTTAGAGAAGGCTTCAGTTATCGCTTGGCTTTAGGAGAGACCTTTTCAAACTAGAGTGGTGTGTTACTAAATTGAGATTATTTTTGTCTTCGCTCAGTGAATCTAGACGAGTGTGTAAGTTGCATATACAGAGAGAATTGTATCTCGGTGTCCAAATATCTTACCTGTTACAGTTTTACTCAGACTAGGATGGAGCATGGAAGCCCTTAGTTAAACGGTTTTCATCTTAAGCTTATAAACCATGTGAATCTTCAAGTGATTATCTTCTGTGCCGATGCGAGATAGGAATCTGCTTGCTCTTGGGGCTCTCTGTATGATTCCAATTTAGACAGAAAGTGTTTGGTGACATCTGCTGTGGTTCAGGTGCTAATGATGTAATTTAAAATAGGTTCAAAGAATCCAAATTGATGGAGACCCATGGTATGCATTTGGCAAGATGTGTTTTAGGCTTGAAGTGATCCTGTTTAGCGACAATTCAGCTGCCTTCCTGCACATAAAACTTTTATGGGCTTTCTTTATCTTCATATACAATAATATCTCAGTCTTTGAATTACTCTCAGCCCTCATGCTTGTGCTTGATGATGGAATTATTTTACAACTGCGACCCAGAAGAAATCACTGCCAAAGATAACAACTGTCACGATAGCGGTAATCATGTCCCTAGGTGTTTGGAAAAATGCATGAGGTTCCCTTTCCCATTGACGTCAAAGTGCAGACTCGTTTCCTTTAATTGAAATTTAGGATCTTCCTGGTATCCTGAAAGACCTCATCCCGGATATCAGTACTGTGACACTACATTTTTATTAAAAAGTGTGGTCTCTTTCTACTATAACAGCAAGTAAAACCTGTGTAGGGACACACAGTGTAAAAAGGTTCTTATGAATAAAGTCTTCATTTTACTCTTTTGTTTAGCCTTCATCTTTCTATGAAGGACTTTATCTTCCTAACATAGCAGGATTCAGATTATTTATTTTTTTCACCGGACTTAAAAGTTCTGTCTGAATTCTCATCTAAAACTAATTTTGTTTCCAGGTTGTTGTATTTACTTCAGCAAGAAACCTCCAGCACAGAACTGAGGACAGAATGCGCAGTGGTCCTCGGAAGCCTTGCAATGGGTACAGAGAACAACGTCAAATCCCTTCTAGACTGCCATATTATCCCAGCCTTATTGCAAGGTACTTTTCCCTTCCTGGATCTCTGTTAGTAAATATTCCTCAAGTACTCAAATAAGCAAAGATA
Organism: Tringa tobata; assembly: GCA_033628505.1. Classification (NCBI taxonomy): domain Eukaryota; kingdom Metazoa; phylum Chordata; class Aves; order Charadriiformes; family Scolopacidae; genus Tringa; species Tringa tobata. The sequence continues at coordinate 329,911 of JAHREE010000401.1, read as the reverse complement.
ATGAAGCTGAATAGTAGTTTTTGTCTATATTTATAGGATTACTGTCACCAGATTTGAAGTTTATTGAAGCTTGCCTGCGATGTCTCCGTACCATTTTCATCAGTCCTGTAACTCCAGAGGATCTACTATACACAGTAAGTTGCAGGCAGATTATGATGTCCTTTTAAAACTTATAGAATTGGTGGAAGTGAAAGGTCTTGTTGTCTGCAGTAGTAACGAGGACTTGCTTGACCAACAATGTTAGTATTTCTCACCTACATTTAAAGCATCTGGCTCACCTAACATTTATAGCAATATTTGATTATTAAATGGTCAACAAGGTAGCACGCTGATAAAGAATAAACCTAACATTTTCAGGCTTGTGTGCAATTTTAAGGAGTAAAAACTGTCTCTACATGGTATTTACAGATACTGTTATCACAACTGTATTGGCAAAAGTTATTTTCTGAAACTTAAAATTTTATCTGACACTGTCCTCCCACACCAGATACACGGGTGCTTGCTTAGTTTTTGCACTTCACGTGGAAAAGTTTCACCTCCAAGATATCTTTGCTTTTAGTTATACGTTTAACCAACAGGAGGATAGAAAACATCCTCCACCACTGCTATAATCTTGATTTCAGCTTGGAGTGTGTGAGCAGTAAGTGCTGACCTTGTGAAGGAGGCTGGGCAAAGCCATTGATGTGGAGTGCTGTCTCTTTGCAGTATAGACACAAAAATCCTTGCCCAAAATCAGTCATTGTCCCTTACTTGGAAGGAAGGGGAAGAAGGATATGCACTCTTGCCTCTTCCTTCCTTCAGTGTAAGGGATGAAGCAGGCTGTGGCCTGAGAACCATACTGTACAAGCAGTCCTTTTCTGCTAGGAAAAGGGCAGCATTGCGCCGGTCTGCCTGGAGGGCACTGAGCAGATCCAACTTCTGGGGGTAACTGGGAGCCCACAGCGCGAACCGCTCTGGTCCCACCACTCAAACAGCTTTGTTGCTTGCTGAGGAAGACTTGACACTCATAGAGCAGGGCACAGCTGGCCTCTGATTTCATACTTTCTCTATGCTTCAGGGTTCTGTGTTGTTACCGGAGACATTTTCTCTGTGTTACTAGTCCTCAACAGTGGAGATGATGTTCATGATTTTTTGTCTAGATGTTTTCCAGAGCTGGAATGTCTGCTTTGTTCTCTATTCCTTTTCTAATGATTCCTTACATTTTCATTCCAGAGTGGCAGTAGGTATGTAAACGTGTTGTTTTCCATGGCCTCAATTTTGCCATACACATATTCTGAATTTCATCTTCTAGTTAGTCCATCTCATGCAGTCTTTCTGCAGCTCTTCACAGCTTACCCATGTATTTAGTACATGTAGATAATCAGCCAGTTTTGTCCTTCAGTGTTTACTGCCTTTTTTTTTCTAGTTGATTTGTGATTGTTCAGGAAGGAAACCCTTAATGCGGATTGTACGCGTGACCACTGAAGGCAGCTCTCCTGAGTGATCTGAGAGTTTTCTCTTTGTGTCTCTGTTCCTTCCTTTCACTCCACTTCATGCTCCCAGATTTCCCCAAGTTTGCCTGTATGAGTTCATAATTGCATCTGCTTCCTGCTCTCAGCATCCAGAGTCAGGGTTTAAGACGATCTTCTCCATTAACAATCCACACCTCTTCCTGGGGATCAGTGCTTAGTAGAGACTATTAATTGCTCCCTACTTGGAGGGGAGATTTGATATCTTGGAGAGAGGAAGTAGAGTAGCGTATACGGTACGGAAATGCGAAAGAACCAGTCTTAGCATTTAAATTGCCACTGACATTGTAGGAACAGTATGTCCAAGATACTGAATTTTTTTCATCCTTTGCTTTCTCTGCTGCACAACAGCGACTTCAGAACTCTGCTACCCTGTTCCTTATTCAGGCAAATGTGGTGTCCCTTAATTAACCAAAGCTACAGGAAATGATCAGCTGGTGAGGGTGCCCTTGTTCTTTAATTTCAGCTGTAATACCCATTTTCCAAACTCCTGTTTCAGTTGGGCACCTGAAAGTTAAATATTTGATGACTGTACTTAAGATGCTAATTCTGCAAATCAGCTTCTTTTTTGCTTCTCTTGTGGGAATACCCAAACCCGTGCTTTGAAAAGTACCAAATGCAGATCCTTTGAAAAGAAGAGACGTTTTTCCTACCTGTTGGAAGGTATAGCCACAGCCCCCACTGATACAAGCTGCTTTTCACAAGGCAGCAGCTGAGAAGTTGTCTTTGCAATTAATGAAGTAATTATGGGCCTAATCAACACTTTATGGCAGACACTTCACTTTTCTGACATCGAGAATAACAGGAAGAACTTAAAGTTCTCATTTAGCCATGCTGCTTCCTCTTTGTTTCTGATCACAACAGCTCCAGGGAGACCGTCACCATTTCCATATGGCTTCAGACCTGGAATGGATAAAAGAGCTTATTCAGCAACCTCTCAAGTTCTTCTTTATCAGGTCCTATCTTGAAAGGAGAGAGTCTGAGTTTGTCAGTGGTTTTCATTCTTGTCCAATGGTTCTGGAGAAGACTTTTGACGAGTTGGTTCCTGAGTTGTATGTAAGATAGAAACTGTTGCCAGAATTTCTTTGTGGTTTGGCTGCATGGAGGATGCTGTCTCTCAAACTTCGGCCAGGACTATTTCCAAACAAGATATTATGACTTAGCTCAATGTCTCCAAGGATGTTACACTCACTCTAGAGGTTTCAGAGGACCTCTCAGTTAAGATCCAGGATACACAAGTGCTTTAAAGAGAGCAGCTAAAAATATTTCTTTCTTTTTGTAATAGGTTTGGGAGAGAATAGACATAAAATCTCATTTAAAAAAACAAAACCACGTCATCCACAGTAACCTGGATATTTCTTAGAAACTACATCTTTCCTCTTGAACCTTTCCTTATAAACAGAAGCTTGAAGGATAAACTGCTGGCAGTTTTGAGCAATTAAGTTCAGTTCCAAAGACAAAATACTTCTTCAGAGGTGGAAATGTTTGGGCTGTTCCCTTTAGGAACGTAGGGCCTGTGCTGAGAAAATGTGAAGAACCATCCATGTGTGTTGAGCTGAATGAACACTGAGCTCTCAAAAAGGCCAGGCCTTTAGTGTCTGATACGGAGATCTTGCAGCAAGTTTGCTGCAGAAGGTACCCAGCTGTATCCAGATGTGCTGTGCCAGGTAAACGCGTCTTGTGGAGACATTGTTCACTGAAGGGTGTGGGCTTTGGTGCCGAGACTGTTTTAGTGACCATCCTGCAAATGGAAATGAGGAATGACACGGAGTCCCAGGGTGAGAGATCCATTGAGGTGCAGGTATACATGCAGACTTTTGTATTTTTATTAAATTGTAAGACTTTTATTTGGAGGTGTTTTGTACCTCTGAACTAGCCAGCTCATGGTAGCTAGGTGTGTTTTGGCTTGCTGAATAAATTCAGGCACCGAATCGAATCCAGTTTGACTCATAGCCTGTTCCTTCAGCTCGCTATTCTATTTAAAACAGAATATATTCAGTGGCAGAAACCCTTTCCAGCCCGTGAAGTTATTCTAGATGTTTCCTTATAGATGTTCCCAGTGGTGATCCTGTTTTCTGGGTATTCAAGGAGCAATGAAACCGCACTGCAAAGTGTACACACGTTCCACCACGGCTCAGCAATATGTAGCCACTAAAGGAGGAATCTGGGTGATCTTCTAATGCCTTACTCCTTTCATTCCTCCTGTCTGTCACAGCTGAGCCCATGCAGCAAGGCTAAATGGTCTCTTATCTGAACTGTTTCCTAAAAATGAGAATTGTAAAATGATGAATTCTAGCTTAAAGAGCTCGAATTTAAGTTATTTGGATGACTATAAGAATTCCAGTTCTCTGATGCTGAAAAAAAAGAATACTAATCCTTTTTTATAAGAAAATGTTTTAAGAGTAGATCCTGCAAGTTTTGTTTTAATATTAAAAAGGAATATGAAGACAGTAGGTAGGTATTGGGGTCCAAGCAGGTAAATGCAACTCCGTCAATTCTCTCTTTCTGAATTCTGTTTGGATGGGCAGTAATTTTGTTACAATACATGTGATGTGTAGATATTTGTCTTAAGCTTCCTGAAACAGACAACATTTTAAGGGATTTGTGAATCTCATTCTTTTAACTGCAAATTGTGAGTGTAGACTCCTCATTTGGGAGATAAAAACAAAGATTTGGGAAGATACATTCTAGTAGAATCTGTGAAAGAGCATCAGAAATCTTCACTTCTTTAGCTTCAGGTTGATTTCCAGTGGCTCTTGATACAAAACTTGCTGCCTTGCACTTTTTGTAGATTTCAAGTGCTTTCTTAGTTAATGAGGAATAATCTAAACGTCATTCTTGTGTATTTTCCCTGAAATCTGTTTTACATAAGTAATGCTACCAGTTCAAGTTTAAAAATAAATTGGGATGCAAAACCTTTCTGCTAGCTTCTCCCAGAAGGAAGGAGGGTTCTTTTATAGGGCAGCATTATTGTTGGCAGCATTATTCAGTATCCAGATGTGTACTGGCCGTACGATAAAGGTGACAGATGATGTGAGTATTCATTGTCTGATAAAAACGCAGGTCTGTACCTGCCAGTGTCTCTCTGGAGATAAGGCAGCTGCAGTCCATAAGAATTACCTGGTTGGTGCAAGGGTCAAATCTGGTCGCAAGCTATTCACCTATTATTTAGCAAATAAATTAGTTGCTACGCTTCTGGATTTCTTTTTCTCCCCAAGAACCTGAATGGATACTGATATCTATAAATTCTTATCTAGAATCTCCTGGTTAGCTTAGAGAAAACCAATTTTAAGGTAAGGACAAATACAGTTATAAAGCAATATGTAATAGTGAGTGCCCCTGTTTGGGGGAAGAGACCAGAACAGGACAAATGTGTTTTATTCCACCTCCATCCCCCAATCTAGTTTTTTTTTTTTTTTCTGACATCCCCAAAGATTTCACTGTTACTTGGTTTTCTAGATCATATAGAAAAACATGTTACTAACATCAGGGAACACTGTGGCTGTGCTTCCTTAATAGTGGCAGTTGAATCCTTGTCAGCTCCTGGGGATCTCCTCTGGCTAAGGATTACTGAGCTGGTGCAGGTATTTTCAGTCAGTTCCCTCTGCATATATTTCTTTAGCTGTGAATTCTTGTATCTTTTATCTTTGGCAAGAGCAATATCTCTGTCCATTTCATGAGACTTTAACTTTTAGACCAACCTTTACATCCTTCTAGTTGCAATTTTTGAAATAAGCCAGATTTCGTAGTGAGTGATGTCCCTGCAGGAGATTTCAGGTCTTGCATCTTATATTTTGAAGCTTCTTTTTTTAAGTTCTACTGCCTCAGAATCCTGAGGTCTCTCTTTTCTCTCCCGCAACTCTCCTGACTTCTTGATTGTTTTGTCTGAGGTGCACTTTATCGCTGGTAAGGCCCTTAGCCTGTATATATGTATGTTATGTTGAACATGTTGAATGTGTGATTTGATATCTTCAGCTGCCTAAGATTTAAAATGACGAGAATCTGTTTTAATGAGTCAAATGTGTTAAACCACAGAGGAATCCGGGGTATTTGTATTGCTCTTAAAGAATGAGACACTTTAAAAGTTTGGGGGGCCTGCTGTGACTTTGTAAGATGTTAACGTGTTTCTTGAGAACAAGGTTGGCCTGTTTGCTGCTTCTGTTTGGTTTCTCATGGAAATTTGCTGCCGTGCTTGGCATGTGCCCAAACCCCACTGCCTACTTAGTTTACAGAACTACTGCAGGCTTTACTTCTGTCAGGAGAGTCAAGAGACAGTTCGTTATGGTTACCACCATCAGTGCTATTACAACATACTTGTGGGTTTAATGTCCACTATTGCCCTGCAACCAAACCAGCTCCTTGCCAGCCTTTGGGTTCTGATAACCATGTGTAAAGGCTCCATCAGATGGAGCTACTGTTGGCCAGACCCTAAGAATGCACTTCAAATAGTTTGTCCCTTCCTTATCCTATGCCCATAAGCATGCAGCGAGGATGGATATATGGCTGCTGTACCTGGAAGAACTCCAGTTTCTAGAAACTGTCTCTCTATAGGATGCTGAAATGGCAAATGAGGCTGTTGCACATTGATCCTTTACGGTTATTGAGAAACAAACAGTTAGAAGCAGAAGCTGTTTTAATTCTCAGTGTGTTTCTTGGCTCTGTTGTCCTATTGTTTTCTGCTGAGAACAAGAAGGCTAGATTGTTGGCAGCAAAGCTTTCTAAAATAAGTCTGCTAAATTATATATATATAAGAATATTAAAATAGCAAAAATAAATATTGCAAAGCTTTGCCCAATCTCAGATATGTATACAAATAGGAGAGACTTATACATGTTTATTTTGCTAATATAAAAAAGTGTGATGGGAAATTTCTATATGGAAAATATGGAAAATTATTTTCTATATGGAAAATAATTGGGAAATAAAACTTTGCATAATCGGCTGTGTATCTCTGAAGCTGTAGTCATTAAAACAATCAAGCTGGTGCTACTTTCATTACTGTAAAAGTAGCTGAGGAGCATGAAGATTTTGCTCTAATTTTAGTCCACCTCTCCCTAGTCAGAGGGATGCAATTCCTCATTCAGCTGTGGGTAAAACAGAGTCTGACTGACTTGCGTAGGGTCAATATGGCACAAGTTCTTTGGAATGGAAGACTCTGTCTTTCATCTCTGCTGTTCAACACCCTTTATCTCATGCAAATCATGTTGTTTACCACCTTTCCAAACTAAAATGACCTGTGTTTCTTTTCATATCACTGCAGTTGCTGCCATGAAATTGTACTGTTAAAAGTAAGGGAAAGCTTTAAAATGTTGTAATTTTGTAACTTACCACAGAGCTTAAGTAACTGGATGTGTTTTCACAAGAGAATTCTAGTATAAAGGTTTTCTTTTGCTGATTTATTTGGAATTCTTTAACATTAGTGTCACGCATACTAATAGATCTATAGTGGGTGTTTGACTCAAAGCCAAAGGAAATTATTACCCCACATAAATAGATTAGAAAGCAAGTGCCACAGGATTCAAGGTGGACTGTACACTGTTCGGTCTGGCCCCTTCTTCCCCTCCCTGCTCCTTTCTACTTGGAGCTGTAACGGAGCGGTAAGTAAATCGCACTTGTAGGAAGAAAATACTAAGACAACTCCTGGAGTAATTGCTTTCAATGACCATGTTTGCAGTTGGTATGTTTTCCCCCCCCATTTTTCTATTGCTTTCTCACAAAGTAAAGATTTTGGAGATAATTCCTGAACGTTTTATACCTAACTTGCATTGACCTTTTATTTTTTCCATGAAGATTTGGCTCTGAACTGTCACTCCTGCTTTAAAGTTTGTCCTGTACTACTTTAATAGTCTTGTCCTTGTGTCCATGCAAGTTTCAGTGGAAGGGAGAACACTGACTGCAGAGTCAGGAGTGCTCTTTTAAGTAATAAACTGTGCTGACATATAGTGCTAATGCTTTTTTTTTCTTTTCTGACTTGTTTCCAGGATGCTACAGTTATCTCCCACCTCATGGCACTGCTCAGTAGGTCTCGATATACACAAGAATACATATGTCAGATCTTCTCACATTGCTGCAAAGTAAGAAAGAGAATACATGTTCTTTATGCAACTTATGTTTCTGGCATGTAAGAAACTGCAAGATGATACTGTCTTTTGTGGCAGGAACATTAGGACAGTAATGATTGAACTGTTATTGCTCTGGATTTGCTGACAGATTTATTTGGGTTGATACATGTTTCTCTACAGTAAAACAAAATATGCAAATAAGAGCTTTTTTTTCTAGGGTGTGTATATGTATTTATACCTTTTGGCTACTGAACAAAGTCAACAGTCTAAGTGAATATCAATCTTCACTACTATCACTATAAATTTCGGAAGGCTTATTTTCTTTCTCTGGTGGTTTCAAGACAGTGTGAGTATCTCTTTGCAGAGGTCTTGCATGCACTTTAAAAACAGCTGTTTTAAACTCAGAGAACGTTTTCTAAGAGCTACTGTAGATAAAGAGGAAGAAAAATGCTCTTCTCGGTTGAGCTCTACCAGTTACAGGTTTATCCAGATATGTGTTCGTTCCTGCTATATAATGCAATGCCTTGATATGGGAAAACTAATTTAAAAACAGCAGCAACCCCACCCCAAACACACGGGGTTTTGTCTTTCCCTCCTCCGCTCCAAGTTTCCACACACCACTGTTTTTATATTGTTGTGGTTTTTGGTGGTACCCATGGCTTATACAGTAGCTGTATCAAAATTCAGTGTAGGAAATCAGATTTGTACAGCATCTTTCCCTTTTAGAAACAGTTTAAAAATAAAAATTCATAGATGGTATTTATCTCCCAGATTAACAAATGAGAAAGTTCCAAACTTTATGAATTTTTAAGTATTTACCTCAAAAAATATCTTTCTATCATCACTTGTGATGAGTCTTGTGGAACTCTGAATTATTCCTGTGTTAAAAACGTAATTTTCTCTGCCCTAACTGTTATTTATGTACATTCATCCAATTGCATTTCTTCTGTTAAGTGAAACTGAGGACTGAAAACTGTAGAGTTAGTGTGATATAAAAATATAACTCATCTTAAACAATTTATAGAATTGCTTAAGTAAAACATAAAGACAAAATCCTATGCTGGACTGTGGAAATCACAGAATAATATGGAGTTGGAAGGGACCTCTGGAGATCATCTAGTCCAACCCCCTGAAATTCAGATCTATAGCTAATATTGGAAAAAATTTGGTATTTTAAGAAGAAAAATGCACCAGTGAGGGATCTCATCTTTAAGTGGCCCTGGAAAGTTCCCTTAATGGGCTGAGTAGCTTCAACAGGTGAAAAATCATGCCATGTTGGCTTACAAGAAAAATACCAGAGAGCTGGTTATAGGATGTCATATAGATTTGAATTAAACTGACTTCTATAATCAGTTCTATAGAACCAGGGGCCTGCTCTGTAGCAATATAAACCCTGTTGGTTGTGTGAGAACTGCAGAGTAACTTTGGGTAATTAATCCAAGATGAAAATGGTTATTGACACATTTTCTGAGTTACTTCCTTGTAGCTCCATTAACTCATGGTGACTTACATATCAAAAATATTATTTTAAAAAAAAGCAAATGCCCAGTAGCTTAACAAAAGTAGGGTAAGGAAGGTCTTATGAACTCACTCTCCTGTTTTCAATGCCTCCTTTGCCCCCCAGATCTCACTTGAACAAATTTTACAGTGAATGTTTTGAAAAATCCAAATTTCTGGAAAGAAAAAGTTAATTGTGTGAACAGATGGAAACGTGAATACACAAGAAAAGCAGGGTGATGGGTATGAGTATTAGGAAATAGTTGCATTCACAGAATAAACATGAGCTGCATAACAAAGAAAAATATTTGAGCTTGAGTAAACAGATGATCACAAATGTTAAACTGATCAAGAACTCATTTCTCTCTCGCCCAGGCAAATGCAGCTGTTCAGAAAAATCTAAAATGCCCCCTTTTTCTTTTTTGTTTAGTTCTGTTGTTTCAGATCTGATTATTAAGGTCAATTACTGCATTTTTAGACATAAAAAAATACATTAATACAGTGAAGCAGAATTTGCAGGGGATTTTTCTGATTTATATGGATAGGCAAAGTACATTCTTATAATTAAAAAAAAAATACTGAAAGTGTCAGTATTCACTACATTTTTAACGAAGATTCCATCTTCCCCCAAAAAGGCCACGAGTGAGAGAACCTTTCTAATTTTTTTCCTGCAGAAATAAGTTACTATATGTTTTCATATTAGCAGATTAGGTATGATAGCATCTTTTATAAGAGGGATTGATGCTTTTATTTCTCTTTTTCTTCATCTTAGTAGATCTATTAATTGAACTGATAGTGACATATCATAACTACTGTCCTCCCTGTTCCTGCATAGCCTTCTCTGCTTAGATCTTGTGCATCCATTTCTTTCTCTTCTTTGCCAGAGTCCTGTTTGGTTGGGCTTCTCCGATTTCTTTTTTTTTCCTTGCCTGCTCAGATTTCCTTGGAAAAGCTCAGCCCTGTTCTCTTGAGCTAGGAAATCCTTAATTCTGATTCCTCGCATATTGCTGCTGGTTTCTGTTTATACTGCTTCTCATGGCATTTTTAGAGTTAAAATTAATTGATGGAAAACATTGACCCTGGAGAAGAGCCATCCTAAGCGAGGGAAAGTGTTGATTTACAGAGGGAGCAGATGCAGTTTTTAACACGCGGGGCCAGGATTCTATCAACATAGAAGCAAATAAGTAAACTGAAATCAGGTTGATATACACGGGATGCTAAAATGCAAGTAAAAATTTACTTTCCAAGGTTCTCTCTGTCACAGTTGATTTGTTTCCAGAGATGCGAGTAGGTAAGCTTCACTGTTTTAATGGTCAAATGAAAAAAATAAGGTCTGCATTTGGAAACACGTGGTTGTATGAATAATTGGAAAAGATAGTTCTGGAACTTATATATCAATGTGGTGACATCTCTGCATAAATAATTTCACCACCAGTTGAAAATTAGAATCTTGTGTCTGGGAAGGATCCAGGATAAAGCCTGTAATCAAGGCAGCTTCCTCCCAAGCCCGTTCTGAGGATGTTTTCTTACGTGATCTTAGGGCTGGTGCTGGACCCCTGAACCGAGGTACATTTCCATTTAGATATCTGCTTTGAAAATTTCATTAGGGAATGAATTGTTACATTGTTCTCTCCTACTGCTTTCTTGAAAATTGACGTTTTAAGAGGGGAAAATCATGCAAGAAGTGTGATTTCTATTCCTGAAATATTATTTTGTTCAATCATATTTTGAGAAATAGATCCCTCTAGTAGGACTGGCTCCTGGAACTCTGTTTCTATCCCCAAAAGCAGGCGGCCTTGCTATTAAATTGGTGCCTGAGCTGGAAACAATTGGAAACAATTATATTCTGAGGTTTTCACTTTTATATTTGGAGCTGTCCCTATTTATGGGTTAGTGCTTACCCTGATCGTGCATTAAACAAGATGGATCGGTGTGTGCAAACACAATGTGTACAGATTAGATATTTTCATATGCATCCAGTTACACAACGAAGAATCCACCCAAGTGTCTCCTCTGTACATGCCTTTGTCCTGTTTGCACAGAATTTACCGCCTGCATCTCATTGAACAATCACTAATACTTGTGAATTACTAAAACTATCTAGGTCAGTATGATTTCTTTTACTTTATTTCATTCTTTTTTTTTTCACATATTTTAATATCTGTTCTTCAGCTTCAACACTGGCATAGCTGCGGCTTTAAATCATTGCCTCAGCCACTTCTGTGTGCCAATGTAAGTTGTTTTCCTACTTCAACCATGCTGTTTTAATTGCATTTTTTGGGTAGAAAGCTCTTGGTGGCAGTAGCAGCTGAAGCATCTCTTAAAGCACCAGATATGTTACATCTAAAAGTAAATTTAATGCTTTTTTTTTCTTAGAGGTAAGGGATGTTCTAAAAATGTTCTTTGGGATATAGGAGGAATCTGATTTCAGCTGTATCTCAAATGTGAAAAGAAAGCGTTGCTCGTGCGTACCAGGGTGTATAGATGTGCCCATGAGCTCAGCTGGGTTTGAACCAAAGATTAAGGAGTGAAGATACTTTCAGATTAGTCAAGAAAACGCACTGAGGTATGATTAATGCTGTGACATTCTAAAAGCTGAACTTAAATTGTGTAGCCTGTGGTTAATGCAAACATGACGAGCGTCATGAATCTACTGGTAAAGAGATGTTTTTAAGTCACAGCTCAGATTTCCCAAGAGACTAGTGAGGGTTGCAGGCCCTAGTGGGATTTCAGGTTGTTTTTTGCACCCTCATCAAGCCTCGTCATACTACAGAAGTTCTGAGAACTTTCTACTGCAAAATTCAGTATTTGTGTTTAATTCCAAATACTTTTTAAATCTCGGAAGAATATTGATGAATCAACTATTGCCCACTTAGATCTTGCAGTCAATAAATGGGTGATGGCTGACTAGATTTATTGCTAAATATGTTTGAAACTAAAATAATCTCTAGGAGGAAAATACAAATCTGTTCTAAAAGCACTGTCACGTTCTGTCTGGAAACAGTTTCAGGATTAATTCCCTCTCTTCTGAAGTCAGAATTGTTGAAAATGCTTAATATTACGAGTGGAGAAGACATTAGTAACTGGGGGTCTTTTATATGATTTGTAGAGAAAATCAGGAGCTTTTGATTGATTCCCGTATGAAAAATAGAAACATAAGTACTCTGTCCATGTTTCTTCATCTGTGAAAACTAATTTAATTGCCTATTGAAGAAAAGAATGGAAATGATTACTGGAAAAGGACAAATGCTATAAAAATAAGAGTTGGACTTGTTTTAAAATAAAATAACCAAGTTGGTGTGCCAGCTGATTACACAGTAATTGTTAATAAATCTACCTCTAATACTTAACAGTAAATTATAGATGGTGGAAGCCTCTTACTTGTTCTTTTAAAAAAATATATGGTGTTTTATGTTTTCCTTTGAAGGGTCCAGATCACCAGACAATCTTATTTAACCACGGAGCTGTTCAGAATATCGCACATCTGTTAGTCTCCACCTCTTACAAAGTAAGACATTCAAATTATTCTGTGTTTTACTTGTATTTATGAAAGGAATCCAAATCAAGTTTATAAAAGCTATGTCTATGCATATGAACTAAAACTATAAAGAGGTACAATGTATATTTCTAAAATTACAGTTGATTTTACTTCTCCTGTGGTTTTCTGTCAAAACAAGACCTATTGTTCTGGAGTGCTGTGGAAAATTAAGACACCATTAATTAAAACAAAGCTGGTTGTCATTAATCCATAGGAGGATTGCCGCTTGGCAACCCAATAAATACAGTCTAATTTGTTGAACATAAATGAGGAAAAATACTGGAGCCGAAGAGAAGCAATATGAACTGTCCTAAACGGGAGTCATACCTGTGAAAAGATGGACATGGAATATGTGGAAGCACCAACTCCTGTGTGCTGTGCTCACTGAATTTCTGTGTTTTGGAAGTACCACCTCTGGGGAAAAACATCATAATATTGGCAAGGGGGTGTCAACTACCTCTTTTCAGTCTAAGGCCAAAATTTCAAATCCTGAGTACAGCCTTAGGAGTCTGCTATAGATTACTTAATAAAGTGTTTGAATGCATAAAATGCTTTCTAAGGCTCCTCTGTGCATTTTTTTTTTGAGGCCTAACAGATGTTTGTTATGCAAATAATTTTAAAATCTGCCTGAATCCACTCTTATGATCTCTAAACAGTTGAACTTTCATAGGCTTTTTTATGGAGATATCAATTTATTTCCACCCTCCTGGCCCAAATTATGAATGTCATAATTTCTGAAAATAAGAAACACTTCAAAGTATCCAAATTTATCTGGAGTTATTTTTATTACAATATCTAATACAAAATATCTACTATGTTATTGTGCCTTTTTTATTTTATTGAAAATAACCTTCTTGCTGATTGACTGAGACTGGATGCAATAATTGTGCTTGTCTATTTCGATTTCCTAGCTAATGCAGAATATTCTTGATAAAGTATCTTTCAAGAGGAAAACCAGTCTTTAATTGAGAATTTCAAATGAAGGGAAACTGTGCTCTCTTTCTGGGGCTTGTTAATCTTGTGTGGTGCTTTTTGTTTGGTTTGGGGTTTTTTTTATAAATCCAATAGGAAATATGTGGTCTTCAATATTTTGTTAGTGAGACTTAAACTTCTGGTTTTTGTCTTTCTGTACTAATTAGTTTTCACCACTGTCAGGCAACATTTTGCTCTTTCTCTCGTTAGCTGACCTTTTTTACCCTGTATTGTAAGGTGAATTTTCCAAGCTATGTTTGGCTTGCAGCTTTTTCTAATGGCTTAAACCTTCCCTAAGTTTTTCGAATAGCTGCTTTAAAATAAAGAAATCAAAGGAAGATGAAGTTTTCAGGCTGATTTGTCGCCAACAAGATACATGTAGTGTTCCATTAAAATATTTATATTTATTCCTACCTTACTGGAGAGACGTGTAAAGTATTCTCTATTTCCTCCTTTGCTAGTTTGGTCAGGCTTTTAAATTCCAGGTGTAAATACTGAACTGCTCTTCGTACACTTTCCTCTGTTAATACTCCTGGGATAAACAGCTTTATTGCAGTCTTTGCTGTGTCTTAGTGTTCTGCAGTAATTAGACGTTCTCAGAATTCTAATGTAACCAATATGTTTTTGTAGAATACAAGCCATCCCATTCTCATACTTTTCTATCCAGTTCCTTAATATTCAGCCAAATAAGAAAAGGAAAAGACGGCATTTAAAAACTTTGCTTGTTTTTCAGTACTCACAGTAAAGGCCAGCGAGGTATTTCAGATGATTTGGGCAATAGTTCCACATCAATAAACAGCAGAAACCCTCAAAAGGGGATTTCAGTCCCTACAAGAAAAGTTTGTCTAGGTCTGCCAAAAGAACTGCCTGCTATTTTCCAATAAAGTCTTTTCCTTTGGTATGGGGACTGTCCCACAGCAGCTGATCCTACGAGTACCTTTCCCATAAGTTACAGCATTACAAGTTTGCATCTTCACTCCCAGTGAGAGGGACCACAGCTTTTACAGTGGCTTTACAGATAATGGTGTCCAGACCCTATTGATATATTTTCCCAAATCATTGTATTTCCTGTTTCTTGTGTAACTAATTGCCCTTAAGCAGACGTTACTGGCAAAGAAAGCAGTCATTGCAGTAATTTAAATATCTTTAATAGCATGATGTCATATAAAATAGTTAACTTCCAGCTAGACTTCAGTTACAGAATCACAGAATATTCATGGTTGAAAGGGACCTTTGAGATCATCGGTTGTTCTCATTAGAACATTTACCCCCTTTCTGGCAGGAATATAGCTTCCTTCTGGCAGGAATATAGCTTTTGAGCTGTGGGTTTGACTTTTTTCAGTGCTTCTTTGATAAACAGTCTCTGCTTCCTGCTGCTTTGGAGCATACACTGTATCCATTAGATTGTCTGAAAAGTAAACGGCAAAGGTCGAACAAGGCTTTTGTTGGGCAGGCAGGTAGCCTGCTATCTGTTCCTATTGACTAAGACCTCACTACTACTGATGAGAAGAGATCTTAACCATGGCTCTAATTAGATATTATAAAATTAATGCACAGAAGCGTGATTGTCTTTGCTGTTGTTCTCTAACCTTGGACTTCCATGTTTCTAATCCTTTTTGTCGAGGAGGATGGGATGGACTTTAAACCGAACTTGCTCTCAGTGCTTTGTCAGTGACGGGATTCTTTAGGTCAAAATCTTGTTCCTTTTGCTTTGTTTTCACACTAAGAATGTGGTAACAGAAATGTGGGAAGACATGGACACAGTTTAAATATGTGCAGAAGGTGAAGTTGAAGACTAGTATCTGAACTAAATTAGATTCTCCATCTGGCAAGATGATAATGGTTTGTCTTCCCTGTGTCAAAAAAGAGGTTATAAGCACTTCATAGCCTAGCGTGGCCGGGCAACCAGGAAATATTGTTTAATTAAACCAAGACATGGTTTTGGACAGGAAAAGGAAGATCCAGGATGAAGAAATGCAGGTGATACCTGAGGCTTTATAATGGCAGTAAAACTTATTGTATATATTTAAGATTAGTTTAGAATAATTTCAACTGGATGGTTCTCTTTAGACATTTGGTTAAACTCACCTTTAAAGGCTTCTGAAATACAACTCTCAACTATGTGTATTTCTGATTCCGTTACGTACTTATGAGTCCTGGAAAGAAAAAGCACTGTTGTTATGATACTTCCATTCTTTTGTTGTTTGCATGTTTGTGAGGCATCGCAAATGCAACCAGTGTTTCTGACTGTCTAGTTCCCCAGTTTTATCCTTGCTTGTCTTTTTCACAAGTAGTTCACAACATACCCTGTAAAAGGATAATTCTAACAGGGAGATCACAGGAGCCAAGGTGTGAGTTAGATGTTCCTGGCTGCCTTTTATTCATCATCTATATTTCTTATTGATCATACAGAATTATGTTCTATAAACCTATGCAGCATTATAGACCAATTTTGCTTTTAAGCTAGCCTTTACATTTATACTTCATATATATTATGTTTTTACACAGGTTCGAATGCAAGCATTGAAATGCTTCTCAGTTCTAGCCTTTGAAAACCCACAGGTATCAATGACTCTTGTAAATGGTAAGTACAACGCTGATGTTGCTTATTTGACACTCGTTTTATTGCTGGGCTGAATTAGAATGACTTGGATTTCTCTTTCATTGCTTGCAGTGTCGGTTGATGGAGAATTGTTACCGCAAATTTTTGTGAAGATGTTACAAAGGGACAAGCCTATTGAAATGCAGCTCACATCAGCCAAATGGTAATTTTCATCAGGAATTAGAATGAAATAGTATGCAATTTAATACGTAGTTGTTAACTTACTTTTTGCTGGTTGCAAAAGTAGTACATGATCTAAAACCTTAGGAATAATTATAGATATTATTTGCATTATCTCAATCGTTGAAGCAGTGATTCTTGCCTAATAATCTCTACAGCATAATTTTCACTCTTTGCTGTACATAAACAGGAAAAAATGTTGCTGGGCAGCAGTTTCGTAAGGAACGTGTATTCAGACACTTGGATTTTCATAAGCTGAACTGCAGTTTTCACAAGTAGCTTGGATTTTATGATAAGTTTTACTTTAAATAGCCTGTGGTCAATTGTATGTCCTTACAAAGTGTCATATGGAAATATCATCACGTAGTACAGGTTAACAGCACTGCTCAGAGGACTCCCTCAGGTGTCTGGGGATCTGGTGTGTTGAGAACTGTATGCATTAAGATGATGAGAGAGCAGAGCTAATCCCTCTTCTCAACTGTTTTAATTAAAATAGACTATTCTGTAAGCTTCATGTGCTCACACAGCAGAATTAATGTTACTAATTTCTTTCTGGTGTGGGCGCATTTCTGTGTGTTCATAATGACTTTCTACACTGTGACAAAATGTGACCAAATTCTGTAACAGCAGCACTAGGGTTGTACTCACTTCATAAACTGGGAATTGACTCCCTTTAAGACCTTTTTCCTTTTATTATATTGATAATAATGAAATAAATTACTTCAGGAGGTTAAAGAGATAAAATTACCCATCACTATAAACTACTGAAATTAGATGTACTCAAGAGTTTGGTCACTGATGTATCAGATCCATTGTTTGATTACTCTTTTAGATTTTGGTGGCTTATTTTTGAGCTGGATCAGTGAGTTCTCTGATTCAGTTCACCAAACAATTTCACTCACGTTTCTCTCAGTGCAAGGTCTCAAGATTTTGGGTGAGGAGCAAGTGCAATAGGTGGGGTGACCTCTTTTGGAATGTTGCCAGGTTATGATGACTTAACCCATTCCTGAAAGCAGCTATAAAGATGTGTATGTGGTAGTGGTGGTGGTGAGTTCCTTTAGGTAATCCCTCTCCATGTGGGAGGTCTGTCTGGGGACCTCCCACGCTCCCATCCAACCAGAATTGGTCTATGTAATCTGGTTTTACTGGTTTTATTAGGTAGCTCTTAGTGAAGAAGGCCAGTTAAATTAACTGCATTGCAGCAGTCTCAGTTCTGATTGATTTTTTTGTGTTTCTTTGGGAATTCAGAGAATACATAGAGAATTAACTATTAGAAATTATATATTTTTAAATTAATATTTTAATGATGTTAAGATATAAGGCAGTTGATAAGTGATAAGTTAAAAGAATTCTCCTGGCTCTGGGCTGTCTTCTTGTTCTGGGATGAATGTTCCCAGGTTTATTGGTGTTCTTTACTGATCTGCTTCAGATTGGGAGGAGTTGGGTAGAAAATCCCATCTTTTACTGTTGCTTTGTGGCACCTTGGCTCAAGCAGACTTTTGGAAGCATTGAAGAAAATGATGTGGTGAAAAGCAAAAAAAAAAAAAAAAAAGCAGGGAAATGGAAGACAAACCAGTATCTTGAGTTTCAGATTAGTCCGTGGGCAGTCATCCTTCGTAGTAGGGCGCTTATGGCCTCAGTTGCACAACAGTCCTCAAAGCAAAAAGACCTACTGGCTTTTCTTCTGTAAGTCCACTCCCTGCTTGATTCCCCCCAAGTCAGACTATCCCTTTTTCCATTTTTTCTCATGAGAATAGTAGCTGTAATTGTCGCAGGTCCTCTTTTTTTTGGCTTCTAAATTAGACTTCACTCCTGCCTTAACAGCTTGGGTCAATTAATCTGCAGTTCCTCTCTGATTTATTAGTAGAGTTCTTGGAATGTGGATTTAGAAGGTTGTTTGGTGGTTGGTTTGTTTTTTTTTAAAGCATTTGTGAAGCCTTTTGTTAAATTTCTATTTGAATCCATACACAGGATACAGACAGGCATACACAGCTGTCTTAAGAAGTTTCCTTTGTTTTTCATCAACTGAAGTAGTCCTGTAAGACCTGAGATAATACCTTTTGAATGGAATGGAGGAAGGATCCTTCACTTCAGCAGCAGTGTAGGCACAGAGGGAAGAGCAGAAAGCCTCTTGGGAGAGTGATTTGCAGCCACAAGCGGAGCAGAAATCTTTTCTACTGAAATTACTAAAATTGCTTACAACTAAGCCAAGCCTATTTCACCTGAAGTCAAAATGCTTTAACTTCATGTTTGACAATAGAACTACTTTGTCTGGCAAATAGGCTCTAGCTGGACTAAAAGGCAGCTGCATGATGGGTGCTTTCCTCCTGATTGTTCAGGTGTGAAAATGAGAATTTCCTGCTGTCAGCTGCAAGGCTTGGACAGTAAAAGTTTATAAAATTATCTTTATGCTAACACTCAACTCTTGTCTTTTCATTTCCGAGAAGTAATATATGAAAAGACTCCTGATAATGGGATCTTAGCAAAGTCTGTCACAGGTAGGTGTAGGTGGTGTTACCTTCTAAGAGGTGAAAGAGCTCTTTAGGCACTTGGGAAGAGCTCAGGAATGCAGTGTAACATGATGTGGTTACAGTATGTTAGCACATTTCTGCTTCTTAGCCAAGCAATAATAATTGACTGTATGTACACTTTTAAATTGGCCAATTGAGAGTTGAAACGTGTTAGTTTTAAGTGATCTTTACTGAAATTTAGTTATTTTTTTTAGCCTCAGCTGTGGCTTGATAAAAGCCCGGTACAATGGCTTAGTTCAGAAGCTAAACCAAAAGATACTTGGCTGTTCCTGCACCGAATGCAGAGCAGTTATCCTCCAGCTTCATTCCACTTCCTTGCAGGAGTGGGTAAAAATTATAAACCACTTAAATGTAAACCACATCTATTGGTGGGTGAACTATTTCATATTTCTGGTAGCTTGGAGGACTTGTACAACTAAATTAACAAAGCAACTTATGCATTTGACTGATGTGGGGTGTCAGCATTGTAGTTGGAGACCTTGGAGTAGTCAAATCCACTATCTAAAGTCTTGTCTAATAAAGAACGTCTGTTGGTTGGGTTCAGTGTCAGAGACTTAATTGGGTTCATCATTAGCAAGGATGTGCCTGTTGACAAGCATCACTATGATACTGCTTCTCCTGGGCTAATGCAAAGCTTGAATGGCTTCTGACTAAGCTGCCAGACTAACAACCCTATACTAGAATCATAGAATTGTCGAGGTTGGAAGGGACCTTTCAGATCATCTAGTCCAACCATCAACCTAACTAAACAAAACCATCACTAAACCATGTCTCTAAGCTCTATGTCAACCCATCTCTTAAATACCTCCAGGGATGGTGCCTCAACCCCTTCCCTGGGCAGCCCATTCCAAGGCTTAATAACCCCTTCTGTGTCAAAATTCTTCCTAATATCCAACCTGAACCTCCCCTGGCACAACTTGAGACCATTTCCTCTTGTCCCATCGCCTGTGACTTGGGAGAAGACACCGACTTCCCCTGGCTACACCCTCCTTTCAGGGAGTTGTAGAGACCCATGAGGTCTCCCCTCAGCCTCCTTTTCTCCAGGCTGAACACCCCCAGCTCCCTCAGCCTCTCCTTACCAGCTTTGTTGCCCTTCTCTGAACCCACTCCATCACCTCAGTTTCTTTTTGATTGATTCTCCCCTGATTGTTTTAAGTGCTTGCCCATGCTGTGTGCAGCAAAGGACATGTCTATGATTATTGCTTCTTTATCTTAATGTAAGTTGTTCATTTTGGGGGGTTTTGTTGGTAAAAGAGGTTTGTGGATCAGTGGAGTTGGGTGGTTAGACCTTTTTTGACCAGTGTGTGGTGTATGTATTGATCAGTGCTCCAGCAAGGTGCC
Source organism: Tringa tobata (assembly GCA_033628505.1). Classification (NCBI taxonomy): domain Eukaryota; kingdom Metazoa; phylum Chordata; class Aves; order Charadriiformes; family Scolopacidae; genus Tringa; species Tringa tobata. Next base: position 309,680 of record JAHREE010000401.1, on the reverse strand, counting down.
CTGTAGTAGAAACCTGCTTAAAAGTACACCTGTAGTAGTTTGTTTGTGTGCCCAAGTCTAGTGAGCACAAATGTAGTTAAATCAATAGTAGAACAAAGGGGAGTATATTTCATTAGTTGGATGTTCTGCAACATCCTATTGAAGTCCATAAAATACAATGATAGGTGAATATATGTTTTATTCTTTTGTTACAGCCTTACTTCCATGTGCAGAGCGGGAGCAATACGGACAGACGATTCTTGCATCGTTCTTAAGGTGAGCTGGTCAAACAGTTTTCTGTTTAAAATGTTTTTCTCATGTAGTGCTCTTCTGGTTTTATTTGTCTCTTTGAAAAAGCAGCACAAATTCTGTTAGACTGAAGATTTCAAAGCACCAAGTTGCCCTGACTTTTTTATTTAAAAATTTATAGTGACGTGACTTTTTAAAGAAGTTGTAACTAAAGAATCATACTAAAAGGTCAGTATCCAGGAATAAATATGCCAGAGTTTGACAAGGATCCATTTGAGTTTATAATCATTTCAGTAACCATTTGTAAGTAACACGGAAACAACATTACTGCCTTGGTCTCTGAGCATGAACCAGGCACTGGTTTGTCTTTCAAAAGCTTATTTCACAAGACTACCCTCAGAATACTTGCACAATCTATACGTGGAGTCTGTCACAAGCAGATGATTTCTTAGGTTTCACAATGTTTTTGTACATTTGTCTGCTTCATACTTTGGCTAGGGAAATTTGATATTAAAAAAAAAAAAAGCTGTCATGATGAAATATTGGATTTGATTTTTATACTGCACGTGACTTTATAAGGAAGTTCAGTAAAGGAAACTTCATTAAATACCATAGGAATGTAATCTCTTAATAGTTACACTTCTACAGCTAATCAAAAGGAAAAAACCAAACAGGCTGTTGAAGAGCAAGCACGTCGGCCAGAGATGAGCTAATATTACTAACACTGCTTGTTTCTCCATGAGCTGTTGAAGTATTACTGTAATAATGCAATAAGAAAACATGTTTGCATTCTTTGATAATTACTGTAGCAGTCTGGCAGACTCCAAAGCTTTTAGTGTGCTTTTAGCATCCTTCCTTCCAGAGAATGTAACACATAGTTTAGATGTAAGGAAATACAATTTCAGTGGCTGCAAAAATAATGTTTTCCCCATACGTGCCCCTGTACAGGGATTGAGAAGACGACCTGTGTTCTTGGAGTGAGTCTAGTGAGTGAAGGGTCTAATCAGCAAAGCAGTCGTTGTCAGGATTTGGTGATGTGTAATCTGGGAGCCAGTACCTTCTTATGGGAGTTCTTTGTCTTTGGTTGGAAAGGCCCCTCCGTGGTGTTCAGATCCTCTTGTGAACAGACAGCTAATAAGTGTGTGCATGACCATGGCATGTGCTGAGAGTCTGGGGCACTGCGGAGGGATTTGGGTACTGCTTCAAGCAACAAATACTTCTCACCACCAAAGCCTACTGATGAGTATCTTCTCGCTGTGGACTGTTGTAAACCCTTGGTGGCTCCTGCAAGCTTACATTTTAAACTGAACTGTCACCAGAGTGTCAAGAACTGTCCCTAAGTCCTACTTTTTGGTAATGCTGGGGAAAGGGTAGGTTGTATGTAAGATATGCAATAAGGCAGCATATTCATTCCTTTCAGTGTCCATGGCAGTAGAGTCTGGCATATCTACAGCTTTTGTTAGGGGGATTTTGATATCCATCATCCCATGTAATGACAGATGAAAACTCCCTATGTTGGCTGAGGCAAATGCTTGTCCCTCCTGTCTTTTTACAAAGTCCAAAATGCAATTCATTCCAGTGTTGATGAGTGGCATCTGGGTTTACTGCAAGTACGGAAGCCAAGCTGCATCCCTCTCCATCATTCTCCTACTTAGATTTTTTCCAAATTGACACTCCCAATTCCCCTGTCTCTCTTATATCTGCCTACAACACCTGCAAACTGAGGGCTACAATTCCAATCTGTATCGCTCCTTCAAACCTCATTCTTCTTTTGAAAATGTCTTCGCTCCAGAAATCCTCTCTACTTAACCCTAGGACATGCTCTGGTCGGGATGTGCAGGTTCCAGAACTGTTCTGCTCTGGGGAGAAGAAATGGGGGAACCACTGCTGTAGGCAAAGGCAGGTTATTGCTGGTATTTGGCTGCCAGCTGTGTGGAGCTACGATGCCCTGCCACACAGGCCGGATGGATAATGGCAGGCCTTTCAAACCACGTGTTTGCCAGCCTGTAGCAACAGGAGCACTTTCTTATGGAAGCCGCTTCTGCACAAATAAATGGTTTAAACTTTGGACTAAAATTTGTTGTAATAATTGAGAGTAGGCAGAAGAGCCAGGACACAAGGAAGACGTGGAACCATGCCCTCTTGTTAACAACTCATGTAACTTCTTCTCTTCTTCTGGGGTCACTCCAAGAGCTCATAGTTTTAAGATAACACACTGTCTCAGTCTGTGGTAAATCCAGTTACAAATTGTTTGACCTCTCGTGAACTAAAACGAAGCAATATCCTCTTTAGTTTTCAGAAATTATTGAAGAGAACTTTGACCCTTTGCTATCAAACTTTCTTCAGTTGGAGGGTTGTCAGGGATGTGTGTTTCCAAAATGGTTCTGATTTATTTTCATTGCTCAGCTTGAGCAGTGGGTTGGCCTGTTACATGGAAAAAATAAAATCAGTTAATATTGGGAGAAGGTGGAGGAGGTTGATAAATAATGGATTTGCTTGGAAGGGAAATTATTTTTCTGGAATTCTAATAATAAAAGTGACCATTTGTCCAGATAACCATGATGCATCCCAGTGATACCATGTAAATTAAATATTCCATCTTTACAATCCATTTTCAGACTTTTATCTGATGGCCACAATAGGTCAGGTGTGCTTTGTGGTTCTTCATTTTACACCTCTAATACAATCCCCTGCTCCTCTGCATTAATTACATGATGCTGACCTGTAGGTCTAACGGAACAGTTAACATGTGCCCTTCAGAATTCTTGATTCCGTTTAATTTTAAACGGATGGAATTGCTAAAAGTTGAAAGCTATGACATTTGTGTTTCTTGGGTTCTTGCAGCCAGTGACTTAACGATATCTAGCCCTTGAATTCCAAGAAATAGCTCATGTCAAGCCATTTGACCTTGGAAAAAATTGGGAAGTACAATATCATTGTGGTTTAGACATGGAATTCCTTGTATTCTTTTTTCATCAACCTGAATGCTGGTTTTGGAGAGCTTGTGTTCATCTTGTCTCACATTTTAATATACCTTATGCCAGCTTGGTAATTTAAACTGGTGACATTTAGTCATTAGGGTATGGTTGTGAATACTACAGATTAAAAGTTAATAATAATTAAATGACTGAAGGCTTTAAAGCAAACTTTTTGAACAAACTTGCAGAGGTCTTAGAAATGTCACTTTTGGAATGAGGAGATTTCTGAGGGCTGCTTAAATTTACCAACCCTCAGCAGCTGTCTTCTCTTTTAAAGAGCTCTGCCTAACTTGCTAAGGAAGCAGAAGGTCCTTAGGTGTGTCTGTGCTATTTGAACCATTTTTCAACCGTTTAGGCTGAAAGTCTTATCTGATGTCTTAAGTGATGGATACACAGAGAGGAGGTGCTTTGCCTCTCTGGTTTGGGTGCAGGATTAGATGTTAATCCTTGTGGTATCTACTTTTTAAATCAAAGTGGGCAAGTCCTGTAACTCTGCTTCCTTACATGTGGAATGGAGATATTCATCTATTTAATCATTTGAATGGTCAATGGTTAGATGTTATTTCAGGTCCCCCAAAACATAACTCTGAGGAACGTTTTCTACTCACATAATTCTGTTGAAGACAGTGGAGGAATGGAAGCAAAAACCTTGATATTATTCCTCATCTATTTTCATACTTACATTTGGGGACGCTTGAGTGAAGGTTTTGAGTCTTAGAGTTGGTCTTTCCAGAGTTAAGTGCCTTTCACTGAGCTTCAGATAAAGAAAGATTTGATTGTTTGTAATATTTAGAGAAAGTATGACAAAAGTGTTGCCCTATGACTGTAACCAAGGTAGGGAGGTGTGTCAGGGTAAGGCAGAATGGACCTGGACTCCAAGTGGACTTCATTTCTGGTTGACCCAATATACTCCTTAGAAGTAGTCTTCCCTTTCCTACTGCTCCTGGCAGCCAGCATGGGTCAAGGAGCTCTGAGATGATTTATCACTTCATTGGTCAATCCTAGGTCGCAAAGGGGAAACAGGGGTCAAGTACTTCTTGAGGGCTTGGGTACTTTTGGTTCTTGTGTGGAGTAAGAATAAACGTGTACAAATATGAACTCTTGAGGGGATTATTTTTTTTAAAGCTTTTGCGAAACTTTGACCATGGTCACTTCTAAACATTGCATTCACATGGACTAATTTTGACTGCATGAGAAGTTGGTTGAAAGTAGCCTGCTGTGTACTTAGTAATGCCCAAACAATTTCTCTGTGTTTGTAGTCTTTAAAACCACTAAAGAATGTTGTTGAGAATTGCTCTAGGATAGCTGTTTGATTTTTTTTTTTTTTATGAGCTTCTTTATGGATGTAGCTGCACTAAATGGTGGCTTTGTTTGTTTGTTTTCTAACTTCACAGACTCTGCCATGTTTGGTTCGGATGTGTAGTAAGGAGAGACTGCTGGAGGAGCGAGTAGAAGGAGCAGAAACACTGGCCTATTTGATTGAAACAGATGTGGAGCTCCAGAGAATTGCCAGCATCACTGACCACCTCATCGTCATGCTTGCTGACTACTTCAAGTATCCCAGCTCCGTGAGTGCAATCACTGATATCAAGAGGGTATGTTTTCTTACCCAGTTCTGAAGCTTTGCAGATGTGCAAAAACAATAATAAGTGGGCTCAGGATATTATTTTTTATTCTATTTTAAACCTTATGTCTGAGTTCCTCACTAGAAAGGTGACCAGAGGTCCAGCAGGTCTTGATTCCTGATGCACGTAGCACTCAAGTCTTTGCTCACTCACTGCTTTTTCTGGAGACTGTATTACTCAACCAAATATCATTGTGTATATCTGGACTTCTATAAGAAGGATGCTGCTAGTCTGTGTCCAAGATAGAGGTGGGCCATGGATAGTTTGATATAACTTCACCATACAAGTATCATAACATTTTCCAGAAGTACCAGAATGAGACATCTATCATGTCTCTTCACTGCAGAGTTTAAAACTCTTACCTTCAGGAACCAGCACATTTTCAGCTTCATAAGAGATAATAGTCCATGTGCTGAGAAATCAATTTAAATTCTTAGGTCAGGTTTGTGAAAAATGTTAAGTTCAGAGATAGCTCTGTTCTGTTTAAGCAGAAAAACACATGGATTTCGTGTAACATTTCATATTGTGAGTTATCTGCACTTGCAAGAGGTTGGATAAATAGAAACCAGATATACCTTGGAGACTTAGTTTCACAGGTGTTGTAATAGGAGTTCTCATCTTTGAACAGGTTTTTTACAATTTGCATATATTTTCCAAAGCACTAGTGGATCAATCAGCCTCAGAAGCAAGATGGTTTTGATATTCCACATAAGGAAATATCCATTGCCTGTTCCCTTCCCCTCTGAGTCTGATTTTTAGAAAAGTCCCCAAAAAAACTAGATCACAGAGCCTTGGGTTTTCTCTGAAACTGGCCCAAGAGGTAGATTCACTTCTCAGACTTTTATAGAATGGGATTGATTCTACGTATAGAGCTGCCTTGAATTCTATTTAAATGAAAATGTAATATTTAAAAAAAAAAATAGTTGCAGTATAAATTTAAATAAGCAGAATGAAGTTTAGCAGCTGATTGGGGAGGAATGGATGTTGGCTGTAGGATCAAAAAATGATTAGGTTCCAAATGTGAGTGGGGCGGTTATAAATATTATGACATTGCTTTGAGTGTGCAGAAAGTCTGTAAAAACAGTCAGCTGGGAAGCCAGGGTGCTTGCTTTGAATCCAAATGCCTTGAATTACACCCTGTAAGGTAAAAACTGCACGAGTTGAGGACTCTGCCAAACAGATTACTTGTCTGTTTTCAATATTTTTAACAATGATATAATCCAGTCTGCTCTAATACAGCTGCGTCAGGAAGAATTACTCATACAGCTTAATTTTTGACAGTTCTTTTATTTCAGCGCTTCGCTGCTTAGTGCTAGCATTTTTCTGGCATTTTGTGTAGGCTTTTAAATAATGCATCATTTTGTGGAATCCTTTGGTATGGAGTTTGGAGTGCAGTCAGAATCATAGAATCATTCTCATTGGAAAGAAAGTGAGGAAGATCTGAAAGTCTTAATTTCCTGTTCAAAGCAGGGTCCATGCTGAGCTCAGATGAGGTTGCTCAAGGTTATGTCCACTTGGCTCTTGAAAACTGCTAAGAATGGAGATTAAACCACCTCTCTGAGCAATCTGTCCCAAAATTTGACTGTTTTAGTAGTGAATTTTTATTTCTTAGATCCAGTAAGAACCTATCCTGTTTCAGTTTAACTATTGTCTATCCTCTTGCTGTGCACCTCTGTAAAGAGTCTGGCTCCATGTTCTCCCTGTAGGTATTAGAGGGCTGCTCTTAGGTCTGAGCTCAGCCTTCTCTTCTTCTGGCTGAACAAGCCAAGGTACACCCCAGCTGCTCCTCCAGGTCTGCTCTTCTGAAGTCAAGACTCTGTGCTCTGCTCCGTGTCTTTCTCAGGAACTTGAACATCACAATTTTATGATCCCCGTAGCTAGTGCTCCCGTTGATTATCATCCCCCCAGGCAGTTTTTCCCAGTTTGTGAGCAGCATATCCAGTGGTACGTCACTCTATTTCACCCCTCTGGCACCTGTGTGGAGGAGTTACCTTCCAGAAACCTCATAGCCAGCTGGCACCCTGCTTTGGGGCCTTTACAGCAGAAGTTGGAAGCTAACATCCACCTTAAGGTTAAGATGGAGGTCCTTTGACGTAGAGATTGTCTTCGGTTCCAGAGTTCTTTTGCTTCATTTCTCTTAATAAAACTTCCTTTGATTCTGCCCCAATTTTTCCACTTCTGACTTCTTCCTCTAAGTTTCTGTTGGGTAAATAAGAAAAGTTTTTGCCTGAATGTAGTCTGGATAGAGTCATAACGTTATAGAGGTGTTTTGGCTTTAAATTGTTTAAGTTGACTTATCTGTAACTCAGCAGAGAGTTAATAATAGCCATATTATTAACCATATTATTAACTTCAGTGGTTGTGTTCAGTTGGTCAACGTGGACATCAGGCAATGGAACAGCAGTTCCTTTGTGTTTCTGGCTGCCCTGGCTGTGGTAGAGAAAACCCCTGTAGATAAGCACTAGTTTATAACAAATAAGAATATCCCACTTGTAATTTTTCAGTGTCTAAATTTGATATCTGTGTTTTATCTAAATAGCTTGACCATGATTTGAAGCATGCCCATGAACTGCGCCAGGCTGCTTTCAAGCTCTATGCTTCCCTGGGAGCAAATGATGAAGATATCCGAAAAAAGGTGAGCCTGTGAAAAATGTTAGCAATCAGATGTAGCTGACAGGCTGAAAAGCAGTGCAAGAATTTGCCTCTGTTGTCATGTGTCCTGTTATAAAACCAATGCTTTTTCAAAAATAAACCCTAGAATGTCTAATCATATCGGGGAAACAAAGTCAAGATTTCTGGAGTGACCGAGGAGGCTTGCACTGTCATAACAAAGGAGTTGGTGTGAAGGAGAACAAATTCTCTTCAAACATCGCAGGAAAGAGATTGGCTGATTGGAACAGTCGTATGGTTAAAAATTTATGTGTGGAAAGTGGAGGGAAATTAAACAATGAATGATTAAAAGCAGCATGTTTTTAAATTAAGCGTGGAGTTGCTATGTCAAACATGGCAAGTATAGGAGGTGGGGAAATTTTCTGAGTTTCTTTGCTGGTTAAAGGGGAAAAACAGCGGGAAAAAAGATGTGGAGAGGAAAGAGGCTGGAAAACACAGTGATGAAAAGGTAACTAGCAGAAAGGTTTATCAGTGGGGGAACCATTCAGGATCTCCAGAATTCAAACCCGTAAACTTCTGTTTTGTTGCAGGATGAACTTCTTTAGTTCCTAGTAATGATCCTTCTTTTATATATCAAAGTATTGTTTTTAATTAGTGGTGGCTGTGTACTTGACAAAGTTGATTTATTATACAAAAGCCATCTTTCACCTTGGTATTAACTTCCTTAAGTGTTTGTGCTGGTAAATATGGTTTATCAACTACTACTTATTTTTTTTCCAGATAGCTCTACCACATGTCTCCACTCTGTAGTTTGTATATATTGTGTTCACCCACACATGCACTCTTTTGTTTTAATACGACATTAAGTGTCATTCATATATATATAAACCCCCTTCTTATTCCTTGCTGATCAATAAAATCATTTTGAAAGCAGTAGTGGAGCACAGTATGTAGATGGTTTTCTAAATTGTATGCAGATACATGCTACTTTCTGCTTAATCTGGGAAGAGAATATGGCCTGCTGTTTTTAGCTAAGGTTTTTATATGGAACTTTTAAAATGTTGCAGACAAAACCCGACAAACCATAAATGGTCATATTATTTCACTTGTATAACATTAATTCCTTTTTGCTTCAGATCATTGAGACAGAAAATATGATGGACCGTATTGTTAATGGCTTGTCTGAATCTAGTATCAAGGTGCGGTTAGCTGCAGTCAGGTAGGAGGCTTTTCTGATTCATACAAATGCTTTTGTCTTATCAAAGTCTAATGCTGAACTTGTTAGAATTTCTGATAATTTTTCAGAAGTTAATCTGAAGTCATTTGTCCCACTGGAAAATTTACTGGGGGTGAGGGGGAGTTATGCTGGACTAGTATGATAATTCCTTTTTGCCATTTACAGTCTACTAATTATCAAACTCCAAGCTGGCTCTTTGTGTAGAAGCAATGTATATATTGCAGTAACGTATATGTGAGTGTGTGGGTTTCACAATGAGGGTTTCTTTTCCATTATAGATGTTTGCACAGTTTGTCCCGTTCTGTACAGCAGCTCAGGACAAGTTTTCAGGATCATGCTGTATGGAAACCTTTAATGAAGGTAAGTAAGGAAAAGTCGTCTCGACTACTGAGGTGTTCTGTTCCATTGAAGGAGGATAGGGTGTCTGTTCAATTTGAATGCCTTTCCATAGAATCATAATAAAAAATACCTCGAAATCAAAATTCCACGACCTTCTCCTAAGAGAGTCATCAATTAACAAAAGCCAAGTAGCAGCAAAGAGGACTGTGATCCATGCTTGATTTTAGGTTGTTTTTTGTTTCTTTGAGTGATGGGGGAGTGAGGCTAAGTCATGCCTAAGGTTTACATAGGGCAAGAGGAGGACTATGCATCCTTTTCTTTCAGGCTCAGACTAGATGGCACAGTTCAGGTTTGGTCCATAAGCCCAACAAGAGAATTTAGATTTGCATTTTCTCCTGTAATTCTCTACATCTTAGATCTCATTGCAGATTCTAAAACTGAAACTGGAGGACCTTTAAAAACATACATTTCAATATAATGCAATTATCCACAAGATTAAAGCATGAGATCAAAGTGTGCAAGGTATATATCATCTCTCATCCTGTAGCGTGACTGTCATTAAGTGCAGATAGATAGATAAACCAGTTTCTCAGTTTCAACATCTTTTAGACCTTGAAAATGGAGAACAAAGTCTGCTAGTAAGAAGCCTGAAAGCTTGGGCAGTATTGATATCCATGAGAATTGCCAAGAGAGTTACCTGAAGTGAGCTTGACTCTCTGTTCGGAAGTAAAATAGCCAAACCAGAGAAAGTGGTGTTGGCAAAATGGAGCTGATGAGGCTGACAATGAGGCATTCACTCAATAACCTGGAAGGAAGTGAAGGATCAGGAGATCCTTCAGTTATTTCTAGAGATATTTCAAATGAGGTAGATGCCTGATGGGCATACTACTCAGAGACATTTTATTCAGGCATGACTTTATCTGTTCTGCTGATGTTCTAATTCTCACAAGTTATGGAATTAAGAAACCATGACTCAGTAGTTAAAGTACACTCTCTGGCCATCCTGTTGGCTGCAGCCCAAGAAACTTCCTCAGCCTTTTATGTTGCTTGTGTGAATTAGAGGCCTTAAAGTATGGGCCTACTTTTTTCTACAGTTTCATGATAGAATCATAGAATTGTCGAGGTTGGAAGGGACCTTTAAGATCATTTAGTCCAACCATCAACCTAATTGATAAAAACCCATCACTAAGCACTATGTCAACCCATCTTTTGAATATCTCATGGGATGGTGCCTCAACCACTCCCCTGGGCAGCCCATTCCAATGCTTGATAACCCTTTCAGTGTCAGAGTTTTTCCTGATATGCAATCTGAACCTCCCCGGCACAACTTGAGGCCATTTCCTCTTGTCCCATCACCTGTGACTTGGGAGAGGAGACCGACCTCCCCTGGCTACACCCTCCTTTCAGGGAGTTGTAGAGAGTGAGAAGGTCTCCCCTCAGTCTCCTTTTCTCCAGGCTGAACACCCCCAGCTCCCTCAGCCTCTCCTCACAAGACTTGTTCTCCAGACCCCTCGCCATCTTTGTTACCCTTCTCTGGACCCACTCTGGCCCCTCAATGTCTTTTTTTTGTGGTGAGGGGCCCAAAACTGGACACAGTTCTTGAGGTGGGGCCTCACCAGTGCCCGGTACAGGGGCAAATGATGGGGGAATTATTTTCTGAAAATACACACACAATACACTTATTGCAAGTTAAGTGCTTGTCCTTGGATCGGGTGTGTGAGTTGTGATACGAATCCATGGATGTCTAATTCATTAGTCTTGCTGGGAGCTCAAAGGAGATTTGATAATGCAATTTTTGTGCTATCGCTATAGCATAATAACCCCATGATTTGGGACTCATGACCATCACCTGAAGGAGTTTGGAGAGAATGGTTTGAAAGACCAAACATGAAAACATTAAACCTCTATAAATGTAAAAAACAAAAACTACAGGGTTGCTTGAAGAAGCCCAACTGGCATAAAGGGAGAGCCATGTGGAAAAAACAAACGTAGATTTCGGACTTCTCTGTAAACGCAGCTCCTGGCAAGTGTTCATTTGCTTTTGTATTAAATAAGCTGAAGTCAGAAACTTCTGTGTTCATTCCAAAACATCAGGAATTACTCTTAATAAAAAAAGAAAATTAATATTAATTAAAAATAAATTCGTTTTCAGTCTAGATTAATAACTATGTAAGTCCTTTCTCTCTCCCCAGGCGTATATATCCATATAAGCCATGGAAGAATAATGTCTAAAATTATATGAGTTACCTCGATGTGGTTCAGTGCAAGCCACTGTAAATGCAGTAATTGTTCATATTTGCAGTTTGCTCACTGCTGTGAAATAAAGGGTGATTCAGAACAACTGCTTCCCCCTTTCTTTGCTGGAGGAGCAGTTGTATCCTCCATGCCTGTCTCCTCGCTGAGTTTTCTCAGAACATGTAAGGGAGATGCTGTGTTTAAGAATGGCCTGGATTGGTCCCACTGGAGATCCAGGCACAGATAAGAGAGAGTGGAACATGTTCCAAGCTACTTGCTTGCCTGAAAGGATGGTCGTGAGGAAATTTGCTGTGTAGAGAAATGTTGAGGAGGCTCTTCCTGGAGCTTCCTCCACTGTTCTGTAGACCATGCCCCAGAGGTGCACTGCAGGACACGGCCTGCCCTCTGCTGAGAGAATGGCTGCAGAGCCAAATTCCAGCTGCCAGCACATGTATGTGTTGTAGAGGGGATCTGTTTCTTTTCAATTGGACCTAAAAGCTCTCAAATGTGGCTTCTGTGAAGTGACTTTGCCTCGCTCCAGCCTGTCGTGTGATGCATATCATCACATTGAGTTGAATGAGCAGGTCTGGATCTGCACTGCTGGCATCAAAGCATCTCCTAAAGTACGGAATATCAAAGTGCAGCATAGTCACAGCTATTCCACTTCAAAATTATCCCCTTGTTATCCTGCCTTGTTAACGGAGATTCCTCACTCTTCCCTTTGTGACTGCAGGTTTTACAGAATGCTCCAAATGAAATTCTTGTAGTAGCATCTTCCACGCTATGCAATCTTCTTCTGGAATTCTCTCCAAGCAAGGAGGTTAGTATTTACCCAGAGACAAGAAGGGGTAATAGCCAAAAGTTACGTTATACAATTGTTCAATAAGCATCAAAGTGTCTTCATTGGTAGCCACTGCTTGTGAGTCTTACAGAGCTGTCACGTTAGGCAGACTGTAGCACTGATAGCTTGTGAATAACAAAAAATCATCTTTTTACAGTGCTGTGACAGTTAAATGTGGTTGGATAGTTAAATGTAGTGTCCAAAAAGAAGTAGACGTGAAATTTTGGAGTTTTTTACTTGTGTACTTATCTAAAAAATTCATAAGCAAGAAGAAAACAAACTGATAATTGGCAATATGATCCGTTGTCTTAGAGAATTACTGCTGTAGTCTTGAAAATGCCACCATAGCTGAGTCCTGTGGGTTTTATTGTTCTGAACAAATGACACAGGATATCTGTTCTTGAGTTCTGCAACGTTTGTATTTCATACAGATCTTACATATGTGTTAATACTTCATAGCAACGCAACAATTCCCGAAGTCTTAAATATTTCTTAACTACAGAAAATGGTTGCAAGATTGTGGTCTATGTGGGCTCCTACAAGGCACTTTGGATTAACTTGGTTTAATCAATTGATCTCGGTGGGTTTAGTCATGTCTGCGAGACAGAAGATTAAATGAAATAACACCAAGCACAGTTCACAGGCCTGTGGGCTTTCTTCTTCATGCTGGAGGTCACACTCAGCATACTGTTTCCACTTCAAATTGATTGAAATACTGAATTTTCTGGTGGGGACACATGGTTCATCAAAAAACCATCCTTGCCAAAAGAAAATACTGCTTACGCAAAATGAAGGAACACTTAGAAATGTTTGATTTGAAAGCATCCATAAGCCATCTCATCTTCATTTGTTATATCACCTTTTTTTTTCTTCTGCACAGTATTTTGAAGATTGTATGTAAACTACCAGTCATTTTCAGTAAATAAACAAAGCTGAAGTGGGTCTGTATTTCACCCTGTAAAAGAGCTAAGTCAGACCCAATTCAGCTCATTGCAGTCCACAAGCACCTGGGAGCAGGTGAGCTTTGGCACAAGCTGTGGCTGCCTGGCTCCGTGACAGTCACACTGCTCTTCAGCGAGATGGGCCTCCTTCTACAAACCACAGCCTTTTCCACACATCTGTTTGCTCATTAATTCATTACTTAAGCAGGTTAAAAAACACACGACTTCCCCCAAACTCGGGTATGTTCAGTTAGTCCCTGCTTTTGAAGCTGTAACTTCTGGAAGAAAGGAACACCTTACAAACTAGAGCAGCGTAAGTCATTGGAGGAATCATAGAACCATAGAATCATAGAATGGTTAGGGTTGGAAGGGACCTTAAAGATCATCGAGTTCCAACCTCCCTGCAGTGGGCTTTAGCACCAGTCCTTTTAGTGCATGAGCTCGTCAGGTCTTAGATGAAAGTAGTGCTTCAACTTGAGTTCAACCCGAAAGCAGTGGTTCCAAACTTAAGTTTTATTACATCAATCAGTTTGAAAGAAAAGGTGCATGAATTGATATTTTTCCTATCATTTAAATATGATATACTAAAAGGTTTTGCATTTTAATCTGATCCTCAACAACAGTCTCCAGTTTTCTTTGTTATGCTAAAGTTTTTCACTTGGATTTTAGTTTGAGTCCTAAAGACAATGATTAAATGTCAAGAAAGATAGCAGGTAGCTTTGGTTGTCCTTAATCTCTTCAGAGTCACGTACATCCCACTTGATACCCTAAAAGATGTGATTGCTCAAGGAAGACTGCTTTTGGAGAGCAGTCCCGAGTTGGGGAAAAATGATTTGCTTGTGTGAATGTGGCAGATGTGTGTATACTATCACAGCAGTATGTGTGTGTGTGTATATATATATACACATGTGAGCACATGTATGACTGTGTATATACATGTGTACACATACACAGATACACACGAGGATAAAGCTGTCTTGACCTGAAACCTACCTTGTAATGCTCACGAATATAGGGTATGGCATGGCCAGTTCATGTGAGTGGACTGGACATGTTGTAAACTCAAAAACAAGACACAAGCAAGACTTTTTTTGTATTATATTTACATTTGTATATATGTTTAATAAGTCTAAGTAGTGTTTTAAAGATTTCTTTTTTCTTCCCCCTCTTCATTTTAGCCTATTTTAGAATCAGGAGCCATAGAACTTCTATGTAGTTTAACACAGAGTGAAAATCTTGCCTTGCGAGTGAATGGCATTTGGGCTTTAATGGTAAGTAGACCCCAGCGGTTAAATACTGCTTCTTAAAAAGTTTGTGAATGTAACTTAAAGAACTCATCAGTTGTTATTAAAAATGACGTAGCTGAAATCTGGCTTGTCTTTCCACCTAACTACAGAAGCAAAACAGTATCTGCTTAAAACACTTCATCAGTTAGTCCATAAAATAAAATAAACTTTTCAGTTCTGATATAAGTTTGGTTGCCAAGATCATTCAGAGAGACAGTGAAGTAGTGTTGGTAGCGTGCCAGGGGACAAATAAAAGCAGGTAATAACCAGGTCAGCCCTAAGATTGTGTGGAAATTTAATTCACTGTGTAGCAGTTCCTCATAAATCATAACCTTTGTAAGATAAATTTTAGCAAGGATATAAGCTTGCAGCTAATAGTCTGCTAAAAGAGTGAAAGCCCAAGTTTAAGGTAAAAAATCAAGCAAAAAATTTCTCTCTCTTCCAGAATATGGCATTTCAGGCGGAACAGAAGATCAAATCAGACATCTTACGAGGTCTGAGTACGGAGCAGTTATTCCAGTTGCTTTCTGATTCCGATGTAAATGTTCTGATGAAAACTTTGGGGCTGCTCAGGAATCTTCTGTCTACTCGCCCAGTAAGTAGAGCTGCAAACAGACCTTCTGAAAGCTGATCAAACATGCAGACAATACAAATGATTTCTCAATCTTTTTTGTAAGACAAGTTATTTTTCTGTTTAAAATTAATGTTCGAGATATTGCTAAAACTGAGGCCTTTGGATTTATCCAAGTGTCTGTAAACTAATCGGTGTAAGAAAGGATTTGAAAGAAATCTCTACGTCCAGTGAAACTGTGTAATTATTATCAAATATAGAGCTAGACAATTACATTTAATGCTCAAATCCATCGCGTTTAGCTTTCAGCAAAATTATTTTCCTAACTGTCTTTCTGTGAAACTTGTCCAGAACAACAACAGGAGGGTTGCACTGTTGAGTCAATGTGTGGAGAGGTAGATATCTTAAGGATACCTGTGTTTCTTCTTTCTTGACACCTGAAGTATTTCTGTTCTTATCCAACTATATGGATACTACTGGCTTTTTGAATTTGACTGTGGGACTGTGCACTTACAAAATGCATACGTTCATTTTACACATTGAAATAAATTGGTTTGAAAATGTAAGCCCATGAATTGTTTTTGACAGGGAGAAAGAGATATTGGTGGAGGAAAAGAAAGGGGTAATCCCCTGTGAAGAACAGAGGGAAAACATGCAGCAAACATTTGGCAAGCCAACATTTTTGTGGGGGAAAAAAACCACGAAGCCTCTACTGTGCATTTATCACGTATTGTGTTTCTACCATAAAAAGGTCACTGCAAAACATCTTCTGATATTTGTACTCGTTGAGTCTCAATAAGCTTCATAGAAAATTAGTTCTGTCTTAATGTGAAAAGATATTTAATAACCAGTCATTCATTAAATTCACCCTGAGCTCTTGACAACAGAGTCTCATTATCACTTAAGGTGTTCTTCATTTGAAACAATGTCCCAGCTTCACCTACTTTCTGTAGTCTGTTTTAGAGCCAGAACCAACCATTCTCATTCTCTACCCAAAACTCACTCCAGCAGCTTTTGAATGAAGTCTCGTTATTAGCAATTTTAAGAAGTCCCACAAGAATCCCTGACATCTTAAAAAATTGTAGTGTGCCATGTGCTGGTAATCTCTGGTGGCTGTTTGCTTTCACTCTTGAGTTTTATACCAGTTATTCCAGTACGTCTAGTTTCATCTTTTTCTGTTACTCCTAATCATCAATTTTAATTCTAGTTTAGGTGTTTATAGTCTGTGATCAAATGACCTTTTTACCTGTAAGTCTCTTAAGTTGAGACAGTTCTCCTAGACAATAAGTAAATGTATATGGCTTATTTCTCTGAACACTCTCAGACTTCTCAAATGTGAATATCGGACCTGGTCATAGTGTTCCAATAAGAGCAGCAAATATGAGATAAAAACCTCAGTTTTATTACCCCTCTCTGATATATCCCCCCGTTATCAGGAGAGAAGTGGTTCTTTCTAACTGCAGCATCATCCTTAGAGCTCGGGTCCACCAGGATTCAGTCTTCAGACTGGCCTCCGTGCAACTGGGAAACCAGTGTCTTTTCTACAGGTGACAGTAAAATCAGAACCAAGGCCCATATCATGTTCTCTCAAACAAGACCAGGCTTCAAATGAAGAGGAATATTATGAAGTGTTTCTGCTGTGGTTTTGGGAGATTTCTCTAGGAGCTAGGGTCTTTGTTGCTACTCTCTACTTAGAGTAATTCAAGTAGGAATGCCCCGTCTTTGTCTGGAAAGTTACGCTGATGGTATTTTATCATTGCTTTGGCAGCACATAGACCATATAATGAGCACTCATGGGAAGCAAATCATGCAAGCAGTGACCCTCATTCTGGAAGGGGAGCACAATATAGAAGTCAAAGAGCAGGTACTGTTTTTTGTTTCGTGTTATCTTGGCAAAACAAAATTTAAGAAACAGCTAAGAATACTTACTTGTCTCAACAGGTCATTTTTGTTTGCGATTATGATATGCTGTGAATATTTTACAGAGATCTGTCAGATCAATAACTTTATTGCCTACAAGAACGCTCTTCTTTCCAATGGATTATTACAAATGTGTTTGAATTTAATCGAGAATGTTTTGG
Organism: Tringa tobata; assembly: GCA_033628505.1. Lineage (NCBI taxonomy): Eukaryota > Metazoa > Chordata > Aves > Charadriiformes > Scolopacidae > Tringa > Tringa tobata. The sequence goes on along the minus strand of JAHREE010000401.1, from coordinate 292,708 downwards.
TTTTTTTTAAAATGTAGGTTTGGTAAAGAGGAGGGGACCGTATATGAGAGTAGAAGAAATGAATCTAAGGCAATTACATGGCAGAAAGGGGACAATAGGAACAAGGAAAGAGAAAGAAGCCAGTGTTTCACACTGGGAAAAACATCATGGTTATTTGCTCCTGTTGCAGCCATTGGAGCAGTCAGTGATGAAGAACACCATCGTGGCCTTGCTGGCAGCAACACGTGTTCTGCTGGGTGACGTGGTAGCTCGGCTGTTCTTGCGTGCCTGCGGGAGCCAGCAGTGATTAGAGGAGGAGAGGCACTAGCAGGGAAAAGAGCCCAGGAAAAAGTGGGGAGGGATGTGCCTTGACAAATTAAAACTTAAAAGCGATATGCAGAGGAAAGGGAGATGGAAAGAGGAGATGGCCAGTAGGGAAAAGCATCCCTGGCTTGGTGGCAGTGTAAGGGAGTCAGCATTCCGGGATACCTGCTGTGGAGACACCAAGACAAAAGTAAGAGGATAAATGGGCAGAATTTGGCTGTTTAACTCTCCGGACAGATAAGACAGTCAACTGGAGAACACTGTTTCTTCCTTATAAAGGGCATGTGGTGATCAGAGGGGGCAGCAAGAAGCTGCGGGAGTTTCCAGAGGATTGCTTTGGCTTAGGATAGATATTGGTAGCAAATAGCATGGCAACTGAGTGTAAAAATACAACTAAATTCAGATTGTTCTAAATCTCTGCTCAGTGAAGAATGGGCTGAAGGCGAACGGGCCTTTTCTGGCTATTTAAGTGCAAAATTAGCAAAAAAAAAAAGCCCAAAAGACTCTTAATAGATAGCAAGTTTAGTGATACCATGGTTCTGGACAGCTGAGGATTAACCAGTTGTGTCTTTGTAAAGATAGTTCATCCTGAGAAAGCTCTAGTGAGGAATGGCCTTCATTGCAATAGAAGGTTATTTGCCTTGCCAAGCCTCTCACAATGATTTTGGAGGCAAATCCACGTGCCTGAGAAATACTCTTGGAAAGGGCTAGTAGACTAGGGTTGAATATAGCCTTTAGGGTTTGGGGCCTTTATACACAGAGCGTTTTCCTTGTCCCTGTGGTGTGATCAGCAGCTTGCTCTTATCTCAGAATGAAGTCATGCATCCAGTACTGCCTATCTGTACGTGAGAGCCCACACTTCAAGCAGGACAGTGCTTATCTCTGTCACTGACTGGCTCATCAGTATGTAATTAGCAGCTTGAAAGTAATAAATCTCTGCAACTGCTGACGTGAGTGCAGTGCAGCTTAGACACATGCATCATACAAGTGCCGATCATTCTCCGGTGTCCTCCTGTAGTCATCCCTGCATGTCAAGAAAAAAGATGGTTAAGTTTTTCTGCAGCTCTTTGGGAAGGAATTTGTAGAGCATCTCCTGGTGCCTCCTGAGACCCAGGAAAGCTGCCTGGGCAGGTCTTAATGCCACGTGCAGGTAGTGCCAACATGGGCCTAGGTGCTTTTGAATGGGTTATTCTGTAGGATGGGTTCTCTAATTTGCAAGAAATAAGCAGATGTGTTAGTAGTTTGAGTTATCTCTGCAGGTAAGACGTGTGATTAGACTTGCTGAGAACAAATTATTGCTCTGCTAGATCAGCAGATAGGCCCCTGTCTTTCCTTTTCCTCGCCTGAAGAACTAGATGGATATGTTTGGGGTTTGGTTTTTCCCTAGCACTGATACAGAATAGACTGCTTTATTTTCCAGTGTATCTCATCTTTTCTATATGTTGCATATTTCCATGAGAGACTTAAAGTCTTACTCATTGAAATGAATTAATGAATATTGCATTTTATTTTAAAATATGTCAATGACTGTTTTTTGCCAGGGCTGTCCATCCGCAGCTATTGACCCTTTGGCATTGGCCTCGGATGCAAGGAAGCTGGAAACTCCAGATTAAAGAGATTAAAACTAATTCAAGAAGTTGTTTGTCACAAGTTCAAAGCTGTCAAGGAAACTGTAAATCATGGGATGTGATCTGTGGCCAAATAACAGTTTTTCTCTCTTTCAGACATTATGTATACTTGCCAATATAGCAGATGGAACGACAGCAAAAGAACTGATTATGACCAATGATGACATCCTGCAGAAAATCAAATACTACATGGTACGGGGAAGTTCTTTTAAAGGGTTTTTGTTGGTCTTTTTCAGGAATGAAAAGAGGGTACTTCAGCGTTTTGATGTGAAAATTATTGAAGTGAAAATCATGCACTTAACTTTCACATACCCAGTTGTGCTTAAGAAATCATGTAGCGCAGTTCTATGTGGCAGAGGTTTTACTGAGGATCTGATTAAAAGGAAAATCCAGTGGTTATTTTCTGTAAGAATGTTACAGTGATTTAAGCAATACCTGTAACAAATCTACATGGAAAATGTTTCACGATTTTGGAAAAGGCATATCTTGTAGACATCAATAAATATTTGGGAGGAAGTGATTGAATGCTACTCAAGCGCCTTGTGCTGTGTCTTTGAGACAATTTGTAGATAAGACTTAGTCCCAACTTTGCTGCCTTATTTATTACAGGATGAATGCTAAATTGTAAGTCTGGGAATTTCCTCTTCTAAACTTAAGTACTATTTTTCTATATTTAGAGTCATTCGAACGCTAAACTTCAGCTTGCTGCAATGTTCTGTATATCTAATCTCATATGGAATGAAGAAGAAGGTAAGTAAGGCTCATTACTAATGCATATACAAGTTACTATCCTGATCAAATGTTTTATAGTAATCGATATTTGCAGTGCATACACAGCACCCTGGGATCCAAACCGTCACTGTAGGTGTAATACAAAATAAGTGATAGTGGTGGGGAGGAAAGAAGAGAGTGTCAATAAATAGGAGTTGATGAGAGTCAAACAGAGGGAGGTTTCCACCTGTAGCATTTCTGTAAGGTCTGAAAACAATTGGAATAGAAGAGAATCCTAGCAAGAGGGCTTCCAATTCCTAAGGAGGTTGTGGAAAACTCACTGTTGGAGGGAACAGGTTTACTGAAGGGAATAAATGGATTAGAAGGGGGATTTGTTGCAAAGATATTTTCCCCAGCTTGGATGGATTGAATGGGTTGGGCAGTGAGACTCTGGAACCTTTCAAGGGACTTGTGGGTGGGACTGGAAGGATCGGGGAAAGCGTTTGGAAAGAGGAGTCATGGCCTGGAACAACAGAAGGTAACCAAGAGGGAGCTGAAGGATGCGCTGCACAGAAAAATGTGTGTGTTTGTGCTGAGGGGCGGAGAGGGCAGGTGGAGGCAGCAGCGTGGAGCTGGAAGGAATGGGGAAGGGAATGAGTGTTCATATTTTTACCTTCAAAATTTTCTTTAAATATATGCACACAGAGTACAAAAAAAAAGAAGAAACTGGAGCTCCCTTGGGAAGTAGCCACAACTGAGGGAGTGTTTCCATTGCTGTGTCCTAACCGAACTGCGTTCCATACCCTTCCTTTCAGCTGGTTTCTGCTGCCACTCCTTCTCTTCTGCAGACATTCATTTTTGGTGGGGTTTACAACAATGTGATTTGTTTTTTTTTAGGTTCACAAGAACGCCAAGATAAACTACGAGACATGGGAATAGTAGATATTTTACATAAATTGAGTCAGTCATCGGATCCAAATCTGTGTGACAAGTGAGTATATAGAAAAATTTGAAAAGATTAGAGGGAAATCTTTGGTTTTTATTTTAAAAATATCCTTTTTTTTGAAATCTTTTATGTATGTGTGTATATATATAAAAAATTTCAAAAAAGGATACTTTTTATACATATATACACACATACATGTGTGTGTGTGTATATATATAAAAGATATATGTGTATATATAAAAAAATAGAGAAATTCCTCCAAAAAACTGTCTTATCTGAGTTTTATGGTGTATGAAGAAATCATGATGAACACTTTTTTCAAGAGCAGGTTTTGTATTGCTCAGGAATAACAAATTTTACTCAAGTTCTCAACAATATAAAACAACTACACTTGAGATCTTATAAACCAGTGGAGGGTCCTCTCTGAAATCTCACTGTTGATCAAATATTGTATAAACCTTGGACTATTAACAAAGTTCCTGAGGATTGGAACAATGGTAAACCATGACATGGCACTATGAGTTAAAAAGATAATACAGAATCACTACTGTTGTTGTCTCAATTAAATTCTTTTCAACTAATTAAGCTCAACAGTAACTTTTCACATATCTTTTCTGTTACTTGTATTATAGTATCTACATACATCATCTGGCTTCTTTAAAACACATAGACCCAAAATAGCTAATGACAGTTTCTGCTTTTTTTATGATAACTTTTTGCAATTATCCCACCTACAGCTAGTAACAACCCATGTTTCTTTTGTGAACTAAAGGAGATGATCTGATATTTGGAAGAGGTCATACACAGACAACACGACTCAAAACTCTGCAGGGTTTTAAAACGCATTCAATTTGGGTTTCTTGTTTTTATGAAAGATATTCCAGTGTCCTTAGGCATCTTTGTTGTATTGTTAGGACTTCTCTGCTTAAAATCCATGCCAAAGTATCGGTAATGAAGGTGATAATTGGCAATATCAATAAGGAGACTCACAGAAAATTATGGAAAAGGTAAATAGGGTTTTCAAACAGTGAGAAATAAGAATAAAACTTACACCCCTAAAAATACTTTCTGGTAAATGGGCCTTGCTTGTCAACACTTTGGCCTTAGTTTGAAGAGACAGGGAGCCGATTGCGCTTATCGCTGTTGCAAGCCAACCAACCAAGCAACCAACTCCCACTGTAAACCCTATCCCAGCTCGGCCCTACTTGTGAACATAGTGGGGAAATCAGAAGAGAAAAAATAAATAATCTTCCTCCGGGTTGCTGAGTTGTATTGGATGTTGGAAAAGTCTGTCAAGGTCATGATAGCGTGGTTGGGAGGTGTGGGGGACAAAGGAAGAGCAAAGCTCACTTCAGGTGGTAGGAAACACTGAATTAGCTGAAGTGATGATGAAACTGTAACCCTGGACTTCTGGGGAGGTGTTTTTTTCTTAACAAAGATGTTACACAATGTGAGATTACATAAATTCCAGTATTACACTGGCTCCTTCCCACCTCATCATATGTTTTTGGCAGAGCCGGTATTCCTGACAGGACTAACATGCTTCTAGTACGTTCTGAGTTACGGCATCTTTCATTTCTCAGCTCAAAGACGTGTTTTTCATTGCAAAAAAGTAATTGCGCTTCACAATTATTGCTCTTAAGGGTTTTTTATGAGGTGTGTTGATAATGAGGTTGAATATACATCTAAAGCCCCACCATGTTTGAAAGTTGCTCAGTTTATCACAGAATCTTCATGGTTGGAAAGGACCTTTTTGATCATTGAGTCCAACCATACACAAAAAAACCCCAACCCAACAATCTTGGGCACTAGTGCCACGTCTACACGTTTCTTAAATACCTCCAGGGATGGTGACTTTGATGAACCTCTAATGTACTTGGTTAGATCACCTTATTCTTATGTGCAAGGTGGATTCTTAAACTGTTACGGCCCACACAGAGCACTTCTGTACCATGGGCTAGATTCTTCCAAACCAGAGGAGCCAGCCACTCGGCTTCCTTTCACCTCACTCCTTCATCCTCCTCCTCTTGCTGGCGCAGTGCAGAAATCTCCTACATAAAGCTGGTGAATGATAAAGCCAAACCCCAATAATTAACAGGTTGTTCCTTTCTTGCAGGGCGAAGACAGCACTCCAGCAGTATCTTGCATGATCAAAGACTAATTGAATCTATGGACACCCCTCATGTCTACTTAAGGAAGAGCAGGAGATGTTCCTGACTCCTTATATTTGCACAAGTCACCTTGGGCTGCATTTTTCTCAGGTGCAGGGAGCTGCTTTGCAGAAACAGTTCAAATGATCAGGTCTCCAGTGCACTTGAGAATTTTCTTGAGGTAGTTTCTTTACTCAGAGGACTCTTGGGGGGTTGTTTTGGCTTTTTGGTTTTGGTTTTTTTTTTTTCCTGAGCTACCTGGACTTTCGGATAGAACAATCAGTCACCATTTTCCTTTCGGGCCTCCAATTTTCTGCTTTTGCTGCAGCCTGCGTGTGTGGATGCGTGTGCTCGAGTGGGTGCGTGTGCTTGGGTGAATGTGTATGGGTGTGATACCTCAATTTTGTTTTTCCTTTTTTTTTTTTTTTGTGTGAAAATCTTTTTCTACAGGTTTTCAAGGGTTAACCATTGTTTGCTGTACGAATACTTCAATGAATTATATACAGTTTGAATGAAATGTTATTTAAAAAAAAAAAACCAAACTGTTGTATCCCATAAAGTTTATTTTGAATTTTGAACAGATGAATGTTTTTAAGTAAAATATATGCATTTCTGAACTTCAGCTTAACTTACATTATACTTCCTTTTTAAAGAGAAAAATAGAGGGAGACAGTAGACCCCAAATATTAAGCAGCGCATTCTGTACTGACAAGGTCCAAGGGTTTTTCACTGCCATGCGAGGTCACCTGGTACTGACGACACCCTCAAATCCATGGAATGGGTCGACTGGATGGTTTTCGGGTTTCTTTACATTCTTGGAAGAAACTCTCATACTTCAGAGCTCGTGTGACTGATGACTCTTCTGGAAGGGAACAGGCGGCTGCAATATCACAGGCATAAGCTGTCGCTTTAGTAGCCAAGAACTTGCTCAGATAATTGCTGAAGGATTAGCTTATTTCACCGGTGATAAGTATTTGCTGATCACGAATATCGATAGAGCAAAGAGTATGTTGCAGAAGTTACACTTTCAAGAGACCAGAAGGAGCTGGTCAAGCAGTGACTTAAGGGACTGCTTTTGTTTTGCATCCTTTTACCTCCAGATATAGTTAAGTGACTTTCAAATTTTTTCCACAAGAGATCAGCTGGGTGCATTAAGTCGGGGAAGGAATGGAAAAATTGGGATTTTGGGGTTGTTTTTTTTAGCTCAGCAATATTGCTATGGATTGTGTGTGTATACGCAGGTATACACACTTGCATGAATTTGGATACCTGGATAATAAGCGATGGGATTTTACTGCATTCAGAAGCCTAGATTGGCCATATGTTCCTGAAATTGTGCCTGTAAGCGTGGAGGAAAAAAAATCCAAGTACATATGAAGATGCCTGTGTAAGGTTAGGCTGGAATATGAGACCCCAGTGGCTTCATGGTCAAATATGCACAGAAACAAATGAGGGCAGCAAGGAGCTCTCCTCCATGCAGTTCAGGGTTCTTGCTTTCTTCCCGTATCTACTTTGTGATTCCAGTATAGACCGCAGTTTTCATAGTCAGCATCTCCAAACACTATCTTTACATAGCACTAACAGGCACACTAAGGACGGCAGCCGATGTCTTAAACCAAATCTTTCTTTTATTACACTGAACTTCAGGAAGGCTGCCACAGGAAGAGAGGTCTGTAACTTTGCTAACCAATTTTGATAAGTCTCTTAATCTTTTCTTTCTAATCAGAAGGTCAAATTGTGATAGCCTTACTTTTTTTCCAAGGTAACTACTCGTGTCAGAAAATGTGACCGCAGTTTGGCCTGGAATTTGAATGTGCTATGTATCAGCTAACTGTTATCACTTGGTTGCAAAGGAGAATATATACGTTTCATGTAACTTCTTCCACCCTTGAAAGACAAATAAAAGTGAGCACCTGACACTTTTTCCCCAGGCATTGCAGTAAGTGACTGGCAGTTTTTTAATGTCCTTCTGCAAATTTTTCATGATGGACTTTGGCGGGGAGGGGCTTGAACGAAAGGGAAAGTAAAAGTATGTGAGAACTTGATAAATAACAGTACCTCAGAAGCAAAGTCTTATTTCTAAAATTCAATCCAATATATTTTTGCTTGAAAGTTCTGAGGCGGGTATTGTAAATGCAAACCTGTACAGCATCCAACTTCAAAATTTGCACTCCTGCTTTGTACCTTTAGAAGATCAAGTTCTTACATATCTCTTCTCGTCCTCCCCCAATTCACCTTTCTAAAAGCAAAACATTGAGTTTGATTCTATAAAACTTCCGTGCCTAAAGGTGTTCAGAAAAAAGGTGAGTAAGTCTCTGTGTTCATCATGTTTTGAGGTGGTTTCTTCAAATTCTACCAGAAAAAACTAAATGCTCAGACAATCTTGTTGCCGCATGAGAACAGTTGACGTTTTCCACAGGTATTGATAGGACAAACTGTTGGATGAGAACATTTTTTACACTCAGTTAAGCTTTGTGAATAATTTTTGATGTTGCTATAGGTCTGTACAAAAAGAAGAATACTGTAAATAAAAAGAACTTTACCAGAATATCTAGGTTTTTTTCTCAGCTTCCTGGAGAAATCTCAGCTTTCCCTGCCAGCTTCTCTGCAGACCGACAGCCGCTGCCCTGAGACTCCCAGCGGGAACAAACCTGTTCCCTGGTCGGCCGGATCCTTACCAGCTTTATTTAGGGAGCAGCGTCTTGTGAATTACAGGGTTGCTTGCAGAACCAAAGCAAGTAAGAGTTTATCTGGATATAATAGGAGTCACTAGGATTTCTGCTCTTCTTGTGCCATTTCTTCTCTGAAAACCCGATCCTAATAGATTTTGATAAGTTTGTCCATCCTTTATATCTGGGTGCAGGGATGGTAGTCCTTCTGCCAAAGGTTCCATGTGTCAAAAAGTGAATACTTCTGCCTGGAGTCTGGCATGCTCATTGTCTCTGCCACCACCTCCAGTCCACCTTTGGAGTAGTCTCTCCCACACAGAAAGTCAAAAGAGACTTAGAATTTGGTGGCTGCTCCCATCACAGGTTTGTGTTGTAGTAGTGAAGGAAGCCAAGTGACCTGCTCAAAAGCATCTTTGCATCAGTATATTCTTAAGGCAAACTTCTCACACGTTTTAAAATGTATTTTTACAGACTCCAGCTGTGGCAGTAGATGCTGCCCCTCCATGAAACTGCTGAGGCAGTGGCACAGCAGGCAGAAGAATAATTGAACTGCATGAGATTAGATTCTTGAAGATGAGAAAATGGCTTTAGTATCAGTGTCTTTGGAAATTCTAAAATGTAAGTGCACGATAGGTGTAAACGTGGGTGTGGATGCCCCATCCCTGGAAGTGTTTTAAGGCCAGGATGAATGGGGCTTGGAGCAACCTGGTCTGGTGGGAGGTGTCCCTGCCCAGGGCAGAGGGGTTGGAACTTGATGATCTTTAAGGTCCCTCCCAACCCAAATCATTCTGTGATACTATGCACCATTTCAGCGGTGGTTAAAATCACCAGGACTTACTGGAGGCTTATTTCTACAGAAAGAGAGACTTGCTGGGGGCACCCAAGGATGCAGTTTGCTCTGCTGAGCTGGTGCTGGAGGCGGGGGAGCCCCTGCCCAAGGGTCAGCCCCGCCGTGTCCCCTGGAG
>JAHREE010000401.1:199610-273466 GCA_033628505.1 Tringa tobata | reverse complement strand
TCGGGTGGGTGAGGGGGGCACAGGCCGGCCAGCCTTACTGCCGGAGCAAAGCTTGGCATTCTCACAAATCTCAGGTAAAAGTATCTTGGTTTTTAAGAAAATTGCGTTTTTTTCCCATTAGTAAGCAGTCAGGGGAAAAAAAATATTGCCTATAGGTGTTTATTTGTATTGGAAAGGCAGTGTGACATTGGTAGTGATCTTTAGAAGTAAAAAAAAAAAAAAAAGTATTGAACATTCCAGATCTGGGCACAGGTCAGAGAACTATTTTATTTTTTTTGGTAGTAAGTACCTCTTGTTCTGTCTTCCAATGCCAAATTTCAGAAAATGCGTTTTGAAGAGGAGAAATTGTAGTTTATGTAGTGCCTTTCTGAGCTGGAAGGAGTGCATGCCTAGCTGCTTGGTTTGTTTTTTTTTTTTCCTTTAGTTAGAAAAAAAAATAAAGTTTGGAAGTTGGAGCAGGCAACCTAAACTCAGTCTGTGGTTTCTGATGTACAGATAGACGACAAAGAATTTGATATTCCTCAAGTTGATACCCCTCCGACACTGGAGAGCATCTTAAATGAGGTGAGTGGTCCATCGGGCACGCAGCCGGCTCCAGTACAGCGAGGAGGCAGTGTGTATTCCTTTGGCTCTTCTCATATCTTGTTTTTCCTGGGAAATAAAATAGTATAATTTCATAATTTCCCGATACTGATAGCTGACAAAGCGCATGTTCAGTTGAGTAATTGCTGTATGGTGTGTAATGTGGAATTTTGGGGTTTTTTTCCAATCAAAATAGCCACAGCTGAAACATAAAGGGTTTCCATCCAATTTAAGCATGTTCACCTGTGGATTTAGCCAGTCACCTGAAGACTATACAGTCCACTGTAGGTTGGGGTCGTCAAAGAACTTCTTTTTTTTTTTTTTTTTTTTAGCTAAAGATACGTAGGGGGAATTCCGGGTAGTTCTTCAGTTGTGGGAGGAGATGAGAGCTAAATTCTTCACAACTCCATTTATATTGTATATTTCACGTATTTAGTCCTCTAGCAAGAATAACAAACTGTCTCAACATCTGATGTCACCTGTAGTACCTTTCAGGGAAGAAACTTGACTTTGCCTTGCTCATATACAATTCAGTGCATTTTTTACAATAGTCACACGAGCACACGGTTCTTAGAAAGGAAAAGAAGGCATGGAAGTAAAGGTAAACTCCCAGAAGAGAAGCCTTTTAACAAACTGAGGAAATTAGTGGTTGGACTTCCTAGGAAGCCAGTATAAAGGGAAAAGGAGCCTGGGAGAGGTGGCAGTTCTTTTAAAAAGCTGTATTAAAGATACCAATATGAGGTGTTCCGAATGGATACAGTCTAGAAACACGTCTTATTTCTGCTGATGCCTAGGGGCAGAGGGAACTTACTAAATTTGGGTCATACCAAGCTGTAAGGAGACAGAGTAGAATCCAAGTCTTAAATTTGAGAGGTAGTCATGAAGGTAATCGTGAAGTGTAGTTTAGTCTAGACAAACAGAAAGTCTTACTGCAGTGCTCTTTATCTCAGTACATACGGGGTGGGACAGACTGGCAGAGCACCTTCTGACAAGGATTTTAGTGGAAAACAACCTGACTGAGCCAAAAAGTCACACAGCTGTACTGGAAAAAGAGACACTTAGTGGGCAGAGGACTGGCAGCTCTTAAGGCAAATGAGGAACACCTGCTTTATTCTCTGCATGTTGGGCATTAGGTGGGGGTATTGTGTTTGCTCTCTCTGGCTCCGTCCCTCAAGAACGACATGGGCTGTACTGCATTTAGAAGACATCAGGGAGAATAGCTGTTTAAAAAATACTATTAAAAAACATAATCCAGGCTAAGCCTGAATTTCACTGAATTTTAGAGTTGGAAGGGACCATAGAGATCATCTAGTCCAACTCTCCTGCCAAAGCAGGACCACCCAGAGCATGTCAGATCATGCTACTCAGGACGGCATCCAGGCGGGTCTTGAAAATCTCCAAAGAAGGGGACTCCACGACCTCCCTGGGCAGCCTGTTCCAGGGCTCCGTCACCCTCACTGTGAAAAAGTTCCTCCTCATATTCAAGTGGAACGTCTTATGTTCCAACTTGTGCCCATTACCCCTTGTCCTCTCACTGGCAACTACTGAAAAGAGTCTGGTTCCCTCCTCCTTCAGTCCGCCCTTGAGATACTTATAGGTATTAATAAGGTCTCCCCTCAGCCTTCTCTTCTCCAGACTAAAGAGTCCCAGCTCTCTCAGCCTCTCCTCATAAGGGAGATGCTCCAGTCCTCGAATCATCTTTGTGGCCCTACGCTGGACTCTTTCCAGTAGTTCCCTATCCCTCTTGAACTGGGGAGCCCAGAACTGGACACAGTACTCCAGTTGTGGCCTCACCAGCGCAGAGTAGAGGGGGAGAATGACCTCCCTCGACCTGCTGGCCACACTCTTTCCTATGCAGCCCAGGATTCCGTTGGCCCTTTTGGCTACAAGAGCACACTGTTTGCTCATTGTCATTTTATTGTCCACCAGGACCCCCAGATCCTTTTCTTCGGAGCTTGTCGCCAGCAGGTCCATGCCTAACCTGTATTGATGCTTAACATTCTTCTTCCCCAGGTGCAAGACCCTACACTTATCCCTGTTGAACCTCATGAGGTTCTTCCTTGCCCAGCTCTCCAGCCTGTCCAGATCCCGCTGGATGGCAGCACGGCCCTCTGGGGTGTCAGCCACCCCTCCCAGTTTGGTATCATCAGCAAACTTGCTGATGATTCTCTCTCCTCTGAGAGAGGATTCTCTCTCCTCTGAGAGGAGAGAGAAGACATCACCAGCAGAAGAGCCCAGAGAAGAGCAAAACCAACCCTCAGAGCAGCTGGAGGGATTGCTAGACTCGTAGCCACCACTTGGTGAAATGCTGGAGTAGATGATCATTCTTCTAGGCCTTATCCCCGCAATCGGAGACTTTAGAGAACAGCTTAGTTAAAGGTCTGTTAAAAGTTTTGATGGAGTAGATAATAGCTGGGGAAGAAAGATTAGCTGAATAACTTTCTCTCCAGCCCACTTCTGTGACTACTGTGAATTCTAGAGACCAGTTCTTCCACAGAATCAGTCTAATAAAATAATACATAATTCTGTTTTTTACTTATCTTGTCCTCTCCTTTTTCATTTTGCTGCTTGCAATTTTTCTTGATTTTTCCCGATGCTGTTTTGCTCATGTTTCAGTTAGTGGTGCATGTTCTGAATGTTTAGTAAGTTCTGGTGATTCTCTTCCTTCAGACTGATGATGAGGAAGAGTCTTTCATTTTGGAGGATCCCTTTCTCTTGAACGTTGATAACACGGACACACACTCCTACGACACGTCTTCTGTAGCAAGCTCTGACAGCGGGGACCGGACACACCTGAAAAGGTACTGCAGGACTCGGGCAGTAAATGCATTTTGTGGGAGAGGGAGTGTTTAAATTTCTCTGAATTTTAATGGAATCTAAAACGCCAAACCATGATGGCTTTAAAGAAAATCTTTTGAAAGAGTGTCCAACTTCCAGAGTCTGCAAGCAGACGGTGGTTATTTTTAAAAGGCAAGTGAACTGCTGTCCCTCCTGTAAATTGAATACTAATTTTGACAGCTAAAAGCAGCCTGGAATGTGATAATTAGCTAGAATACTGCTGACGTATCTTGTTAATTACTCAAATGATGACATCATCCTACATCCTGAGCCACTTCCAAGGCCTTCTTATATGCCGTAAGAAGTTGTGATTGTTTCATGAGCGATGGCATAGGGTATAGACTCTGAGTGTGATGGTTTATGGTGGCATATGGTGGTGTATTGACTCATTGTCCCTTTTTTTTTTTTTCCAAATAAGATCGTTTGTATTGAATGAAGGGTTACCTGGAGTGGCTTAAATGATTTTCAGTACAGAATGGGCAGAAAAACTTGGAGGTGTTAGTGTCATCTCTGGGTGAAGCTAGTTGTTGTGTCTATGGGTCCTTAGCCGTAATACAAGCTATTAACAACACCTTTCTTCAGCCTGGTGTGAGAGACCTACTTGTGTGCCCCTGGAGGGACAAGAAATTGGAACTTCCCTGGGGATCTTTCCTCTGCTTTTTTTTTTGCTACACTATACCAGTGTTGTTTAGAAATAAACGTCCCCTGTACACCAGTTACATTTAAAGACATTTTCTCCCTAAACAGAAGCACTTACCTTTCGTATCAAATCAGCTATGTTTTAATTGAACAGTATTCTTTAAGCATACATCCAGTTGCCCTAGGGGTCTGTGTTCTGCTAATGAGCCTTTTTCAATTGTGTATTTTCATTAGACATTTGCCTGTAAAGGCTGAAACTTCCCGACTCGGTGGAAGATTAATTAAAGAGCAGAAGTGTTGCTTTCAGGCTTTATTAATAAATTCTAAGGTTTGCAGATATCTGCCTGAAACTGACAATTTGTTTGATGCACTTATTTATTTATTTTTTTCCCCCGAAGGTTGAGTTAAAACCAAACTTTATGCAGGCACAGGGGTGCGTAGCGCCATGCTAATAATCTCATGTTCCTTTCATTCTGTGCATGTAGGCCCCAAGAATAAGAATGGAAGCTGCAGGAGTTTAAGGGTGCTCCCAGAATTAACCTGCTGGTTTAGCTGTGAGTTAGGCAAAGTTCCAAACGTTTATTCTGCTCTAATGCATTTGATTTATTTCCTGTTTCCTTAGGAAGAAAAAACTCCCAGATTCTCTCTCACTCCACGGATCAGTGATACGGCTCTCACTTCTGAAAGGGATTTCTGCCCAAATAGTATCAGCAGCAGTAAGTGTCTCTTTGTCCTGGTCACATCTATTGAGAATAAAATATGAATCTCTTCTGGTGTGGAGGGGAGTGTGTGATCTCCTCCCTCCCTCTACTATTAGTTCTGGGTAATACTAACATGTTTGGTGTATAAATTATTACCTAGTAATCTCTAGCCAGTAGTGAATCAGCTGACTTATTGCAGCAGCAATATGGTAGGTCCCCTTTAACACCGATTTGGGTTGCTGGATGTCATCAAACCTGGAGGGAAATGTTACTATAGAATAATAGATACAGCACTATTGTTCTGCTTGCTTGAAGACTCCAGAAACAGGTTTGCTCAGCGCTTGCATCAGGCACAGAACATGCTCGTCGCTCTGAGCAGAGCGAGGAGCAGGTTTGCACGTTCCTACATCTGTGACTGCACTTCAGGCACAGCTGTGTTGGAGCTGGTCTGTAGATGGTACTGCCAGGGGAAAACTGACTGTCCAGGGTCAGAGCTAAGGTGGTGATTTGTCAAGTGTGTGATTTCTGAAGCACGCACGGCAGGCTTGTTAGAATAAACCTCCAGTGACTCATCTATGAGCGTGCTTGTGATGGCTCTGCGACCAGGGGCCCTTCTGGGTGTTTCTAGCTTCCCTCAGCGCTTTCTGCCCTGTTGGGGCTATTAAAATGCAACTTGTGTTGATTTTTCTGCATGTTGTAGTTGTAATTATTAGAGACGTGCACGGAGCTGGAAGTTCTGTCTCTTACTAATGACTTCTCCTGTTTTTCTAGGACAAAGTGGATGCAGGCTTGCCCACTGCAATTGTAAGTACCGTAGCAATTTTTAAGTGCTTCAAGTTTTCATGCAAGTTTGTTAAAGCAGTGATTTAGGACAGCTAATAAATGCTTCTCCCTTCTTATCCTTACTAAGACTTTTCAAATGTGAGGGGTGGGAGAAGCGGTGTGAAAGACCTAGCTCCTGGGGGCAGAGTTCAAGCTTTCTGAACTCCCCAGTTGCCCCTCTGCTGATCAAGCCCCACGCTCTTCCCTTTTTCATGTCATCACCAGGGCTTGTTAGTTGAGCACTGAACCTTTCCCCATGAGGAAGCGTTTATCTGTTGAACACATTCAGTTTCCCCAGCTATTTCTTCTTTGCCAGTTATTGCTGTGACTATTAGTAATTTTTTATATTTTTAAAGAAACTTAAACTGAAGTGCTCATAAAGTGATGGGTTCAAAATATCTGTGGCTCTTATGTAACTAAAATTTGATCTTAAAATATAAAATTTCACTAAAAGCCTGTCTGAAAGATACTCCTGCTTAGCAATTTGCATTACATTTCTTTAAGTCAAGCATGCTAATTAAAATAAGTCAGAAGTGAAGCTGCCTGTAGTTAAAGGAGAAGAGAAACGCTTTAAGGAGGTGAAACACAGCAAGTATTTGTTCTGCCCTTGTGAAATAAGTTCTAATGTTTTACAAAGAAACTAAAGTTGTCCCTGGTTGCTTTGACTGTTGTAGCAGCAGTCTGTAAGAAATTATATGTTTTGTTTAAAAAAGAAAAAGACAAAAAACCATAGTCACATCTAAGGCAAAAGGTTGCACAGCAAAATTGGAAGCACACTGTGACTGATGTGCACGTGGTCTAAAAACGTGTACTGACGTACTCCAGATATTAAAGCACTTACATTTTTTAAATCTGACTTACACAGCATTATGTGATTTCTGTTAAGTTTAATTGGGTGCAGGTTTGCAAGTGTGTAGAATCTTGGAGCTATGTTTAATTCCCGATGGAGTCCCCAGGCTTGCTGTGGATTGTCTCTTCAGGGGACCAGTGCTGCCCAGGGTTGTAGAGGGGTTCACATGTGGATGTTGCAGCTGAGTGAGGAAAAACTCTTCTGAGTATTTACACTCAGCTGCTGCACCAAAAGAGTGAGGCTGACTTGACAGAGAAGGAATTTCAGTGTGGGTACCACTCCGAGCATATGAATTGCAAGTACCAGAGGCAAAGGCAGCCCTTTGAACTTGAGGAAATCTGTGTGATGGTAGCTCAGGTGTAATACTTCTCTGGCTTTCATGTGGGAATTGCTTGCCACTTTAGAAAATGCCACAATTAGAAAATGGTTACACCTATAACCTTCTAAATCTTCCCCTTTTGGCAAACTTGTGTACAAGTTTGTATACAAAAAGTGTAGTGAGAGTTTAGGTGGTGGATTTGTGACTAATATTTCTTCTTCTTCTAATCTTTCTGCATTACTATTTCAGGCAGCATCAAATCTGATAGCAGTGGGGACTTCCCATGGGTTAGCGCTGATATTTGGTAAGTTAAAAATAAAGTTTTGAGGTCTTTTGCATTGTAACGATCTTAAAACAAACAAGCAAAAAAATAACCCCAACCCAACCTGAATTAGAACCACAGGGTGGATTTCTTCTAATATGTTCTGTTTGTGCTAAATGTGATTTTTCTTCCAGAGAAGCAATAAAGCACAAGTAATATTTTAGTTGTCCTTATTCACATGTTTCATCTGCTTTGGTGGGGATTGGCACGTTGATCCACAGAGCTAAGTCTCTCAGTCAGTTGTCTAAAGAGCCTTTTCTATGTTTGAGTATAAATTACTCTGTTTTCCCGTGGAAGTAACCAGACCCAGTATACAACCATCATCTCATACAGTATTAATCTGCTTCTTCCCTGTGACATAATAGCTACCGGCATTAGGGAAATTAAAATGTGTTCCTTGGCAAGTGGAACTTGGGAGGTTTCTCCTTGGTGTCCCTTCATTCTGTTATTCTTTCCTTCCTCCCTCCTAGCACCAAACTTTCTTAAAGTTTCTGAGCTTGTGCCTGTGTTCTCCAGCTCACCAGCTGGGCGAGAACAGCTCTTGAATTGCACTCATACACACTGATTTTGTTCTTTGCACCTTTTGTCTATGCAGCACCAAATTTTTAACAATTTTTTGAAATCTCATTGTCACCTTTGCTTTTCTTCCGAAGTTAGCTGAAATTGTTCAAGAGACCAAAAGTTATGGGGCACAGGGTACAACAGGAGGATGGGAAAGACTGTGACAATATAAGACTCATTTCCCTGGGTATTTAGGCATTAAACTATTTGATGCCACTTGCTAAATCTGATATTGAAACAATTTCAGGGTGTGCTTAAGCTGAATATAGGTAACTTCTTATCTGCTACAGTCAACACATATCTTACTGAGTTTTTAGTAGTAGATTTTTGTGTTTTTTCTAAAATTTGTCTAGTACTTGGGGACTTCTAATATCACTACTATGGAACATATTTTTACTCTGATTTTCCTGTTGCTCTCTCTACAGAGAGAGGTCAGTAAGCTTTTAAACGTGAAGCTGTTCTCTGCAGGTGTCATAATAGAGAGATACTATTTTTAGCGTTTTACGCTCCAGAAGGGGCTCTAGGGCTCTATATAAATGTGCAAAGAGGAAGGGTCGTTCTTACCTTTGTCATGATTATTTCTGCGTCAAGTTCCACTTAAGAGGATGGGCCACTGAATGCCTGAATGGCCGAGATGTTTGGTATGTTATGCTATTTCAGCTGATTTATTTTTTAAGACTTGTTTTTTTGGCTCAATGCAAGTGTGTTTAAGCAAAGTTTTCTTTGTTACGCTCTGATTACTTTGGACCCACATGTTTACTGTTATTTGGCCATGATCTTTGCCAGGGTCTGGAGTTACTCACAGAATCACAGAATGCTATGGGGTTGGAAGGGACCTCTGGAGATCAACCAGTCCAACCCCCTGCCAGACCAAGGTCACCCAGAGTAGGTTGCACAGGAACGTGTCCAGGCAGGTTTTGAATGTCTCCAGAGAAGGAGACTCCACCACCTCTCTGGGCAGCCTCTTCCAGGGCTCTGCCACCCTCACAGGAAAGAAGGTCCTCCTCATGTTGAGGTGGAACTCCTTATGTTCCAGTTTGTGCCCATTCCCTCTTGTCCTGTCCCTGGGCACCACTGAAAAAAGACTGGCCCCATCCTCCTGATACCCACTCTTGAAGTATTTATAGGTGTTGATCAGATCCCCCCTCAGTCTTCTTTTCTCCAGACTAAAAAGACGCAAGTTCCTCAGCCTTTCCTCATCAGAGAGATGCTCCAGGTTGTAGCTCGTTGCTGTACCCTCAGTTCATTTTGTGGCCTTTAGAAAACTTGGCACAATGGCAGCTTTCCCACTAATTGGCTTTTATTAAAAGAAATGTCACTACTTTAAAGAACTTCTCTTTAAACTTGCAACAGGATCTCTAAAGCTTTCTGATCTATTGAAACATATGAAATTATTGTTTATACAGCCACGTACTACTGCGTATGATCACAAGTGCATTCAGCAGGTTGAGGAAAATTATTTGTCCCCTCTATTCTGCAGTTGTGAGGTTGCATCTGAAGTCCCGTGGCCAGTTTTGGGCTACCCAGTACAAGACAGACATCTTGAGCCCAGTGGAAGGTCACCGAGATGATTACAGCAGTGAAGCACATGATGCATGAGGAGAGGCTGAGAGAACTGGGTTTCTTCTGTGTGCAGAGAAGGTGGCTTAAGGGGACATCATGTTGCTATCTTCTGCTACCTAATGGAAAGGTACAGAGAAGGGAGACTCAGACCCTTCTCAAAGGGTCCATATTGTTAGATGTGAGGTAGCGGCCCCAAGTTGCAACGTGGGAAGCTCTGATTCAATTTTTCACCATGCGTGTGCTGAAGCATTAGGTAGGGGCTGAGAGAAGTTGTAGAATCTCCTTCCTTGGGGGTATTAAAAACTCAGCAAGGCCCTGAGCAAGCTGATCACGTTGAATTTGCTTGGAGCAAAGGCCTCCGTCGCTTCCTTGCAATTAAAGTTATTCTGTGATTCTATGCTGGAATTTCAAGGTGACAAGGAATGAAAGCTTGTCATCCAAACTTTGTTTCACATATGGGCACGAATGCTTCTTGGGCACTTCTCTTTGCTAAATTCTTTCAGTTCTGTAACTAAAACTCGGGCATTGATCCCAGCGCTCTCAGATCTATCTGCAAAGAGAGAGGTCCTCGCAGGCTGGTCGAGGCTGGCTTGTGTGCAAAAAGAGAGAGGATTAGTATTCTGGCTTGGTTTTATTCTGTGATTTAAACCAGCAGTTTGTGTCCGTGGACTGATCAATTTCTGTACTTTTTTAATGAAAGCATTTTTCTACTAGATGTGTTAATTGGGAGGAGATTTACTCCTTGAAGTTTTGTAGGTTGGGTGTGTGGTTTATACTGTAAAATGGAAACATCACCTCTTTTTGCCTTCAAAAATATAGGTCCATTTTCTGGTTGAACGTTGCTGATGTTTAAGTTTCTCTGAATAGTTTTGTGTCACTAGAAAACTTTTTAACCCTTTATTTTTTCTCTCGTATATTTGATTTTATGTAGCTATTTTGTTTGTCTCCTCTCCTAAGTCCATCTGTACCTCCTGACTTGTCTGCTTTGTCCTTTTTAAGGAAGATTTGGGTAGCTTTCATTCGGCTTTTTTGAATGCTTCTGTTGGCTTTTGAAAAATGATGGCAGGACAGTTCTCGACTGCACATCTAATCTTTGAAAAGCAATATTTTTCTTGTCACCAATAACTGGATTGGGGCAGCCCTGACCTTGAAAAACTGTTATGGGTGGAAAATTCTGCCCAACAGGCGAAGGTGTGTGCACACACTCCTCTGGTAACCTGCTCCAGGGCCACCAGATCTTGCAAGACACAAAATTTCTTAACAACCCATCTAAACTTCTCAAATTTGCCACTTGTTGGTATTTACTGTTTGTTTCGTGATCTGACATCACTGAGAAGAGTCTAGTGCTCTCATTTTTTACGGATCTTTCAGGTAGTTTGTCTTCTATTTGATGCGTTGTTACCACATTGGGATAATGACAGTTTTTTGTGCCTTAGGAATATGACCCTTAGCTTGTTTATATACTTGTGTGTGGGATTATTATTATTATTATTTTTTAAATATAAATGAAGGCCATCCTTTTGCCAAATTCTTTCTGAAACTTGTTTGGAGTTGTGAGCATTGTACAAATGAGCAATTGTGCTGCGTGCCATGACTTTTCTTGAGGAGTGCTCTCCCAGCAAGCCTATAACAATAAACAAATCATCTTTAGAGATTTTTTTTTTCCCTCCATCTTTTTAGAAGAGCTAAGATGTTTTTACATTACTCGAAAAGTAGCCCTTAAACAGAACTCACCGAAATGTGTTATTTTTCACGGATACTTTATGTTCTGGACATAAAATTTCTATGTAGCTCAACTTTGTTTTGAGTAGCGTTGAGCCATTTATTTTCTGTGTTGGTTGTAAAACTTGTGGTTAATGTCTTGAGACTTCATTGAGGTGTGAGGGTAGCACGATATCTTGAGAGAACAGGTAGTGCAAGTACCCAAAGACAGCATTACAACTAGATTTTGGGGGACTGTTGTCCTTGGTTGTTTTCTGAAATTAATGGGGAGTTGATTGCTTGGCTGGTGGTAACTGTTGAAAGTAGTTTTACTGGTTAAGTCACTGTGAACTTCCAGTTTTATTTCCTCTCAGATTTCTCTTTTTTTGGTCTTCAATACAATGAAGTCTAAATTTATAAACTCATTTTTCTTTGGTGATTCCATACGCTTTTTAAACTGTTTGGTTTTAAAACACTAGCTGTCACAGCATCCTCTTGGTTGAATAAATCAAAAGGGGAAATGGTAGCAAAAGGAAGCACTATCAGCAAGACCTGAAACTTCTCTCTGTCTTTGAAGATTATCACATATATGCTGTTCCTTACCTCACTCTTTTATATTGATTTCTGGCTTTTTCTTTCCTCTTTTGGCCCTTTCTGTGTGGACTGAACAGGAAAAGGTACAGTAACACTGCACTGTGCACGTACCCTGCATGAACAGCTCCTGTCTTGTCCAGTTTGCATGTTGTCTGTGCCAGAATTTAAGATGCCAGATTAGCAGCAAGTAAAGCAGTGGAGTAACCAGTCAGTGGCTAAAACTGCTGGGAATTGGTTATTGAATTCACCAATACACTTAAAACTCTCCAGGTGAGAAGAGCAGAGGAGAAGGTAAATGTGGTATTTAAAATGTTTTAGGGCAGCAGGTCCATAGCTGTTCGTAAAGGCATTATTTTGGGGATCTCCCATGACATCACCATCCATCTCTTTTTGCCTGAGAGATGTCAAGTGGGAGCACTATGGAGTAGGACCCTGATTCAGAGAGCCATGGGCCAGGAGCTCTGTGAAACCCAGCTGAGCAGACAGCAACTTCTGGAAGCCCTGCTCAGGCACCAGTTATTGCGGCTGAGGAGGAAGCAGTGGCTTCCTGACGTGGTGGCCACAGGTGGGCTACCTTAGCCCCTGCTCCAAGTGACAGTTTTACTAGCTGAAGTGGAGGAGGAGAGAAGCAGGAGGTGGAGAGAAGGGTTCAGCCTGCCCTGGTTTAGGGGACAGCTGTTGTGTTATGGGGAAGATGGTGTCTGCAGCCTGTCCCATTAGCTCACCATCTATTGTCCTCCTGATCCCCAGGCCCAAGGGGATATACCTCCTGGGACACACTTACTGGTTCTGCGCCTAATTAAGGTGGGAGGAAAGGGCCTATTCGTAAAACTTGCCTTTCCAACTTGGGAAAATCATGGCTTAAGGAAAAGATCTTGATGAAAACCTGGTGACCTGAGAAGTAATAACTTCTGGAGCGCTACGTTTATGCCTTTGCTCTGGAAAGTGACTTTTTTCCTATTCACAAACTTGGTTTTGTTCTTTACTTGTAGAGCTGTATCAAAGTGCCATCTCATTTTGACTTCAGACTTTGAGAGCAACACAAGTGATTACTGCCAGAAATGTTTCAGATGAACTGCTTTATGTAAATTGCAAAATTAAAAATATTTTTTGGACAATTAGTAGCCACCTGTGTTTCAAGCATTTGGAAAAAAGCTTTTTCTGCTTAATCCTAAATGTGCCTTAATTCAAAGCTGGCAATACTAGTCTGGAAAATCATCAGATCAGCTTTTGTAACCTTTTACTTTTACCCATTTTTATTACTCTACCAGTTGATTCATAGTAGCTCATTGATTCAGATGTCTTGCTTTTCTTTGGAAGCAATTTTGTCTGTCTTATTCATAGTTAGTTTTTAAAAAAATGGCTTTTCCTTGTCTGTTATCTTTTTGACTGGCTGGAAACAAGAACAAACACTGGCATGGGTTTCTCTGGGGTTGGCTTTCCAAGTGATCCTTTCTTAACTCTGAAGATGCACCTCTGGCAGCCAATGGGCACTTTCTTCTTAGGAAGGAACAACTTGAGTCATACAGAGCATCTAATTTTGGGGTGGTATTAGGGGTCTTGTTTATTTTGAATTGACATTGTGGGTGAGGGAAGAAGAAAATGGGATTGAAAGTAGTAGTGATTCTGAAGCTGCTGCCCTTCTGAGAGAAAGCTGTGAAAGATTCTCCTTTTTCATGTCTTATGGGAAACAGGTTATTGATTGACTTATTGTCAGGTTTAAGCTGAAGTGGAAGGAACAGGATGTAATTTGCCTTTAATAGCAAGAGCTGCAGTATTCACCTTATTTTTAAACATATTTCTATGCTTAGTAGATGACCTTTTTATAAATAAACGGTATTTCCAGACCACTGGAACAGGAATTATTTCTTTGGGACTTGAAGGACACCATTTGGAGAATACCTCTCTGGGGAGCTTGTTTTCCAGCTGTAGCTCTGTTCTTGGAGCTTCCTTGGAAATCTTGCATCATTTTTCTTCTTTTTCTTTGAGTTGTTCTGATCTATGCCATGTACACCCTTGTCACAGCATGGCAAAGGATGATTTTTATTTCCATCGCACGGCTTCTGCTTTTCTCTTACCCTAATAAGGAGAGTTGTGTGCAGGGCAATGCCCTTAGCTCTGAAGTGCTTCCACTGCCTTCTGCTTGGTGATGGAGGTGGTGGCTGGAACACCCTGCCTGGCCCCTGGAGCAGAAGGCTCTGGGGTTTGCTGTGGCTCCGTGGGCATCAGACTGACCATCAGGAAGGCTCTGCATTGTGTGTGAGTGGCAGATGACTTCCAGAGCTGCTTCTGTACATGTAGGTTCAGCCAACATCAACCCTCACGTTCTTCTTGGCTTTCAGAGACATCTTGAACAATACTGTGTTAATTTGGAACGCTAACGAAAAATAGTGTTTTATACAGTTTCTGATTATTTAACTGTGAAAAATAATCCACCTGTAGTTTAACTGAACATCTCTTACAGCGGAAGCAGTATCTTTATGAAATGTATTTAGGTGTAAACAAGCAAATGTCAATTCTCATTTGAAAATGCAGCTCCTTCGTTCGGTGTTTGGCAAAAGCCAGACTGCGGAGGAAGAAAGGGGAGATGATTCCTCCTCTGTGCAGCATCAGGAGGTGTGCAGGCAGGCACAGTGGAGCAGAAGTAGTGCGTGAAGGACAGGTAGCTTTTTCCAGAACTGCCTGGGCTGCTTGTCACCTGATGAAGAGGTGATGATTTTTATTGATATAGTCAACCAAAGGCCCCTTTGTCTTTTCATCCCACAAAGGAACGTTCTTCAACGTTCAAAAGAATCCCGATGTCTCTGAGTACCTATAACATATAGTACCCTCTTGACTGCTACTGTCATCATGTTTTAGATCAAAACTGACAGTTTTCTGTAATACCTGAGCCTTCCTTGTGCATTTGCAAGACAGAGAGTGGCCTTTCTGTCTCTTCCCAGGCCCTGTTCTGCTTGGTGTGCAGAACAAGTGGTGTTTGTAACACCCTCTCTATCCCTGCCTCTCTGCTAGCACTATCTGGATTTTGCAGGAAAAGGAATTTTTCACTTTCTTTTGGGCCACTACAGCATACGAGTTTATTGAGATAGGTACAGGAAAACAAGGAATAGAGTGGAAAAAGTATTTGAATGTGGCCCTAGCCTCTTTCTCCTCATCTTAAATGGTGCTTTAGAGTAATTCATGAGTTCAGGTGCTCTTCTTGCTAGTGTTTGTTTTGGACATCCCACTAATGGATGAATACATCGCTTCATATTGGGGAAGAAAAGAGAGATCCATCCGTGTTCTGTTTCACATCTAGGGTATCGCTAACGGTGCTGCAACTTGGAAAAATGTGTCTGGTGCCTTAGGTGGTTCTTCCAGGGGGTTTCTGGTCATGGCCATGCAGCAGTCCTGTCCTCCAGAGGCTGTGCAGGCTTTAGCACCTCCTTTGCAGTGGCCTGTGTCTCAGGAACGGGAGTTCTGTCGTGGTGTGGTGATCATTACTGCTTCCTTATAAAGTAAGAGCCACGCGCACTGGAACTCGAGCGTTTTAACCGCGTAGCTTGTGGACACAAGTTCATTTTACCTGCAGCTTCTGGCCTTTATCAACAAAACAAGGAATAAGTTACATGAAACTACACTTACCAAAAGCCCGTGTTGGGGATTTGTAACTGATATTCAAATCCACATAAAGAGAAGGCTCAGAAAATAGAATTAATTTTCTGTCATCTTCCTTGCTACAACTTATCATCACTGCAGAATAGTAAAAGAAAAGCTAGATATTGGTTTGATTTTTTTTTTTCCTAGTATCATCTTCTTCTGTTTGTGATACCTCTGCACTTCCATATTCCCTCTGCCTGTTTTGTACTTTTAAAAATAATTTTTGTATCTCCCTGCAAGACAGTGTCCCACTATCTGTATACTAACATGTGCTCTCATCTGTAAACTCTTTTTTAAGAACTTAACTGTAAGCCTGTGACTCGTTGATGTACCCCAAGTGAATTGTATGTGTAAATAACTGCATGATGTTAATGTTAATCGTTGCTTTTTCTTTCTCTTTAATTTCTTACCAATTGTTCTGCTCTAGATCAAAACCAGGCTCTTCGGCTGTGTCTGGGCAGCACTGCTGTTGGGGCCCAGTATGGGGCTATCTCTGCTCTCAGCATCAACAACGACTGTTCGAGGCTCCTGTGTGGCTTCGCGAAAGGACAGGTAATTCCCGTAGGACGAGACTCCCCGGTGCTCTGTCCTGACCATCTGGAGGTGACAATGGCTCCAAGCCAAGCACGACATGGAGCTGTTCGTTAGTAATTTTTGTGCTGAGAAGCAGCGTGTGTGGCTTGATCTTTTTTGGCCAGCCAATTCCTGGTTCCAGTGAGCTAACCCAGACTGGTTGGGGTAGGTTTCTGTGGAGTAATGCAAAATACATTGGCGGATTCAGTTAATCATGGCTTGTTGTGACATAAGTCCTGATAAACTGAAATGTGTAGTCGTGCACCAGGGCAACCAGTTTAGTTTTTCTAGGTCACTTTGCAAGATCTGTGCTTTGTAATTAAAGCTAATTTTTACTGTGGTGATGAATTGCAATTCTTGAAACTCCTTTCTAGCCCCAAAGATCATTTTTACTAATACCTTACTTCTGTTGTATGATGAAAGCAGCATAGCTTTTGAATGTAGAGGAAAAGAGTTTGGGTGTCTTGTTGTATCTTTATGCCCTTCTCTGAACCTAAAGAGAGAAACCAATTCCTGAACATTATGACTAAAACTAAACCAAAATGAATAGAGGTTAACTTGGTAAAATTTAGAGGTCCATGGAGCCCATAAAAGGCTCCTTTGTTTTTCTTTTTAGTTTAAATTCCCTTTGCTCCTTTGGCTTTCACCTTCATTCTAGATTAAACAGACTCCAGTGTCTATGACGGGAGTAAATGACAGCCTGCTCCAGACCATGTGGAAATACAGCCTTGAGCCATGCAGAGCACTGGCCAGTTTTGAATGCCACTCTGATAAAATATTTTAGAGCAGCAGTTCTGAAACATCTGGTCTACGTATTCGATGGATGATTTGTGGAACCATATAGAATAGTAGTTCCAATAAAAAGTTTGATGCAAATTGTAATCTCAGCTCTTGTGGGCTAATTATTCCGTAGTTATGCAGCAAGTAGTTTGGGATTTGCTGCTTCTTAGTTGAGAAATTGTCTGAATTTAATACCCAAGTGCAAGCAGAGCTGTCTGCTCCTACCTGACCTGTCATGCCGAGCAAAAGCAGGAGGAGAGGAGTGACAAGGTTCCTGGTAGCCATAGAGATGCTTGAGTTTTGCTAACGGGTGTTAGCAGACACTATTCAACGGTTCATGGGTTCTGTG
This sequence comes from Tringa tobata, assembly GCA_033628505.1. Taxonomy (NCBI): domain Eukaryota; kingdom Metazoa; phylum Chordata; class Aves; order Charadriiformes; family Scolopacidae; genus Tringa; species Tringa tobata. The sequence continues at coordinate 256,633 of JAHREE010000401.1, read as the reverse complement.
GGAGAGAAGTGCATTGAGCCACTTTGAACAGTGTTGTGTAATAAAAAAAGTTATCGTACGTTCTTTAATTGGGCTATCAGGCAGATAGCAGTGAGGAGAGTGAGTTCGGGCAGGTGGTGAGCGTTTGCCAAAAAGACATGATTCAGAATCACGAAGATAACTCTAATGTTGTCAACGAGAGTATGCGCAGATAAGTAAACCGCTTGTAAAAACAGGGTAGGAACAGATTTCAGATCACTTTTCCTTGGTATGACTAACCCAGGGTGGTATTGGGAATATAAATTTATTGGTGCACTAACGCGCAAGGTGAGGGAGAGAACTCATGGCAGTAAACGTGTACTGAGAACTGTCTGCTTGCAGATCACCATGTGGGATCTGGCCAGTGGGAAGCTGCTGCGATCAATAACAGATGCTCACCCACCAGGAACAGCCATTTTGCACATCAAGGTAACAAACACTACACGTACTCCTTATATAGTTCTACTTTTTTTTTTTTTTCTTGGAAAAACATTTGTGTTCAGTCAGATGTGGTGACTTTCCTAGTGTAGTGCTTTTAGATTTACAGGTGAGAGCAGCTCCCTAGGAGTTATTTGGCGATAGTATCCAGAGGTGAGCAAAATGAGCAGAAATTCTATTTAAAAAAGAAACTGAGTATTTTTGAGAGCCGAAGTAATAGTATCGGCTTTGAGTTGTACTATAACAAACAACAGTTGTTGTCTGTTATAACTCCTCTCTCTGATGCCAAAATCTATGAAGAATTAGTTGCTAGAATACTAAATGCTAGAATGCTCTAAAACTTGTAGTGGTTTAGACTGGATACGTGACTTACCAACTGTGAACTTATGAGTTTGAAGTGTAGAAAATAGCTTCTGTCAGCAGTTTTTCAAATAACTTGTTGGGAATGTTTAGGTTGAAAGAGAAATCGTCTATGGCTTTTTATTCAACACAGTGTTGTCGTCACACGCAGAAACTCATATCTGATTTTGTGCATGGCTTTGTTTTATGTGGACCTCTCCCACCAGACCATAATGCTCCTTGGCAGCCTGGTCAGAGCAGCAACTGTGGTGCATCATCAAACTCTTCTCTCTCTTCTTTCCTGGACCTTGCTGAGACATCCCAAACGCAGACAGTGTCACACGTGGAACCCGTGTAGTGGGTCTGGTAGGGGATGTTGCTCGAGGACAGGTTCTCATGTACTGCTTGGTCTCACCTGGCTGACCAAAAACGTCTCGTGGGTGTGAAGGTGCCCCCTTACTGCTGCGTCTTCCATGCTTCCATCTCTGCCATCTTTGCCCTGGGCATAAAGATGAATATTCCCCTGTGCCAGATCTTCTGCTCCTGGTGGTCCCCTTCTCCAACTCCTGGCCTGATGGCAGTACCAGCATTGAAGAGCACTTGGACACTGCTATACAGCCCAGATGCTTGTACTGCTGATATTGGTTCAAAGTCCTCCAGAAGGGCATCTCAGCTCTGCCTGTGACCCTTTCTTATCTTGCTTATTTGGTATCATTAGTAGTTCTGGATGTGTCTGATTTTTTTGGAGCTGTTTCTGTTCGTGACTGCAGCCCATTCACCAGCTCTGGCACCAACTCCTGGGCTTGAGGCTGTGAGCAGTTCTAGTGGCACCGCAGGTTTTGGTACGCTGTAGTTCTGAGCTGCAATAGAATGTCATGGCACTTTGGTAACAAAATCTAGCTTGGGGCTTGCTGGAGGGATGAAGATGAGACACAAAACCTTGCTTTTCTTACTCATCATAAAAAAGGCCAGTAATTGTCTCAACTCTATATTTTAAAGGTGTCTTTCTGGTAGGTACAATGCTTGTACTTTAATGTGCTGTTAACGGTGCCACAGCATACATTTTTTTCTATTCATTTGTTTTGTAGTTTATTTCTTAGTGCCACTTTTAATCTAATTATCTGCTCAGTTTACAGATGACCCGACGCTTGCAATTTGCAATGACAGCGGAGGCTCCGTATTTGAACTGTCATTTAAGTAAGACAATAACTCTAAGTACCCATAGAAAGTACAAGACACTAGTCCTGGGTCATAGTTTCTAAAACCTAAGCAGAAAACCCCATTGGAACCAATAAAGCTACTGTTTGAATGTTGAAGATGTAATTTAGGGATGCAGTATAATTTCCCAGCTGATGCAAGATGCTCTCTGGCAGTGTAATAGTCAAAGAATAGCCTAAGTTATTAAATTATCAAAATATTGCCCAGAATCTTGGCGTTCCTTGGGGGCTCTTGGTAGTTGTCATAGAATTGCTGCCTCTTGGTTTTCCTTGTTTCATTAGTGAGAGCTGCCCTGCAGTAACTGCTCGTTTTCCTCCTTGCTTCTTCAAGGGGAGGAGGGAGGAGGAGGAGGGATTGATGGTGTAGGGAGTCTGATCATGTCCAGGATTTTCCAAAACTTTACTGTTCACTAAGATCTTAAGGAACTCTTGTCTGTATCTGAGCAGCCGTATGGGACTGCTTCCAGTGACGCACTAAAAGTGATCCCTGGAGCTGTGTAAAGGACTTTATAAAAACAGTATTTAGGAAGGCTCACTCTTGAGATTTCATGAGATTATTGGACTGATCTCTTCTTAATAGCTGGCACCAAGCTGATTTCTCTTCTTTGCAGGAGGGTTATGGGGGTCAGAACGTGTGAATCTCGATGTCTCTTCAGTGGCTCAAAGGGGGAAGTTTGCTGTATTGAACCATTGCATGCCAAAGTTGAGCTGAGAGACCATCCCATCACCCAGTATTCCCTGCTGGCCATGGCCTCCCTAACAAAGGTAACTTGCTGCCTGCAGAGGGCTTTGTGTGAGAAGTCACAAAGGAGAAGTTTTCTGGTATATGCTCAAACGTTTTATTTTGCCTTCTTGTTTTTCTTGAAGATATTGGTTATTGGCCTGAAGCCATCTCTGAAAGTGTGGATGACTTTTCCCTATGGTCGTGTGAGTAATGAAGCCAAACAGTGGCTTTTTGGATTATGGCTCCAAAGCTAAAGTGAAGGGGATGGGATTAGGACCGGGTGGTTGGTATCACTAGTTTATCAGCACGCAGTGGACTCTCCGCTGTGGAATCCCAGTGATAATCTGTTGGTCTGATGGGTGCCGACTGTGGGTGGAGAGGAGGTGAAAAGGCTGCTTTGAGCTGTTCTTATGTGAAAATGCTGAGTTTCTCTAGTTAAGTAGGAAGGCAGGAACTCAAGAGCCCCTCAGCTTCCTGCATTCCCTGTGGCATCCTGGTTGCACCCACAGATGGGACCCTGACCTGATGATGGCCACAGTCACCTTGGACTGAGGCCATTGCTTTACATATGAACTGTACAATAGAAGCCTTAATTGCAGGGACAGAAACAAAGTGGAATTAGAGCACTAAACAGGCTTCTAACCTCTTGATTATTTGCTGGCAAAATTCCTCTTGGGAAAGCAGCTGGGGGAAGGTGTGGGATAATGTTGGTTTGGGAGAATGGAGAGGAAGCTGCTAGCAAGTTGCAGCTTGTCCTAGTCCATCAATCCGTGTGCAATTGGATTACAGTAAGCAGCTGGGACACAGGTTTTGTTCTCACTGGCCATCACATTCCCATGAGGCACACGTTGCCCCTAAACCGTGTGGCTGGACCAAAGAGCACAAGTTACTGCTCAGCAGCAGACCAGGAAATTGCTTTAGAGCCTGTGTGTCTACATGGCAAAGTCAGAGAGCGGCAGCTGATGAGCAGCATGTGTCCTGGAACCGAGGTCCTGCCTTGTGTACCTTCAACCCCGTCCCTGCTCTTTCTCTGACAGATGGACCCTTCTAGTGTCCCCCTTCTGGCGTGGCACTTTGTGGCTGTACAGAACTCTGTGAACCCCATGCTTGCGTTTTGTCGAGGAGACGTCGTTCATTTTCTTCTGGTAAGCCTTGGATGTTTTAGGCTGCTTTTCAGATAGTCCTGTCTTATTCACATAGTTGGCTGGTGGAGCCTCTGTCTCAGTGAAAGCACCACATCTGTGCACGGGGTGTCTGCAGCCAGCTTGGGAAAACAAACCTGCTGGTCATTGCTCTTCAGCAAGCAGCGTTGCCCTTCCCTGAGAATCTGGAGGCATGAGCTTTATGCGTTTCAGAAGGGCTGATTTGCAGCTTATCTCATTTCTACTGGAGGTAGAAGAATGTGGATTGTTTTCGGGGAGATCACATAAATTTAAGATACTGTTTTATTTTTTGCTTTAAAACCTGACTCAAGAAAAAACTTATATAAACCACTAAGAGACAACAGCTTTCAAGTCCTGTTGGCATGTGATTTTTAGGGCATGCTGTTAATCCTGCTCAGATCTGCAGAAGTTACCCATGCAGATATGGTTGTTTGAAGATGATTTCCTGCCTGATTTCAGTATGAGAGCAGTACCCAGGCTACAGAAAATCTGTCATTTTGGCTTTGGAGTGCTAAGTTTGTTTCCTAGCTCTGCTATCACCTTGGACATTAAGCTTTGCTCAAGCACTCAGACACTGTGTTGTCTGGATTCAGTCCTCTTCCTCCTCTGTCTTCTCTCTTGGGGGGAAAGGAAGGGGAGTATGTTTAAACCTGTCTTGCTGGAGGTGTCTATGTATAGAATAACACCAGCCTCTGCACAGACACCCAGCTCAGCTACAGGCAGTGGTGCTGCTCTGCTTATAGGTTACTAAACAGTAGCTGTGTTACCCAAATTCAGGTCCCACTTGCTGTACTTCAAATTGTTAAAATGTCAAAAAAACTTATTGTTCTTTGCAGAGTGCTTTTTTTAAAATGATGATGAATTAAAGCCAGTTTCACCTTAGTGTTCTGTAGTTCTGACTTGTATGAGCAGAAAGTACAGTAATTCCTGCCTGGGATGAGAGAGAGCCCTTGGCTGGGACCTGTCATGCAACATCTCCCTTTGGTGGAGTGTTCAGTGGGGCTGAGCCCGTGGGAGTCACTGTATGAGAATCAGTCCTCCTTCGGTCCTCTCTGTCCAAAGCTGGAGGTTTGCACCCCTTTTAGAGACTGAATTACCCTGTAAAATACGTGAGGCAGGGCAGGGGGGAACAATCCCTTGAACACATGTAGTGCCAGCTTGTTTATGACATACAACTCTTGTAGTACAAATACTGGTTTAAAATTGATCCAGCAGAGGGCATGTATGTTTACTACCCCCTGCTCAGAGCCTTCTGTTGCCTCGCTTACATGAGTGCTTTTGAAAGTGAGACATTAGGCTCTGTTTGAGAAGCGTGTGTGCTGCTGCTGTGTGCTCAGCCTGCCTGTCTGAGGGAGCTCCAGGCTCCTGGGAACACAGAGGCTGAGCTGAAGAAAGTCTTTGGGTTTTAATCAGCCTTGTCTGATTTCTCTTTCTAGGTAAAGAGAGATGATACTGGTGCAATACACGTCACTAAGCAGAGGCAACTTCATCTACACTATGACCTCATCAACTTTACTGTAAGTCTCAATACTATAGAATGGTTAATTAATGTTTTTTTTTTGCACTAATTTCCTTATAAATGTATCTCAGTAGCACTTAGTTCTCTAATACTGGCTTCACAAACGTGTTTATCTGGGGCTGACTAACTGCAAGCATCCTTAAACCTGGGACTCTGGAAAACCAGCACAAGTGAAATAGAAAGTGGTAACCAAAGGATAAGAAATTAGTAGCATGGAGGCAACAATTCTGCCCTGTCTTGGGAAGGAGGGGTAGCCTTGTTGAGGAAATACTTTCGAGAGCCAGAGAGAATCCGGCAAGAAAGATTTTTATTCTATATTCTCACTAAAAAGGAATGCAAACTTCTGTGTAATTGGCTCACTAAAATTTTAGTGTTTCCATACATGAGTGCTTGCTAAAGCACCATGATTGTTTGATGCTTTCGACAAAAATAATTGTTCAATTCTAAAATGCTTTAAAGAGTACAGGGGGTAAAACATGAAAGGCCAAAATACCGAGATCGACATCCACATCAGCTAGAATTTGAAGTTTTTTAAGAAATATCCTTGGCTGTTTAAAAAATAAATAAATTGTAAAAGCAGCAAAACCCCCCCTTTTTGTTTTTGGGGTTTTGGACATATAAGTAGAAGCCACAGAATATGGATGACAGACTTTGTGTTAAACTTAGATGTGCTATTTCTCTTCCTTTAATGCCTCCTGATGCCCTATTTGCCTCCTAAGGAATTTGAGAACAAGTGTCGTAGTAGCCTTGGTTTTGAGACCTTTGGATCGAAAGTGTGCTGGAGCATAAATAGTGCTCCAAGAGGACAAGAACTCTGCCATTTGTCATTTGTCCACAGGTGTTTTCCGTGAAGAAGGCTCCTTGTAATTTTTCACAGTGTTAAAGCTGATACTCCAGAAGGAGCCTCCCTAGCTCCACTTTCAGAGTTACCTGTGGGTGCTGTTGTGAAGTGACTGTGTGTAGTAACAAAGCTACCAGCCATCCTAGAGCTTCACAGAGTTACAGAATGCTATGGGGTTGGAAGGGACCTCTGAAGATCCAGTCCAACCCCCTGCCAAAGCAGGTCCACCCAGAGCAGGTTGCACAGGAACGTGTCCAGGCAGGGTTTCAATGCCTCGAGAGATGGAGACTCCACCACCTCTCTGGGCAGCCTCTGCCAGGGCTCTGCCACCCTCACAGGAAAGAAGTTCCTCCTCATGTTGAGGTGGAACTTCTTATGTTCAAGTTTGTGAAAATTTTTGCCTGTTCCTCTCCATGGAAATCTTTAGGAGAAGGTGATTTATACGATCTGAAGAGAAAGCAGAGTATGGTTCCAGTGGGGCTATGGTCAGAGCCTGTTCAGTCGGCCTCTAATTGCGTAGGCATTGCTGAAATCTGCCATTTGTTGCTTTTTCAGTGGATAAACTCACGGACGGCAGTGCTTCTGGACAGCGTGGAGAAGCTGCACGTTATAGATCGTCAGACGCAGGAGGAGCTGGAGACCATAGAGATCTCGGAAGTTCAGCTGGTCTATAACAGCAGCCACTTCAAATCACTGGCCACGGGAGGCAATGTCAGCGAGGCCCTGGTAGGCACAAAGGACCTGCTTGTGTTGGCTCACTCTGTTTCAGATAGTTTGCCAAAATGGAACCCTGGAGTTTTGGAAAAAAAAGCCTTTTTGAAGCATCTCAGAAATCATACGGGGTGTTGATGTGGCCAACTGTGACAGATCACGTTTCCTTTTCTGCACTGATGTTTTTAGGAGCTGCTCTTGAGTTACCAAGCTTTGGAACACTCTGTACAGGACAAAAGCTGATGTGCTTTTATTCTTCGAGAGATTTCTATAGGTTTTTCTACCTTGTATGCCCCAAATACTCTGCTGCAGCTGTGCCTGTGCAGTACATGTGTTCCCTGCGCTTGTCTCAGATTGTCATGCAGGGGTAGAGAGGATGAAACGTGGTACCTACGCTTGTAGGTACTACACTTCTTTCTTGTTTGAGGTAAAAAACCAAAAGCATCGATACTAGTGGATGTTCCAGCACTTCAAACATGGTGTTTTCTACTTTTTCCTCTTCTGTTTATTTGTCTTGTTTTATTTTGACTTTTATGCTTGGTTTGGCGTTTTTTTGGGGGGGAACATTTTTGCATCCGAGGTTAGACACAGAGCACTGCGTGTGGGTCCTCGTGACTCCATCGTGTTTTCTGGGCAGTCGGAGCTCAGGAGCACCTCAAGCTGTATTCACAAGCAGGAAGGAGGGACAGCAGAGTTTTTTTACTTACTAGTGCCCAGCAACCTGTGGTGGTCTCTCCCAGTCCTCATTTTCATTCTGGAATTACAAAGTGTCTCTAAAGTTCAAATATATACGTGTCTCTTGAGAAATTTTACAAAAACAGAAAGCAGTTTTACTTGGATGTAATTTTTCTCCCTGCAGGCATTGGTTGGAGAGAAAGCTTGTTATCAGTCCATCAGCAGCTGCGGTGGTCAGGTCTTTTACCTTGGAACTAAGGTAAATGTGAGGAGTTTTTTAAAATAAAAATACAGAGCGTTCACTGTTGATGGGAGCTCATCTCCTGGAGAAGGGCAACTTTTTAGTCTATGGAGATGGGAATCAGGGATGGGTTCTTTGTGCACTTCTGTCATGGGATTAAAGAAATGTGCAATGATTTAGTCTTAGCCAAGGGATGGGCTAAGTGTGACATTGTCATAGTTTCACAGTATTCTTCCTGCTGCTTAAAGGTAGACTTAGCATTACTTTAATGACGTCTCCTCTGTCCTAAATGTGCTAGTGGGCAAACAGAAGAAAATAAGACAGCAGGGACAACTAGACTCTGTTGCATGGAATGATAAAAGGAATATCTTATTCACTTTTCCTGTCCTGCAGTGCAGGCTGGCTGTGAACAGGCAGAGAGAGGTGGCCTGTAGGATGGCATGTGGAAGTAGGGGAAGAAGTGGGGGATGGTATCTTCAAGCAGATGGGTTGTAAGGCCATGTAAAGGATGTTTTCTGTTAAATATAAACATCCAATTCGTTTCTGCCATGCCAAGCCTGAGAATTGCTTTACTTAGCTTCATCTAAGCTTCCTAGTACCATCATGCTGTGGTGGGTCGGTGGGATACCACGGGCTGCATGAGCAACTGTCAGTAAATAACCTTTTTCTTTTGTTTGTTTTCTAGTCTGTTCATGTCATGACACTGAGAAGCTGGAGAGAGGTACGTTAAGAGAAAAACTCTACAGCTTAGTAGGTTTGAATTGCTTAAGTGTAGATTGAGAGGAGGGAGGGAGCATTTGTGAAGCACATTCTGAACTCTCTGTTCAGGATCCCTGATTGCTACGCACAGCCAGTGCCGTAGGTACACCGCTTCCCATGGTGGGACACCATGGGACTCCTCCTTGCATAAACTTGCAGGCTGAGTGGAGACCTTGTTCTCCCAAGCCTTGCCACGTTTCAGCTTCTGGTAACAAGGCAGAGTAAGTGCAGTGCATGACTTCAGAGGACTGTGTAAGTGTAAGCCTTCTGTCTGCCAGATAAGTATACAGGAATCACAGAATTGTAGGGGTTGGGAGGCACCTTTGGAGATCCTCTAGTCCAAACCCTCTGCCAAAGGGAGTGGAAGGAAATCTGTTTCACTATATTTTATCTCCAGCTACTGCAGGAACTACATCATAAAATCCACCAAAGCCTACCTAGAATGTTAATTAGATTTTAGATCCTCGTTTCTGTTGATAGATTATTTTTTTTGAACATTGTTTCTCTGTCAGCTGAAACCCTGTCAAGTCCCACACTAAAGTTCTTGGTGATCTATTTCTGTCTGTTTGTTCCTGTGTTGTTCTTTTCACTTGAGTTAAACAGCAGTTTTTCCTTTCTGGATCGTCACTTCACAGTATGTTTATTCAGTGTACACATGTTCCCTCTCAGACTTTGTTTTGCAAGGTTAAGCAAAGCTCTCTCATCATCCTCTTTTAAGATTACCTTTCCATTCGTTTCTTTTTTCATAATCACTGTTCTCTGCACCTCCATTGTGCTGATTTCTTGAACGTAGGTAAACACTTTGGGTAGGCTCTTAAAAGTGCCATGCACAATGTCACCTGTTCTTCACTGTCTCTACTGGATAGGCAATTCCTCACGCATCCTTGGGTCTTGTTTTGCTGTTCCTTTGGCTGCATTATGTCTGTGTCTTCTAGCTCTCTGGAGGTTCACCATAGCCAAGCTCTGATTTCTGCTGTGAGTTGTGTGTACCATTGGATTGCATCGTACTTCTGTTACCCAGATTTAGGGGTCATCCTGTTGTTTCTGTCTTCCTTGTCTGGAAATTATGTGTTGTCTCTCATTACATGTTGACAGTTGGTAATCAGCAAACTTCATTAGTATATTCAGCTTATATCAAGTTATTTGACCAAATAATTATGTAGAAGGGGCCTTCAAGACTGATTCTCCAGCAACTCCCCAGTAGTAATGTCTTTCCAGTCTCCTATTTCTCCTTGAAGCAGCGACCTTCATCATTTTTCCTCTTACCTGCTTTATGGCTCTTGTACTCATCCAGGGTTATAAGCTCCTCCATGTGACACTGGATCAGGACCTTTAATAACTGTTCAGGTCTATTGAACTTGGATGAAGTTGCTGCTTTTGGTTACCAAAATCACTTTCCTCTGCTAGTTTTCCCTCCAGCCATTCACTACTGACTTTGGTTTAATAAACAGTTAGTGAAAAGCCTTGCTTTGACCCATGATTTAATGGACTGGGTTTCCTAGAATTCAGAAGTCAGTTGCAACTGATGTGCTCTGAGCCAGCCTTCTTCTAATTATATATGGTTTCTGGTGTGCTGGAGGCCTCGTTACTGTAGGGGACTTACTCAGGAGTTGTAATTGAGTATGTGAGGTACTAGGGTGTGAAGAGAGCTGCTGAGGTTTCCTGTCCCCTTGCTGTCGGGGATCGTGACCCACTGCTGGGAAATGCTGACCTTAAACGTGAGGGGATCATCTTTTCTGTAATACTGAGGTCCAATATGACTTGTTATTTTAGAGAGTCGATCACCTTCTGAAACAAGAGCGTCTCACTGATGCCCTGGCTCTAGCTTGGTCTTTTTATGAAGGTAAAGCAAAGGCTGTAGTAGGTAAGTTTTGTTGGTATGTGGTTTGGTTTTTGTTTGTTTGTTGTTTTGGTTTTGTGTTTTTTTTTTTTTTTTTAAATCAAAACTGCTAGGGAAGGTTTCAAACCCGTGCATGTACTGAAATCAGGAAACAAAAAAAAGGGAAAGTAGGGTTGGGTTTGGCAGAAATAACACCTTTGATATAGTTTGGTTTTGCTTTTTTAGCGTCATAGTCCCTTTAGCAGCCTGCTGTTTTCAAATGAAAATCAGACTTCTCTGTGTTGTGACTCCTGTTTGTTGCCACTTTGCCATGAAAGAGGTGGATCCAGGTGCTAGAATATTCCTGAAGGTCACGTGTGACCTGTAGGGAATCCTCAGCGTGGTGTTCAGTCACCTCTGCCAAGTGGGTACCTTCATTCAGGTCTCCCCTGACTATATAACTGACTGAACGCACTGCTGGCTTTGACACCATGTTTCCTAGAAAGGAGGATGCTCTGTGTGCACTTAGCTTGTTATGATAAACGTGTTAATTATGCCAGAAACTGCTGCTTGAACAGTCTGATTTGGACTGGGCACATTGAATTTTCGGTAACTAACTTCTGATGGTTTTGACAGATGAGACTCAAGTTCTCAGGAGAAGATCCTCCTGCTATGAATTTTCTAGTATACGAACATGTGTCTCATTTTAATGCGTATGTAATGCAATTTAGCAGCTTGTTTTTCAGTATTCAGAAGAATTAGTGTCTTTTTGAGTTGGCATTTAAGAACTGTTTGCTCTTGTAGTGCATTTGATTCAGCTTCTTTGCACCAGGGCATCCTCCAGCAATTAAGCCTCATGTACAGCCTTTATCAGCCCTTTATTATTTGTTCTCTTGCAGCACTCAGGTCTGCTTTTGCCATTCCTGTGCTGGAACAGTGTTTTCATTGGGAGAATAAGCTCTTTAAAAGGGTGCCCTAAAAGTACATCACAAAATTGTGTATTTAGATATCCTGACCTCTGTGTCTTAAGGGTAGTGGTGCTAGCACCTGAACTGTGGGATTTATATGTCTACTTGTAGCTTAGATGAGAAAAGCTTCTTTTTTCCCCTCCTTTATTCCTTCTAGGCTTGACTGGGGACACAAGCAAGCGGAAAGCAGTCATTGCAGACCGGGTGAGTCACTGATCTCTTCCTAAGTGGAGTTTCACGTGTGCTGATGTGATACTGACTGTGTTCCTGGAAGGAGTGGCTTTTATGCTCTGGGAGTTGGTCCAGCTAACTCTAGAAAGTGTACATAGGCTTTTGCTTGGACTGGAGCAGGATTTAGAATAGCCTTGTGTACCTTTTGGGTAAAGGTGGGAATAAAATCTGCAGCCTTAGCAAAGCATAATGGGACATTGTCATCCAGGCCTTGAGGTCTCTGGTCCCCTCACAGTGGAGGGAAGCCTTTTTTGTAGGTAACTCCAGAGTTCCCTGACCTCTGGTGGGCAAGTGTCTTATCAGTATGCAACTTGCTTACACTCAGGGTGAAAACTTTGGTCCATGTATACATAAACTCTTCCAACTGGTCCTACTCAGTCGTTACAGGAACCTGTTTCTGGGAAGGGTTTAAAATACATAAATATTATAATAATTGTTCACCCATACTTTGTTCTTCATGGATACTTTATTTTCAGGTATGTAAGTGTTGGTGTTTGAGATATTATAACTTAAGCTTTGGGTAAAACCCATGGCCCAGGGTGTGTTTATTGACCTGCAAACTTGCTGGCAGACTGGCTGCCCAGTTTCTTGGCCACTTCTATGCCATGTTACACCGTGGCCTCTCGGCAGCCTCTTCCCCCTTCTTCCTGCCCACAGCAGTTCATACCCAAAACGGGACAACAGAGTTTACAGTGCTGCCAACCCCCAAGTCAGAGTATTGAACACTATCTAGTGTAGGATGTGAGTGAAATTTCTTGTTTATCGTAATTCAGATGGTTGAAATCCTTCTCCATTACGCTGATCGGACTTTGAAGAAGTGTCCTGACCAAGGAAAAATCCAGGTTATGGAGCAGCATTTTCAGGTATCGTGCTCCAGAGGACTCTCTTGTATAGATCTTTTGAATTTTTTTTAATCAAACTTGGCTTTGCAAAAATTACTTGGCCATTTTTGAAAAATATCATTGTGTTTCACCTGAACTCTCACCACTGTTGTGTGCATTGATTAAATCAGGACTTAGTGGCAGTTAGGTGGCAGAGCAGAACCTGTACATCCTCTGTCCTCTGCAAAAGCGTGACTAGAGTTGTTCTCCATATGAAACAGCATATGGGAAAACCTGTAACTGTGCCAGCCACCAGCTGACTCAGATAACTCATTGATTCTGCTCTCTATTGGCCAGGCTTCATTTTGTGCTCTGCAGGATTTTTGCCAATCTCTACAGCTTTTTTTGTTTTCTCTGCAGGACGTGGTGCCTGTCATAGTTGATTACTGTCTCTTACTCCAGCGCACGTAAGTCTGAGTTTGCAAACCTCTCTCCCAAGGCAAACCACCAACCCCCTGTACTCCTGAGTGCTGTCTCCTATAATATCCCGTGGTTTAGAGGAATTGGGTTGTATCATTGTCATACCACGCATCGCATCACAGTTTAGAGGAATGCTTAAAAGCTGATACTAAAGTCAGGGTACTCAGTACGCAAAGGAAAAGCGTGTCTTAAATTGTCATTGATGTGTTGAGGAAGAAAAGTTTGCCTCAAACTGTTTCCCCCACACCATGCCCTGAAGGAAGAAGCTGCCTTGATAGATTTTCCTGTCGTCGTCATTTCCCCTCTAACAGCAGGGTTTTTTTGCTGCAACATCCATAGCTGATCTAGTCTGTGTAGCTGTCTGTAACTTGCATCTCTAGAGGAGCTAAACAGGCCATCCAGCTCCCGAGTTTGAGAAATGCAGAGAAAATGGGATTTCATTTTGAAGCCCTCAGGAAGTAGATAAGCAAGGATATTTTAGTAAGGTTATTTGATAACTAAACACTTTCTTCCCCTAGGGATCTATTATTTAACCAGATATATGATAAGATGAGTGAGAATTCAGTAGCTAAAGGCATCTTTCTGGAGTGCTTGGAGCCATATATCTTAAGTGATAAGCTGATGGGAATCACAGCTCAAGTGATGAAAGACTTGCTGCTTCACTTTCAAGACAAGAACAGGTTGGAAAATCTGGAAGCCTGCATCGTGCATATGGATATCACCAGCTTAGACATACAGCAGGTGAGCTGTTTTACTGCCTACCGTGTTGAGTTCCTCTGAATAAATGACAACGTGCCCATGTCACTGATGCAAACTTCTTGTGCTTTTAAGCGCAGTGTAGCGTGTGGAAAACAAGGTGCCACCTTTCAACAGCCAAGACTTACGTAGTCCAAACTGTTCATGCCTTTTGCTCCATAATTTATAAGAAGAACTCGTCCCTGGGATCAAATTCAATGAATACAGGAATTGTTTAGCTTGGCTGTGTCCACCCTGTAACACGCATGCTCCTCTATAAACCTGTTTTGCTCCCCCAGTCTGTGTACTGGGATAGGTGTCAGCAGCTGAACGGGGTGGAAACTACTAGTCCATCAGGGATAGTCTGATACTCACAATCAGTCTTCCTTGTTTTGAGGATCAAAGGCTGCAAGGGCACTAAAAACCAAAGTTGCATTTGCCAGTTTGGTGCCTGCCAGCCTGCTCTGCTCGAGCCCTTGCTCTTGCATGACAAAGTTAGTGGAGTGAGGAGATGTTCCTGCTGGGCAGTCCTGTCTTCCTTGGCCAGTTCTTATTCCCACAGCGTGGCTTTCCGCTCCAAGGAGTGAGCTGCCTGGAAACTTGACAAAATGATTCACTAACCCAGCCAAAAGGCAAACTAATGCCATCAAGGGTGTTGAAGAACTGATTTTTTTAATTTTATATTCCTTTACCTTACTCAGGTTAGAATCTAAACTGTTGGGTTCCATGGTTGCAGCATAAGCAATAATTTGGATACTCCCTTTGGGGTCCTTGCAGAGACTAGTTCTGCAAGTGGAAATCTCATTCTGCTTTAAATTGTACTGTTGGATGATGCAAATGTGAGGACAGAGATTGTATTAGAGACTGGGGAATTAGAAAGCTGTGAGCTGAGAGCAGCAGTATATCTACATTGTGCTTTTTTTGCCTTGCAGGTTGTTCTTCTGTGCTGGGAAAACCACCTCTATGATGCCATGATCTACGTCTACAACAGTGGGATGAATGACTTCATTAGTCCCATGGAGGTAGGAGAGATGCTCAGTACAGTCAGTTGTTATTTGTCTTCAGCACAGTCTTCCTGAGAAACAGCATTTCAAACCCAATGCATTATCTTCTTGTTCAGTGCGTGTATGTTCTTTTTTTTTTTTCATTTCAAGGGAGAAATCATTTATTATGTATACAGTTTGAGCAGAGGCAGTAGAGGAGAAAAGAAACTTGTAATTACTGTGCTTTCCTTGCTGAGGTAGCAATGCTCTACAAAGTTAGGACAGGAAATTTAGTTGTCTAAATAAAATCAATATAAAAGGGTAGAAAGGCTTTGCAGAGGGATCTGGACAGGCTGGATGGGCCAAGGCCAGTGGGATGAGGTTCAACAAGGGCAAGTGCCAGGTCCTGCACTTGGGTCACACCAACCCCCTGCAGCGCTACAGGCCGGGGGCAGAGTGGCTGGAGCTGCCCAGCAGAAAAGGACCTGGGGGTATTGGTCGACTGTCGGCTGAAGATGAGCCAGCAGTGTGCCCAGGTGGCCAAGAAGGCCACCAGCATCCTGGCCTGTGTCAGGAACAGTGTGGCGAGTAGGACTCGGGAGGTGATGGGTCCCCCTGTACTGGGCACTGGTGAGGCCTCACCTCGAGGGCTGTGTCCAGTTTTGGGCCCCTCACCACAAAAAAGACATTGAGGGGCTGGAGCGGGTCCAGAGAAGGGAAATGGAGCTGGTGAGGGGTCTGGAGCACAAGTCTTGTGAGGAGAGGCTGAGGGAGCTGCGGGTGTTCAGCCTGGAGAAAAGGAGGCTGAGGGGGGACCTTCTCGCTCTCTACAACTCCCTGAAAGGAGGGTGTAGAAAAGTGGGGATTGGTCTCTTCTCCCAAGTCACAGGTGTGAAACAAAGAACATTTCTTAAAAGAACAAGGCCATTTCTTAAGATTAGTTAAGTAAGTACAATTTGTGAGACACTATTATCACTAGACCCCCTATCAAGCAATAGGACAAGAGGAAATGGCGTCAAATTGCACCAGGGGAGGTTCAGGTTGGATATTAGGAAAAATTTTGACACTGAAAGGGTTATCAAGCATTGGAAGGGGCTGCCCGGGGAAGTAGTTGAGGCCCCATCCCTGGAGGTGTTCAAAATCCGGGTTGCCATAGTGCTTAGAGACATGGTTTAGTGATGGGATTTTGTCAGAGTTAGGTTGATAGTTGGACTAGATGATCTTAAAGGTCCCTTCCAACCCAGACAGTTCTACGATTCTGTGATTCTATAAAACAAAAGTGTTAGAAGAGAGTAACATGGTGACTTAAGGAGATTGAATTGCAGACCTGTCTGCCAACAGCTTTGTTGCTGGTGGTGACTGTGGCCTGTGTTTCGTGATGGGCTGAGAAAGCGTTAACTTTTTGCACAATGGGATTAACGGGGGTGTAGGTGTGAGAGGTTCTGTGAACACCTCATGCTTTTTCCCTTCATGCTGCTCTTCCTCTGCTGACCCAGAGATTTGTATGTATATTAATATATATTAAAAAGTAATGGTAACAAAGGGTGTCCTTACCTGTGTATAGAATTCAGAAAAACAAGCTAGAAACAGTCCTTGCATTGAGGCTTTGTTCTTAGCACTTGGGTGTGCTCTGGGTCTGTCAGCAGTAGCGCAGGACTCAATGTCGTGCTGTAACTGAAGGCCCTGCTGCTGCTGGAAATCCTCAAGATGTGCCTGATACAGCAGTTGCTCTTGAAGCCTGTAGCTGTAAGGTCAAGGTGTTTCAGTATGGAAGCACTGCTGGTATTTTCTCGGCAGTGCTGAGAGCTGGAAGTGGGGCTGCTCAGCCTTGCTCTGAGTGTTACTTCTGGGGCTACTGAACGTTGCTTTTTGTAGTGTGCCCTGTGCTTGGGGTTAGATCTGATTGAACGAAGGCTCTTTTTTCATATGTCGTAACATCATAACAAAGCAACCTTTGCCACGTCGTGGTGTCCTCTGTGCCTTTTAATTGTAGGCCACGGTGAGAAAGCGAGACTTTGTGGGGAAGACACCCCGTTGATCTCTGCTTTAAAACCACACAGATTTTTTTGCTTTGAGCTCTTCTAGCTGCTTGAGCACTGCTTTCTTTCTCATTACAGAAGCTGTTCAAAGTCATTGCTCCTCCACTGAACGCCGGGAAGTCTCTCACAGGTACAGAGTTCTTTCCCTTTAGGGGTTTCTAGTTTTGATATTTGATATTTTGAATATCTCTAGTCACTTCCAACAGAGGGATGCAAAAAGGATCGTACCCAGTAAAAGGGTCTTGGAGAACAGAAAAGTGTTCTAGTTCTGTTTACTGTGTGTAAAACTGTTTAACTTATCGTGTGTAAAACTCTGCATGTGTGTCAAAGAGGTGTTTTGTTAACAGCTGGGAAAAATAATTGTATCTCTGTATGTTGCTTTGTGAAGAGAAGGTGACAAATATTTCTTTGTTTTGTAGATGAGCAGGTGGTGATGGGCAACAAGCTGCTTGTATATATAAGGTAAGGTCCTTTAGAAAGCGTGAGAGGTGTTGCCTAGAGTCATTTGCAGGAGGTCATTCTGAGATTGCACAGTAGTGATTAATTAGTGAATTCCTCTTTCTGGAATCTAGTCAAGGTCATGAACACCACATTCTGCGTTGCTCCTGCTTCCTAAAATGCAAGAGTAAAGATTTTTGGCTTATTCTGTATTAACAGCAGTGCTGTCTGCTTTTAAAATTTACAAAATACAGTTGTTTGGCTTATTTTAAGAGCATCCTGAAAACTAACTCAAAAAATAAACTGTTCTCCACAATCTGCTTAATGTCAGAACGTATTAAAAATGCCTTTCCCCCCTTTTCTATAGCTGCTGCCTGGCAGGCCGTGCGTATCCATTGGGCGATATTCCTGAAGATCTGGTACCTTTGGTTAAAAATCAGGTGAGCAACCTTTCGAAAGGAGACTTCCCCATATGAATTTTTTAGAAGAAGCTGCGTATGTCTTATTTCATGGGTTTCTGACAGAAAACTATTATCAATCTGACAGCTGTACCCTTGTGATGTGAGTCTATACCACTGTAAATCCCAAATAACTTTTTAAAGAATGAAATCACACGGTTGTTGCAATCTAAACATTTAAACTTGACATTTTTCTTGCAGTTGTAAATTGGGGTGTGGGAAGATAGAGTTCTTAGTGGCAGTAATGCTGATTGGTTTTTTTTTTCCTTATTCTTTACTACAAAGTTAACAGAAATTTGTAGCGCTCTCTTCTTTATAAACTTGACTATGACTTGCCTAACATTGGAGGATTTTCCCTGTTTTTGAGTGCATGTAACATGGGATTGACTGGAGTAGAAAGTGAAATAACATCAAAGAACATTAACTAAATACTACTTCTTTCTTGCCAAAACTGGAGCTTGTGTTGGAGTTCTCTTGCCTCAGATATTAGACCTATGGCCTCTTTGCACAGTAAAGTGTTAAGTTCAGCACAGGCATTTTCCACAATGAAGGTCACAATCACAGAATAATATGGGGTTGGAAGGGACCTCTCTCTGGAGATCATCTAGTCCAACCCCCTGCCAGAGCAGGTCCACCTAAAGCAGGTTGCACAGGAACGTGTCCAGGTGGGGTTTGAATGTCTCCAGAGACAGAGACTTAATCACATCTCTGGGCAGCCTCTTCCAGGGCTCTGCCACCCTCACAGGAAAGAAGTTTCTCCTCATGTTGAGGTGGAACTTCTTCTATTGAAGTTTGTGCCCATTTCCTCTTGTCCTATCCCTGGGCACCAAGGCATCTAAGGGGACCTTAGTGGCCTCGTATCCTGTCACCGGATCTTCACCTCTGAGCCTTGTCCAGGCTCAGGTATTCTGGACACATGTCCGTCTGTCCTCTAGGTGTGCAGGGAGAAAATAGGTGCCCTGCCACTTAAATCTGGATCACTCCTTCCACCATACCCCCAGTTATGTAGAAAATGGGTGGATGAATTGGAGTGTGCCATGACTGCTGAGTTAGAGGGTACTAGGTAGTGTTCAGCAGGTAGAAATGTCTCTATGTAGTAGCTCTTGGTGGCAGGTTTCTCTGAGGCTTTTGATTTTATGGTCTTAAGTATATTAGTGTGTGTTCATGCTCATCTCTGCTCATCGAGATGTCGTATTTGCTGAAGATAAATTTCCGGCCTTGTGATAACTGCAGGTGTTCAGCTGAGGTCAAGAGCATTGTCATCAAATGCCTCAAACTGCATCCTCGTACCCCTGGCTCGCAGGGTCAGCCAGAGACCTCTTTCAGTGGTGGCTGCTCCTCTGCCACTTCGCAGTCGTACGCGGGCAATCGCTTGCCAGAGCTACTTAATAGGTTCAGGGTTCATCTCTCCTTTGGCTACCCCTCTTGAGACCCTCCTTTGGCAGGAAGGAGATTCTGGGGATCGCGGAACTGGGAAAGGGTTTAACAGTTAGATTCTGTCTTCTGGTACTTGGAGAGAAAGGAAGATGCAGTTCTGAACTTAAACTCCTGTGTCCTAGCATTTGATTCCAGTTTATGCGATTCCAGCTTTTTGGAGGGGGATTTTTGGGATGGCTTACAGCTCTTTCCTGTTGTCACTAGTGTCTATGACTATGTGTGAGGTTTGGGGTGAGATGAGTCAGTGATGGCTATGAGATCTGTGATTCAAGCTGTTTGACAACTGCTGATGTCCCTTATGTCCTTATTACCACCTTCTGCCCACAGCACTGAAGGGAAGAGGCTTTCCCAAAAGGCTATTCCACAGTGATGTTGTTTGGAAAGACAATTGCCCTTTTCTAACAGTCAGTGCCACTTTGAGATAACTTCAGATGATAGCCAGTTTCTTCCTTCTCATGAGACACGCCGTAAAGCAACCCATGGCTTGATATTTTCCAGTCTTGTGGTGACTCTGTTAAGATTCCCCACTTTCTCAAGTCTGTTCTAGCTCTGGTTAGGAGGTGATGGATTGGTACTACATTCCTCTTCATCCACCCATCTTAGCCATCCTTAGTTTTGGAAAGCTGGCCCTGAGTGTGTCCAGCCATTCTGCTTATAAGGCAGGATCTTACCTGCCTCAGAAAAGTCTACACTGATGTTTATGGGCTCTGAAGCTGCTTGTTTTACAGCCTGACTACCCATCTGTCCTTCTTCTGTTGTTCTGCCTAGTCCCTCTAGGAAGAGCTGTGACCTGACATCCAGATCATCTTCCCAGGGCACTTTAGGAACAGCAGCTGATGCCTCAAGGCTTCTGTGTGCTGCTTTCATCCCATGACAGTGCAGACTTATCCTACTGTCCTCCTTTGGGACAAGGTTTGATTCTTGAGCTGCATCTCTTCCTGTTGTTCTTTGCTGCCCTGCTCAGTGAACCATCCTTGGCTGAGCAGATTCCTCACACTGTTCCGAGTCTGCCACAGTAGCTTCCACATCGGGAGAAATAGCCTTTTCCCTCTGGGTTGCCCAAGAGATTGGCAGGTTGTTTCAAGGCAACATATGCCTTAGATACTTGTTCAGGACAGGTGTGAGCATGTTCTTAATGGTTTCATCGTAGGGATCACAGCTAAAATCACAGTGAACTTATGCCAAAAAGTATGACTAGACAGGCAGGTTACACCTCCTCAAAGTTGGCTTGGTCACTGCCAAGTAAGTCTCCTTCCCTTATTCGTTATTTCCATCGGAGCCCACAAGTTGACTATTTCTTTCTCTTTAAGCTGCGTCTGAAGCTTGGCCTGAGGCAAAGTTTAACTCCTTTGAAGTCATCTCTTGACAGTTTCTTAAAGCAGAGCGTGCTCCTGATCATCATTTTGTGCTCAGAAAACTCATTCCTGAATTTCTGGCCAGTTTTACTGCAAACTTTTTTTTTTTTTTTTTTGAGTCTCCAGCATTTCACTTCTAGTTTCAGGGTTTTGATAAGAGGAAGCGCTTTCTGTTTTGCACTTTCTCTTCGCAGTAAATGAAACAGTTATTTTTTGGTTGTGGGATGGGGTTTTTGGGTGGTTTTGGTTTTGCTAACCAGGAGCCTGTAGCTATATGAATGTGGTAGGTCTGGCTTACTGCAAACCCTTTCCTCACGGGGTGTGCAAACCAGTCTGCTGCCCTTTGCTGGATCAAGCACTAGGCTGTTGCCCTCTCCCATGGTCCTTGCCAGGTTGTCCCCTGCACACAGGAGAGCTGGCACCACAGCAGGCTGTGGCTCGAGGTCTGAGGGGAAGCCGTAGCCCAGCCAGCAGCAGTAGCTCTGGGGAGGAGCCATCAACCTCTCCTTTTTATGACCTGAGAGCATTCCTGGGAGCTTAGCTTAAATAACACCTTTCTATCTGGATGCTTGAATCCACTCTAGCTACAGTCTGGGGATTTTTGTTTTGTTTTCATAGGAGTTCCTAGCAGGCAGGTGGGTATCAGGTTCAAGGAGGCCAACAGGGAAGGTCGTGGGTCTGAAAGTCAAGCTGCTGTAACTTCTCCTGGCTTCACTGCCGCTGCAGTGGCAGGAAAATTAACTTGGAATAGGAGTAAATGAGAAAACGTGGCATTTTCTGAGGATGGCTGGGAGAGCGTGTTGCCTGTCAGTTCTCTGTGGGATCCCAGTGTGTATCTTAACACATGTTCTGCTCTCTCTCTGCTGGAAGCCAGATCTCTTGTGAGCACGTTTGAGACAACTGAAGCTGTCGCTGCCCTGCTCATTCCCTGGGAGGGTTTGGACACCTCTGTCAGTGGTTCAATAAAGGGAGTTGCCTTCATTTTGAAAG
The DNA here is from genome assembly GCA_033628505.1 of Tringa tobata. Classification (NCBI taxonomy): domain Eukaryota; kingdom Metazoa; phylum Chordata; class Aves; order Charadriiformes; family Scolopacidae; genus Tringa; species Tringa tobata. The sequence continues at coordinate 235,234 of JAHREE010000401.1, read as the reverse complement.
ACATGCTCATGCTCAGATTTCAGGAGCTAGAAAGTAGCACCCAAGTCAGTCTTTGCAGCGCCAAAAGCTTTGTGCCTCAAAGTGAGGGGGCACATTTGACTGGTTCTTCCCAAGGGACCTGCCAACAAGGAGAGGAGCTGTGCACTAGTAAGGAGTGGTTGCACAGCTGCTCAGGAGAGCTGCCAGGAAGGGGAGGGAGTTACTTGATTTCACACACTTTGGCCTGCAAGTATAAGCTTTAATTTTTGCTTGATCTTAAATCGGTTGGCGAGTCTAAGGAGAGGGAATTTTTCTCCTACTAACAAGCAGCAGAAAACATCATTCAAGCAAGAACACTGATGGACTCCTGAGGTGCTTTAAAGCTTAGTGCAAAGCAGATAATGGTGCTGCTTTCCCATGCGCTCGTGCTGTCAGTTATCTGAAATCCATAGGAAATATGCTAGGTTTGCTTGAATTTTCATTGCAGGTCTTTGAATTTCTCATCCGGCTGCATTCAACTGAGGGATCTGTGGATGAAGAGGTCTACCCTTATGTTCGTACCTTGCTGCACTTTGACACTCGGGAATTTCTTAATGTTCTTGCTCTGGTAAGAGGTTGCTGATCTCCTCCAAGAGAACAAAGCAATGACAGCTTTTCCACCATCTATGTCATGGTTGCATGATCTGAAAGTTTCCTATTAAAAAGTTCATGCTTTAGCTAAACCAGTAGCTACTGGCTAGATGCAGGAACGGTTTTGATGTGTGCTCTACGAGATAGCAGGGGAGATCATAATAGTCCTTTATGGCCCTAAATATAATGGATGAAAGGGACATTACACAGTGAAGACTCTGATAACAGAGGCCATCTTTAAAAATGGTAAAACAAGAATAACATCTTTGTAAAGAGTGTTTTAGAACCTAAAGATTCATCTTTTTTCCTTTCCAAATTTCCTGAATTTCCTCTGTTTATTTGGACTTGTTTCTTTCATTTGAATACATAAGAACCACTTTGGTAGTTAGAAAAGAGCAAATTGTACCTTGGAACCTGCTGTTTAGGTGATATGCACAGAAGGGACTTAAAAGCATTGTTGGCTTCGTGATACGGCTGCTGCTTTGTGTTTGTGTTTCTGGGGTTGGCAGTGGAGAATGTTCTTCTCAAGGTGTCAGTGTTTTCCCTTCTGCAGACTTTTGAAGACTTTAAGAATGACAAGCAAGCTGTGGAATATCAACAGAGAATTGTGGACATACTTCTGAAAGTGAGTGTGGCTGAAAATTAACCTCTGTGTTTACATCTGACTGGGTATATACAACACTGTGCAGCAGAACCTGTCGTTTGGATGAGGTGTTTCCAACCCTGCCCTGGATGACACCTCTGAGAAGGTGATGGGCTGGAGCTCACATGGTGACAGAGAGGTCTCCTTTCCTGTCTGTGATTTCACCGGGGTTGTATTTTGTTGTCAGATTTCTCCTCTCTGCACTCTTAAGTTTATTTTTATCTGCTTCTCAATGATTCCACTCCCTGATTCCTTCTGAGCGGGGCAGGGAAAAAAAGGTCCCAGGAATTTCGTGCCAATGCTCTTCTGGTCAAACCCTGCTCCCCGTGTCTGTAAATGCTGTGTTTGGGATGTAAAGTACCCAGAACGACAGGCCTATCTTTAGTAAAGGGGAGAGAAGAAGGATGTCAGAGTTATCAGCCTGCTGCTCTAGAAATCACTTGTCATCGGCAGCCCGTGTTCCCTAACAATGAGTGTTCTCATTAAGAGCTATCGCTGCCAAATGCCGTTTGCTTTCCCCTTCTGAGCTGTCAGCATTAATAATGAGTGACTCCACTTGGAAGCTGTTTGTGTATAAACATATCATAAGTAGCGTTTCCCTGTCACTGTCACCGCTGATAGACGAGAGCAAGGGCACCGGTGAGTGAATGGGGTGACTGCAGGGGGCTGAGATACTGCTGCTGTGGGGAGGCTTTGGTGCTGTAAGGCTGTTATTTAGCCCTTTGCTGGGCTGGGCCCTGCTTTTTTTTGTGTCTTTAGCTGCTGTCAGCAGGAGGTGGCACACTGCAGCTGTGTTCTGGAGCTGCTGTGGGATGTGTCCCTGTGGATGGAGCTGTGTCCAGCCCTGCTCTGTGCTGCTGGCCACGTAGCCAACCTCCGCCAGCACAGAACCCAACCCTGCTCTTGGAGGGGAAGGAGAGGGCAGCTGTGAGAAGTGCTGCAGGATGAAATCCACCTGCAGGCAAACAATTTGGTGTTGTGAGACCTGTCACTCCCTTGGTCTGGAGTCTGCTCTCCTTTTGGATAAAAATTTTAAAAATCTCATAACTTTTTATTTAAATTTATCATTGGCAAAAAAAAACCCCAACAAACCCACCTTGGAAATTGCTGCACTTTTGAAATAGTTATTCTTCTAATGCTGATCTAAGCTTTGCCAAGTATGTTGTCTTTTGGAAAGTCTGCGTGGTTGGCCTGCAGCCTCTGTAAGGTGGCTCTGGTTCAGAGGCACAGTATTTTCACCTTCACGTGGGCTGGCAAGGACCCAGTTTGGGGAAAAAAAAAAAGAAAAAGCCAAAATTAATAGAACACTCCTATTGTTTTAGTGAGACATACTTTTTAATGTTATTAGCTAATGCTGTTCTGACTAGGCTCCTGTATAAAATAGCCTTTTTACACAGAAAAATAAAATTAAAAAAAAGAAAAGAAAAGATAACATTAGCTGTAGTTTCAAGCAGAGCTCTGCTGGCCTCTTTAATGTGTCTTACCTGCCTGCCTCCACTTGTGTAAGATAACCATTAGCATCTCCTGGGGATCTACAACTCCAGGTCACTTTAAGAAATCAATTTTTTTCTCCCAAGCTGAGACCGAATGAGTTTATAAACTGTGAGATGCTCCCTGTCTAGGCTTTGCTAGAGAATTTCTTAGATGTTAGCTGACAGAGTTGTTCAGGTGATGGATTTCCTTCCAGCTAAACCCACCGCTCTTAGAGGGTGGACTCTCCAAATAGGGGCATTTCACTTTCCCTTAGTGTTTAGGAGTTTTTTTTAGGAGCATGAGACACCAAGTCAGGACACATCAGTCTTGGTTTTGATGTGCCAGGCAGGCGACAAGCACTGCTCTGGTTTCAAATCCGTTTTGTAGTGACTCTTAGATACTCTGTTTTTCTGTAATTTCTGGTCAAGTCAGCACAGCCAGAAGTTTCTCAAAATATTCACAGACTGAAAGCTAATTTAATGTGAGAAAAGAAATTTTCCCAAACCTATAGTTGTTTCTTAGATATTTGATCACTTCTTCTGCGTATCACAGTTGAAGTGGTGAGTGCCTGGGGTTTAAAGTCAAATGTACTTTTTTTCTCCTATAGTTATTAATTTCATCTTTCTTCTTTTCATGACATTTCTCTGCTCAGGAGCTCTGTTACATGTCTAGTGATCAGCACAGACTACAGAGATGGAGATAAACATGGGTTTGTAGCCCCCTCACGCCCAAAAATCAGGGACATGCAAGAATCACAGCATGATACGGGGTTGGAAGGGGTCTCTGGAGATCATCTAGACCAACCCCCTGCCAGACCAAGGTCACCCAGAGCAGGTTGCACAGGAACGTGTCCAGGCAGGTTTTGAATGTCTCCAGAGAAGGAGACTCCACCACCTCTCTGGGCAGCCTCTGCCAGGGCTCTGACACCCTCACCCAAAAGAAGTTCCTCCTCATGTTGAGGTGGAACTTCTTCTATTCAAATTTGTTCCCATGTCCTCTTGTCCTGTCCCTGGGCACCACTGAAAAAAAACTAGCCCCATCCTCCTGACACCCACCCTTGAAGTATTTGTAGGCGTTGATCAGATCCACTTTCAGTCTTCTCCAGACTAAAAAGACTTTTTAGTCCCTCAGCCTTTCCTCATCAGAGAGATGTTCTAGTCCCCTCATCATCTTTGTAGCCCTCTGCTACAAAGCCCCCCTCCAGCAGTTCCCTGTCCTTCTGGAACTGTGGAGCCCAGAACTGGACCCAGTGCTCCAGATGGGGCCTCCCCAGGGCAGAGGGGCGGGATGACCTGCTGGTCACACTCTTCTTGGTGTCCTCCAGGATGCCATTGGCCTTTTTGGCCGCAAGGGCACATTGCTGCCTCATGGTCATCCTGTTTTCCACCCTTGTTGTCCCTTGAGTATAGGGCAGAGAGGTTGAGCCTCTTCAGCTTCAGGACTGAGGTCATATAGCAAGGTCATAGCACATCCACTGTTGTCACTTCAGGTGACACAGTTAAATGCCATGGAAGGTGGCTTATCTTTTGACCTTCAGGATGGACTGGCACCAGGAGGTTGTGTGGATGTCTTGGGTAGGATTTCTTGTTGCAGTGTCCTGATTGCTTTCCAGGAGGCAGCTGCAGAATCAATCACTTATGGTTTTATGTTTCCCTTTTCTTTCTAACGCTTCGCAGGTCATGGTGGAGAATTCCGACTTCACCCCATCGCAGGTTGGCTGTCTCTTTACCTTCCTTGCCCGTCAGCTGGCCAAGCCCAACAACACGTTGTTTGTGAACAGGACGCTTTTCGACCAGGCAAGTATTCTTTTGTGAGGGGATGAAAAATTTCCAAACAGGGTGCAGCACCACAGAAAGTGTGGCTAGTGCTGGGGACTCAAGGAATTGTGGAAGGACTGGTGCATTATAAAACCACACCTTGCTGGGACTTGGGGTTGGTTTCGAAGCAGTGGGGTAGGAGAGACCACAGAAGCACAGTAAGCTTTGTGTTTTAGTTTTCCTGCGGGAATTGTGTGAGAAATAGGGTCAGGTGGAACAGCCTCTGCTCCTCTCCATGGAACGGCAGATTCCTGTGGTCACTAGTGTGTCAGGAGAGGGAAAGCAGAGGTCCATAAGGGCCAGAACCAAGCTGTTTATCTTTAAACCCCAGTGAGTGTTTTGGTGTCTCTGTTGTCACTTGTTATGTGTGAAAATGCCAACTAAAATGACACTAGTGAGCTTATAGAGCTTGTGTAGCTGGTAATTTCTAGTTTGCGTGGCCACCGTCCTTCTCTGCGCTTTGAAATAGGCTGATAGGCACAGATGCATGCCTAAAGCTTGCACGGGTTAAATTCATATCCAAGTTTAAATCCCAGAAATTCCTGGGACTGAGGAGGCGGCTTCAGTGGCTACAGCAGTTGTGCTTTGATCATAATATTGGGTATATGAACACTAATAAAAAACAGGTTAGAAAATATATGTCCTTTGTCGTAATTTAAGACCAAGGAAGTCTGTGGAGTCTAAATGGATTTGGATTAAACGCTGTAATTACAGATATATTAAATTTTATGAATTACATGATTTCCTGTTTCTCTGAGAGAGATGGCACAGCCCAGGAGAGAAGTTGAAAGGGGTCAGTGTAGGGGTTCCAGCTCTTTGGTGTGTGGTCCAGGGCAGGTCCATGGGGTCCACTGGGTTCTTCAACATTCCCTGGGTACCCCAGAGTTTGGTTCTAGATCCTGATGTGGAGATCATGGGTTTCCCTCCCTGGAGCTTTTTAGGAGTTGTTGGTTACTCCAGTGCTCTTGAGTGTCCTTAGTTATAGGATGAAGCAGAGAGTAGCACATTCCCATTTCACTGTTGTGTGCTGGTTTGCTGTTGCCGTTATTGGTGCTTGTGAGGTTTGTGCTAACGAATGGCTGTGGTCACCTGGCCCAACTCACACCACCCTCTTCATCCTCGCACAGGTCCTTGAATTTCTGTGCAGTCCGGATGACGATTCCCGCCATTCAGAGAGGCAGCAGGTAATGGCCTTCAAGGGGACATTTCTTTAAGCACCAGGGCGTAGAGCAAAGCTCAGCCTCCTGGGGAAGGTTTGGTGGCTGAAGGTCCTACGCTGAGGTTGTCACCTAGCGCAGGGACGGCGGCCAGCAGGGAAGAATTGGGCAGCGCTGTACACAGCAGGAGTGAAGGAGGATCCTACCCCAGCATTGCCTGCAGGAGGGGTTTGGCAGCAGTAAGAACAGAGGCAGGGAAAGTCCTGGATAAGCGCGTGACCTTCATTGTTAACAGACAATCAATTAAAAAAAAAAAAAAAAAATCTGTAAAATAAGCCCTGTGTTAATGCAAAGCTTAATGGAGCAGGAAGAGTGTACTTTTGAATGGCACTGGGTGCCCGGCTGCTACTGCAATATAAATAACTGGCCTTCAATATCTGCAGGTCCTTTTAGAATTGCTCCAGGCAGGAGGGATAGTACAGTTTGAAGAGAGTCGTCTTATCCAAATGGCAGAAAAAGCAGAATTGTAAGTTGCCGTGTACAATATTTAAATACTGCCTTTAAATCTTCTCCAAAGCTTTATTTCCTCCATATTTCTTGTTCCTACTTCGCAGCTGTGTTTGGGATTATTTTGCCTATGCATTCACATATGCTTCATTTAATATGTTCATATTTAGTCCTAGTCTTTTTATCTTAACTCTCCTGAGTGTTCTTATCATTGTTGAGATGAGAGGGGGTAGAGCTGTGGAAACCCTTCAGCATGAAACCCTGTGGGGCTTGATGAGTTTTGGCACTTCCTATCCTAGAGCCCAGGCTTTGTTCAAAGCTATAGTTGTATATTTGAGTGCTCTACCACTGACAGATGGAGATGACTCGTTGGGGTGAGACCCACAGGTGGATTTAAAAGCACGGAGGGGTCTGAAGCCACCCCCATGGTACTCATTTTAGAACTGAGTAGGAGACACAAACGCAGTGTCTGGAAAGGCTGAAAATTTCTACCATCTCCTTGAGATGCTTTACGTTTCCAGAAAGAGTCTGTCGTGCCTGAACAGAGTCAGCCAGGGAGGGGCATCTTCATCCCAGTCTTGAATTTGGATGTTGTGTGAACTGATCCACTGTACTACAAAGGACTGGAGGGACAGAAATGCAGAGGTGGGGTATGCCATGCCTGCCTGTCCTAGAAGGAGTTGCTCAACCAAATTTTTCAGACTCAAGAAATGCTTTTTTTTTTTCCCCTTGCTTCAGAGAATTTAACAGCCAGAACCCCCAGCTCAGCCATTTCCAGCAGAGCTAAAAGACTTCTAGTGTAGTGTTGTTTAGCAGATTTTTTTTGTTTGTTTTCTCTCAGTTACATCTGTTTTTATCTAATGTTTATTAAAATCTGCAGGTAGGAAGCTGTGTCATAACACATTCCTGAGTCACCTCTGGAGTATTTCTTCAAATTAGTGTTGTGGATTGGCCTAGCTTAGAGCTGAGTGTGTTACGGAATTAAGGAAAGTGATCCATGAACAGCAGAACCTGTGAAACCTGATTTCTTTAAAGATTTTTGTCCCCTGTCCCTTGCCTCTCACCTTCGTAACTCCAGTTTTCTGTTCTGTCCCATAACTTCCCCAAAAGAGGGCAGTTGGTAGGCTGGTTGGCCCGTGGCTGGTGCTAAATGGTACGTGTAAACTGGGGCCACCCAACCTGTGTGCTGAAAACCTTCATGTAAGATACTTCCAAGTGCTTTGTGTAAAACATCCTGTATTTTCTTTTGAGCGCTGCCAAGCTCCACTGGCTCTGAGCTCCCTACTGCTATTCTGCTGCCTCAGCTGAGTGTATTTTTTCTAACTTGGAAAGTGTTTTTCACTTTAGCTATCAGATCTGCGAGTTCATGTATGAACGAGAGCTTCGCTATGACAAAATAATTGGCTGTTACCTGCGTGATCCAGTGAGAAAGGTGAGTAAATCTGGTGCTTCTGGCAATTTTTTCTTCCCAGCAGCACAACCTGTCCAACTCCATTGTACTTCTCTGTCTTAAAAAGTGTCCTCCTTTAGAGCTGAGTTTTCTTAGTTATAGTCAAGGCTGTTTGGGTGTGTTTTGGAGCTGAGCTGATTCTTTTTAAAGCTTCAGAGTTTTTGGTTTCTTTTTAAATTTAAACAATGCTAATATGTAAAACCTGACTGAAGAGTGGGATTTATTGCAAATGTCACTAGCTGCAATACTTTGTTTCTGCCACCGGTCCCCTTTTTATTCCCCCTGGACAGGGACTCTCTGCCCTTACTATCTCTTTGCAGTTACGTTCTGCACATCTCCAAGTTGCGTATCTGGCACAGGTTTTGAGGTATTCTCTGCCCGACCACCAACAGGAGGGTCTGGCAAACGTGATCTCACCAGCTCCTTATGAAACCACTGTGCTGAAAGTTGTTTGGGTGAAGGAGTCAGAAGAGATAGGTTGTGATAATGAGATGGTCAAAAAATACGGTAGAGGAGAGCATTTGAGTTGAGGATGGTGCAGGAGAACGTGGGGGAGAGGCTAACATTGAAGAGAAATTCAGGAATACGCTGGGAAAACTGAGGTACCCTCTGGTAGAGCGTTCTTTTCTCTCTGCCTGTGCTCCTGCAGTGCAGAGACATGTCCTGTCCTTTTTCCCCTCTGAGCAAGAGGGGGACATTTCTAATAGTGGAAGAACAATTCTGTTTGACCTCAGTGCTTAACATGTTTAGCATCAATTCTGTTCCTCTTGCTTTTTTTTTTTTTTCCCTGGCAGTTCTTCAGGAACTATTCAGGGATGTATTATCTCGCCCGCAGATAACTTATCCTGACTTGCTAAGAGAGGACTAGCCCTGAGGTCATCCAAAGACTGTTTGAAATGCCCTCCCTTACCAAAATCTAATGCTGTCAGCGGCGCTGCAGAACATACTATACCATTTCTGGTTTTATGCCTTACAGGAAGAAGTTTTCAACTATATTCACAACATCCTGTCCATGCCTGGCTACAGCGCTGAAGAAAAGCAGTCGGTGTGGCAGAAAGCTTTGGAACACATAGAGGTACGGTGTATCCTAAACCCATGGTATCTGAGCTAGTGCTGACTCCTGTTGGATCTGCCTCGTGCTGCTCTGTAAGCAGGAGTGGCACGGTGTCCAACCACAACTGTTTAGGGAGCTCTGACTTTAAAGTTAAATCTCTTAGATTCAGGCTGGCCACCTTGGTTTCCTGGTTTTATGTATTGCTCTCTGGATAACGTCACCTTCTCAAGGGGTGATGACCAGTCAGCGCTGTGTGTCAGGGAAGGGGGATCCATTAGCAAGTCCTTCCATCTCCTGAGCGTGTGGCAGCAGCAGCAAGGTCAGGACATTGACACCACTGACCTCACAGCCTGTGGGATCAAATCCCTCATCTTACAATGCTCATAGCATTCAACCGTGGTCCCTGCCACTCCTAACCTGTGGGAAGACGGGGTTGTGACTTCTCCAGTGTGACACGGACTGCTGCTAGACTTCTCTAGCTAATAACTTTTCCCATCTCTGCAATCTCTCTTTGCTTCAGGGGATGGAGATGTCTCTGAAATAATTGTCCGGTCAGGAGACATGGGGAATCCGTAATAACTCTAGTTACTACAAGGTGGTGTCAGGCTCCTCCAGGGTGATCTGGAGATAAGCCAGGAAAATAATTCTGTCTATAAAGCAAGCAGTCATGCGCTTGCCCAGCCTACTCTAGCAGGAAATGGCCTCAGAATTCTGTGTCTTGTGAGGTGAACAAAAAAAGTACTGGGTACATTTGAAAGATACAGAATACTTTTAGTCTCCACCAGCATGTGCAAGTAGGGCGTGACTAATGAGAAAATGGACCAAGAGGGAAAAGACAATAAACAAAGAAATGCTGTGAATCCAGCTGTACGACATGCAGCTCGCTGGGCTCACACCCGCTCTCCAGAGGCACTTTTGGAGCCCCTGGGAATTGGTGACGATGGTTGTGCTGTGGCTGAGTGGGCCTGGCTCCATTACAGCATCTCCCACGGCATCCTCATAGGTAAGCTTAGGAAGTGTGGGTTAGATGAATGGACAGTGAGGTGGGTTGAAAACTGGCTGAAAGACAGAGCTCAGAGGGTCATAATTAGTGGCACAGAATCTAGTTGGAGGTCTGTAACAAGTGGTGTTCCTCAGGGGACAGTACTGGGTCCAATCCTCTTCAATATATTCATCAATGACCTGGATGAAGGGATGGAATGTACCCTCAGCAAGTTTGCTGATGACACAAAACTGGGAGGAGTGGCTGAGACACCAGAAGGCTGTGCCACCATCCAGCGAGACCTGGAGAGGATGGAGAGTTGGGCAGAGAGGAACCTGATGAAACTCAACAAGGGCAAGTGTAGGGTGCTGGACCTGGGGAGGAGTAACCCCCTGCACCAGTACAGGTTGAGGGCTGACCTGCTGGAGAGCAGCTCTGAGGAAAAAGACTTGGGACTCCTGGTGGACAACAGGATGACCTTGTGGCCAAGAAGGCTAGTGGCGTTGTGGGATGCATCAGGAAGAGTATGGCCAGCAGATCAAGGGAGGTCATCCTGCCCCTCTGCTCTGCCCTGGTGAGGCCCCATCTGGAGCACTGGGTCCAGTTCTGGGCTCCCCGGTTCAAGAAGGACAGGGAACTGCTGGAGAGGGGACAGCAGAGGGCTACAAAGATAATGAGGGGCCTGGAGCATCTCCCTGATGAGGAAAGGCTGAGGGACTAAAAAGGTCTTTTTAGTCTGGAGAAGAGAAGGCTGAGGTGGGATCTGATCAACACCTATAAATACTGAAAGGGTGGGTGTCAGGAGGATGGGGCCAGTCTTTTTTCAGTGGTGCCCAGGGACAGGACAAGAGGACATGGGCACAAACTTGAACATAAGAAGTTCCACCTGAACATGAGGAGGAACTTCTTTTGGGTGAGGGTGGCAGAGCCCTGGAAGAGGCTGCCCAGAGAGGTGGTGGAGTCTCCTTCTCTGGAGACATTCAAACCCACCTGGACACGTTCCTGTGGGACCTGCTCTGGGTGGCCCTGCTTTGGCAGGGGGTTGGAGGAGATGATCTCCAGAGGTCCCTTCCAACCCCATATGATTCTGGGATTTCTTCCCTTCACCCTGATCTGGTGTTGGCTGAATTTGGTGGCTGCTACACATCTCAGCTAGTGTGAAGTCCCTTTTTTGACTTCTTTTTTTTTTTTTCTTTCCAGATGTATGTTTTTGCAATTTTTCTTTCTTTACGAAGATAAAAGTTGGTTTTGTTCAGTAAAGTGATGTTGTCTCTTTTGTAGGCTTACCCAGAGGCTTTTGGCTAGGGTTAGCAGGTACCCACTATTGGTTTGAAGCAGTTGTTTCTCATTTTTTTTGGGAGCATGGATGCATTTGGAAATGTTATGAGCGGGGGAAAAAAAACCAACCTCACAGCTCTGGGTTGTGTAAACTTCTATGATGTAGAGCCTTTTAGATCAAGGTTGACAGGATGCAAACCCACAGCCATCTTAAAGATTTTTTTTTTTCCTTTTATTACCGTAAAGAAATTATTCAGTTTATTTCAGGTCGGGCCAGACACCAGTTGCGGTTAACAGCTACAGGAAACCTGCTTTTAAACCTCTGGCTTAGTTCAGTTCAAGCCAGTTAAAAGCTGTTTCCATGTGATGGAGGAATTCCCTGGGATCAGCTGGGGGCTCTGTTTCCTCTCTGCTGCTGGCTCCTACTCGGCACAGGCTGGGCTCATTGGCAGGGGGTAAGAGGCAGTTGTCAGAGAACCTGCTGAAATGATTTCCTCAGCTTAGGACTGAGATGTGGTCTCGTTGGTGTGAAGAGTTTTACATTCTTATAAGGCCTGTTCTGTAGTAAAATCGTCTCAACTTTCACAAATGCCTTTTTCAAACCACCCTTCCTTCTAATTTTTTTTCAGAATCACTCTTTGGGCGATGGTATTAATTATTTCACAGCTTTCCTCTAGGCCAAGATGCGGTTACGCTACGAATGGACTCTGTGAAACCGCGTAATTACATTGCCTATGAAATGGAAAGTGATTATTTTTGTTGTGTTCCCCTCTCTGAAGGAGCTGCTGTTGCTGAGCCCGTGTAAAGCAGCCGACTTGGTAGCCATTCACTTCAGCGAGCGGATCGAGAGCATCATTGCAAACCTGCAGGTAAAAGAGCAGACTTCCCTCGTGTCGGTTCTGCTTTGTGTGGTGGGGTTGGCGTTCCTGTAGGACATGATTGCTAAGGGGGATGGGTGAGCTGTCGCTGGGTCGTAAAGGGAAGAAAAAATAGCTAGATAGTTACCCGGCTGCAGGAATTGCTACGTTTGAATTATTTGGCCAATTTGTAGAGTTCTGGCCATCAAAATGTATGGTCTCTGAGGTGCTGGTGGCGTCACTTGATAACGCAGATAAAGCTCGGTATGGCTTGAACTCCAAGGTCAGACAGAGCTGGTGTCAGCGAACATACCCGCTGAGTATTTAGGGATGCCACCCAGAGGGACCTGGACAGGCTGGAGAGGTGGGCCTGTGTGAATCTCATGAAGTTCAACCAGGCCTGGGATTGCCTGGGACGTGGCAATCCCAGGCACAAATCCAGGTTGGGCGGAGAATGGCTGGAGAGCAGCCCTGAGGAGAAGGACTTGGGAGTGCTCATGGATGAGAAGCTCCACATGAGCCGGCAGTGCGCACTGGCAGCACAGAAAGCCAACCCCATCCTGGGCTGCATCAAAAGCAGTGTGGCCAGCAGGGTGAGGGAGGGGATTCTGCCCCTCTACTCTGCGCTTGTGAGACCTCACCTGGAGCACTGTGTCCAGCTTTGGAGTCCTCAACGTAGAAAGGACATGGACCTGTTGGAACGGGTCCAGCGGAGGGCCACGAAGATGATCTGAGGGCTGGAGCACCTCTGTTGTGAGGACAGGCTGAGAGAGCTGGGATTGTTCAGCCTGGAAAGAGAAGGCTCCGGGGAGACCTTATAACAGCCTTCCAATATCTGAAGGGGCTACAGGAGAGCTGGGGAGGGACTCTTTGTCAGGGAGTGGAGTGACAGGACGAGGGGTAATGGTTTTAAATGGGGAGAGGGGAGATTTAGACTAGATACCAGAAAGAAATTATTTTCTGTGAGGATGATGAGAGCTTGGCCCAGGTTGCCCAGAGAAGCTGTGGCTGCCCCATCCCTGGAGGGGTTCAAGGCCAGGCTGGATGGGGCTTTGAGCAACCTGGTGTGGTGGGAGGTGTCCCTGCCCAGGGCAGGGGGGTTGGAACTCGATGATCTTTAAGGTCCCTTCCAACTCTAACCATTCCATGATGATTCTATGATTTATGCAAGACAAATGCCTAAACCAACCTCTTCAGCAGGCGCCAGCCATGAACAGTGTTTTCTTCAGTGGATATAGCCCAGGAATCACTGTTTATAGTGCTTTATTTAAAATAGTAATGCTCTGTCTCCCCTTGTTGAACAGGACCAGTTTTTACTCTTCCAGTTTCTGAGGAGTCTCCTTGACCCAAGGTATGTAAGAAAATTAGACTATTTGCAAACCAGAGCTTGAAAAAATGAGTTAAAATAAATTCCTCAACACAGCCCACAGCCAAGTTTAGGGCCCAGAAAAGGTGACTTGCTCTTCAAACTGCCCAAAATTGAGAAGGATTGCACAGAAATAAGTATTCTGGGGAATGTCCTTTAGCGGAGCCCATGCTGCCTTCCTAACTGGGAAGTGGTGTGGGTTCCAGTATGTGCTGGTGGGAGTCTGGGGGTTGCTGTAACAGCTGCTGTGAGAAGGCTGTGAAGTGGTTACCCTGGGCCTGAAACTGCCGATTCCGTGCTCAGAAATAGCAGTTTGTGTTCTCAACCCACCAACCGATTACTCGACCGAGGGCCCCAAGTTTAACATAAATAGAAAAGCATTTTTGGTCTCTTGGCATTTCTCATTTCTTTCTTATTTCAAAACTGCTGCTGTATTTCACTGCAAACTTCTAACTTCTCGCTAATTCCATCTGCTCCTCTTCCTTCAGTATTTCAGCACTGAGTGTTCTCTTTCTGTTGAATTGGTTTCAAACACTACAAGGCTTTGATTTCATGTATTTATTTTGTGAGACAGTTATATATGCACAGCTCCAATTGCCTTCAAGCAATTGTTAATGCAATTTAAGGCAATATCTTGTTTTGTCAATCAGCTACAAATTAATTGTGCCTTATGAGGAGGAGTAAGAGTAAGAGAAGGTAATATTACCTAAATTTGAGTGTAAATGTTTCAGTTCTTGTTGAAGTTGAATAAAAATCATGGTGTGGAAGCTAGAACCTGGCATTAATCACTTGTTGAATTTTCTTAGGATGTAAATGAAAAATAATAATTAAAAAAAAAAAGACATGTTTTATTATTTCCTGAGTTTTACGGCCGTGTTTGTATGGAAGGTGTGAACTTCCACACCTGTTTTATTTTTTAGAAATCAGCATAAAATCAGTATTTTGCCAAGAAATTATCTTGATTTGGTTTTATGGGAGAGAAATTAGATTATTTAGTTAATAAATGAATATTTTTTTTTAAACTGAATAGTTATGCAGAAATGATACCCAACTGGATCTTAAGTAGGACTCTGTGCTGTGATACCTCTTGCAGCAAGTGAGACCAAATGAAGGTAGTAATTAACCTGGATTGTAATTTTATGCATAGAGTGGCTTTCATAATCTCGGGGTAATAGGCATATCTAATTTAGCTCTGCCATAATTAGAGCTTTCTCCTGTATGTATCTTATAATCAAAAGCAAGATGTGGTGTGTTCCAACCAGTGATAGGAAGCAGCTTTGGGTCCCTGATCTTTGAAGAGATCTCTGCTTCTCCCTCCAAGGCTGATGTCCAGGAACATCAGGCCACACGGCTCCCCCGTGTCCCTCAGTTCCTTTCCTCTCTGTGTTCCAAAGCCCACTAATTTCCCTGCAGGAAGATGTTCAGCATCCCAAGTAATAGAGATAAACTGCCTGCTGACTGGATTGGTGTTGCCAGAGTAATAAGTGAAATGTAAGTGGGACAGTTACGCAGAAAAATGAGCCAAATACTCCTAGTTTGGATCCACGTGTGCTGGTGGCTGACCGTAAAGCAGAAGGCCTGCAAGCCCAAGGCTTAACCTCCTGTTAATAAATGATGTTGTCAGTAAGAAGTGTTCTGGAGAGATACTCGATTGCTGGAGGGGCTTTTTTTTTTATTTTTTAATAACAGTCAAGGTCCCGTGGTCTGTTTTCGGCGCTTTGCGGTTCCCTGCTTCGGAGACTTACCGAAATGAGCTGCACCGTATCCTGAGGGAGGAAACTTGCTATGCAAGACCTCATCTGTAGATACACCTATACTCTGTAGTACATCTATACATAAAATAGCAATTAGGTTCTTCTGAAAACATCTATCTCTTTTCAGTCGATCTAAATGCTTATATGCTTTTTTTTTTTTGAGCAAAAGTCTTATTAAAATGAAGTCTCTTGGAGCAGTAAATGAACTTTTAATGTCACAAATACCAGTGATTGCTTGATCATATGGGGACAAGACTCATCATCCTGGTATAACTATCCTAGTTGGTGGAATTGCATTAGGGATTAATTTGGCCCATTTAATTTAGATAGAGATTTATTTTAAAGGAGGTGGAAGGGGGAGGGGAGGAAACAGGGTTAACTGAAATTGCCTGGGGAAATTAAAGCCAAATGTCCGTATGTTTGTATCTTATAAGAAGCCACAGAAAACAGAGAATGTGGTGTGATTGCTCAGCTCATTAATCACAGTCTTTGCTTCATTTCCATTTCAAGCCCTTAAGTTTTTTTCCTCTAAAAAAGCCCCAACGCAGCGAAGCGTGCCTGTTTGCAGCATGTGTTTGTGTATTAATATGTAACAATATGAAGTTATTTAGCAATACGGCGTTCTGGGTCTCTAAATACATTAACAGATACCTAAACTTTTAGGTTCTGTGACAATGGCTCTTCTCACTGCCCAGCCACCCGTGACACTCTCGAGGCTCACTTGTGCCAGGTTTTGGGAGAAACCCAGTGATTGTCTCTTCCTGCTAGGAAAGGGCACGGAGAGGATGGCAGGGGAGATGCTGGGCATGGTTGTGTTGAAGATGAACTGGTCACACGGAGCTGAGCAGGACCTGCAAGCCTCAAGAGCTTAGTTTTTAATGTTATGGAAATCCAGCTCACTTTCCATTCTCTCTTCTCTATGTTTCTTAAGTGAAGTGGTTAAGGAGAAGGTCGGCTTGCTCATGAAGCCATGAATACTAGCTGCCAGAGTTATTTCCAGACTAGAAGTTTGTTCTTGTGCTAAAAAATGTGTCACTTGCCATTTCTCCCATTTTTGTAGATAGAGATCACTTGAGATAGAAAGTGCTTCTTTATTTTAGTGTAGTTGTGAAGAGAATAGAACACTGGGGAGTTCATAGGGGGTGTGCTGTGGGGGGAGCGGATGGTGAAGGTAGGAGGCCAAAATTTAGGGCTCTTGTTTGGTCCTTCAAAAGTCCACTCTTTATTTGATGTCAGAACACAGTAGTTTGGATACCAGTTTTTGTACAACTGTGTCCGTACTTGGACACAGTGATCGATACCTGCGTGAGGCTTTAATTTCTGGGCAAATACCATTTATAATCAAGTGATTGACACTGTCATCACAGTAAGCTTCTTTAGGCTTGGCAGGGGCACAGCCTTTTCCTGGCATTTCTTGGATGATAATAATCCAGCCAACTCCTGTAGCTCCTGGGAAATACAGGCTCATATTGCATATCAGGCCTTTTCCATCCCATGGTTTTAGGGTTTGCACATCAACACATCTTCTCCTGCTCAGGAATTTCTGTTCAGAAAGGTAACAAAACTAAATACATCCCTTGATCTGCTTTCTTTCCTAGCAGGAGCTTCAGAACAGGTTTAAGAGCCCTGTTTCTTAGACAGGATAAACTTCTCTGCAGGAGGCATCAGTCCTAGAACTGCCACGTGAGGTTTAAGCTGCAGTGGTGGGGAAGTGCTGTTCATTGCATGGGGTTGCAGGTGCTACACCTACCTCTAGGAAAGGATCATCCTTTCCATCCTCACTCTTGGAAATCTCTTGCTTCACGTTGCTCTTTTTAAAAACAAGGAAACAGTCAGGACACGGGGGCAGTCATGGGCTCTGCACACAGTTCTGTTCTCTGTTTTGTTTCCCCCACATTAGGGGAGAAGTACAATAAAAATAAACCAAGGGATTAGAAAATGGCCACTGCATGAACCACTGCAGTGCCAGCAGCTGCTGCTGGAAAGCAATTGGAGAAACCCTTTTTACAGGGATGTCTTTATTAAATGAGTTTAATTGTACTCTGAGCTTCACCTGCAGGAATGAACTTGGCTAGAATCAGAAGGGAAGCCCTAGTTTGGCCTCCTGGATGTCGTAGCCAGGCAGTGTTATCCACAGCCTTGCCCAGAAGAGAAGGCTTCCAGGTGTGCACTGACCATCCTGGCAGTGGTGTTTGTGAGTGGCTAGAGGAGGTCAGGGAGACAACAAGGGCAGAGTTGGGAGACTTCACCCACCTGTGTTGGTTGAGCAGGTCCTATGGGGGCAGATGAGGCAGATGTCCTTAGTTCCATCTGAATATGGTTCTGCGGTGCAGCTGGTTGCAAAACCCTTGAGTGAGGGTGCAGCCTTTGGCTGAACAACATGCCAACCTTACAGTGGGCAAACTGCTCTGCCAGTGACCTTAAAGTGCACAGAGTTACTGCCTCTGCAAGAGCAAAACCCAACTCACCAGTTTTGCCCTGAGAAGAGAACTAAATAAAAGCAGGGATGTTTCCCTAAAAGAAGCATGAGTTCCTATCTCAGTGAGATAGATAAAACAGATCATACTCTAGCAGATGAAACATTAAAATGTGGTAACTGAAGCCAAGGAAGAATGTCAGGAACAATAAGCAAAAAGCAACAAAACATTTCCCCAAACACATGCAGAGAAAGTGTACGGGACAAATAGACAGCATCTTAAAAGACCACTCAGAGACCATAAGGTTTAATTGAGGAAATCAGGTGAGTTCTTTGTGCATCTTTGCTGTAGAATTGCTGAAGATGTGTCTGTGCTGGTACCTTGCTTCCCGGGGGTCTTTGATAGTCTAATTTCTATTGCGGCATCAGTAGAACACATTGTGGAACAAATGAAATGCCTACTAACAGACCTCTAGCACCAGTAATTAGTAGAAACAGCTTAATTTTTGTCTTAAAACCAGAATTTTTACTTCTGTATTAAGGATAAAAGACAAGACACAATTGAGCAATAAACTGTTCTTTCCAGCCAAACTTCTGGGCTAGAATTTGACTTGAGCCTGTGCCTTTTTTTATTCCAGAGAAGGCATTAACCAAGACCTGGTACACTTACCACCCTGCGTCACCGAGCAGTTCATTGAGCTGCTGTGTCAGTACAGCCCAGACCAGGTTTTGGAGACTCTTAAAGTTCTGGAATGCTGCAGACTGGAAGAAACCATCCAGGTAGGAAGGACAGGGGCTAGGGGAAGCATTCTACTTGGCTCCTACTTCTTTAAAGTACTATAAAACTATTTTAGCTTAGGGTGTGGATTAGTTCCTGGACACTCTTCCAATCCATATCTACCACAGTTTGTCCCCTCCAGCTGCTGAACTCCTTTCCTGCAGCATGGTTAGCTATATTTAACGTACGGAGCCCGAGTTTAGTCCCAGGGCTAATCAGAAACAAGCCGTTAGTGCTCTGAAGCTAGTGAAGCAGAATGGAGACTGGCTGTGTTCGTGTTCATTAACATGCTGAAGGTATATAAAATCATGGGCCTGGGCTTTTTAGAAAAAAAAAAAAACCCTGCCAAAATTTAACTAGTGCTGGGAGAACAGCTATTTCTTCTCTTTATAAAAATGTTAACAATAATCTGTCCTTGATCTTGATTTATAGATACTTTTTTTTATTTTTAGATTTTAATGCTGGTGATGGCAGTAGTGCCAGTTGAGAAACAAAAGCAGCACGGGCAGTGGGGGGGAGTAGGAGTGCTTGCTGCTCGGGCTGGGTAACGTGCCTCTGAACACACGGAGGCACAGTCCTGCCTGACCATCTGCTTGTCATTGTCTTGAGGAGTAAACAAACGCTGGCAGATTTCTTAAGACAGACATTTACCTCTTTTTTTTTTTTTTTTTTTATTTTATTCTTCTTTCAACTCAGATAACCCAGAAACATCAACTCCATGAAGCTTCTTCGTATTTACTGGAGAAGAAGGGAGATGTCCATGGTGCCTTTCTGGTTATGCTTGAGGTACGGTACGCTGAGATCCTGAACGTGGCATTTTTGCCACGGTGGTGTGGCGTGAGGTGCCATCAGCATGAGGGCCTCTGTTAAGGTTTGGCATTGTCATTGCTTCTCAATTTGTTTCCCACTAGAATCCATGGAAGCATTCACCTCCTGTCAAATAACAATATGTTGAGTTGTCTGCAGACTCAGCAGATCAGTATATTTTTCCAGACTGTCTTCAAACATCTAGTAGATAACAGATGCTGAAATTTGCTTTTCTTAATCAAAAATCATCTTTCAGCTCCTGTTTTCCTCGCCGTGTTTGGAAAGACATTTATGCTACATTAGTCATACTGGGGAGGAAAATGAGGGCGAGCCTTTGTAACCATACCTTTTGAAGACACTTCTGTTGAGATTCTGCAAGTTTACTGTTCTCTCTTTTGTTTCAGCGGTTGCAGAGCAAGTTGCTGATGCTTACGCAAGATGATGAAAGTATGTTATCAACTTAAATTCCATTTTCTATTAAAAAGATATAAATACAAACATGTAAAGTGCATAGGCCTGACGTGGCATAATGATATCCTATTCCAAGTTTCTAGGTGTTTTGGTGACATTTTTAAAAATTTATATTTACTCTATTACTCTGATCTTGCTAGAGATATAGAACAAGCTGTAATGGATGGGGCTTCTTTTTATATGTGTGATCATCTGCCCTGTTAGCCTTTTTGATTGTGACTGGTGCTCTTGCTGGCTTACCAGACACGTTCCCTGTGTTAGAATCCAAACTTCTTGGGGAAGTAAGAGTGTTCCTCCTACAGAAAATGAGTATATGCACAAGTGCACTTTTCACTAACAGGAGGACTCAGGGGCAGCTAATTAAATGCAGTGCCCATATTTGTTACTTAATTACATCCTACACCACAGCTCAGATGTTCCTTTCTTGATTACATAGAATGTTTTGTGTGCTTGATTTATTGAGCTATTCAGAAAAAGTGGCAAGTATCAGGACCTGTCTTTATAATGCAGTTGCTCACTGTAGTGAACAGGCTTCAGATGAACAGCATAGTTTTATTTTTCAGAGTGACTGGGAGTTAACATATCTAATAGATTTTATAATTGCAATTTGTTTTTTTTCCCCCCAAACCTTAGGCTCAGCTGAACTGCCCTTGCTAGAAAACATTGAAGATACCTTAATGAAAACAATTGCCCTTTGCCAGAGAAATTCACACAATTTAGACCAGCAACAGCGAGAGGTAAGGTAACAAAAAAAAAGCATTGCTGAAATCAGCCAAGGTCTTTGTGTCTCCTGAAACTTCCACTTCACGTGCTTCTTCCTTCCCCCATCTGTCAGATGCTGGTATATCTCTGCCTTGTGTTCTTCCAGTGCTTCAGGTTTTACACCCACAAGAGAAAAACCCTCACTTGTAAGGGTGAAGCACAAAATAAAGCACATGCCAGCAGTGGAGGAGCATAAACAACATCCTTTCCCCCATTTTTAGCTCCAGTTGAAATTTTGGACTGAATATCAATCAGACACTAGGGAAGCCATAGTCTGAGCCAACTTTGTGGTGGCCCCAAGCTGACTCTGTTGTCACTGTGGCTGCAGAATATTGCCGTTCTGAATACATTCACAAATCCTGAATTTACCGTCAGCCTGGTCTTTGAGGGGTGGAGACAACACCTTGTTGTCTCTCAGCTCTTGCCAAGAGAACTGGGTTTCCCTGTCTTCTTGTACTGAGGCTGCATTGCCATTTTGCCAACGTCGGCGACAGAGGAGGCATCTTTACTCCTAAGCTTTTGCATAATTTATGTAACTGAACTCAAAACTGAGAAGGTTGTTCCTGTGTCTGAAGAGGTGCCATGTCTGGAAGTCAAGAAATCTGTAATTTCTGCCAAGCACTGTCCAGTGTATGAGGTGACCTGCTCTGTTTCTTCTCTTAAATGATCTGGCTGTGCAACAGGCAGTGCCTGTGCTTTATTGAAGCGGTGTCTGCGTCACACCCTGGGTGCTTTTGGCCCCTCCTGCCTCCTCAGAGAGACCTGAGTTAGTGTTTGCTCTCGCTCTGGGTCCTGTTCCACCTGCTGGAACTGCTTTGTTGATGCCCAATTTAAGATTTCACTCTGGTCACCAAATGAAGGAGCAGCTTCCCCGGTGCAATGTTACGGGAATTTTCACAGCTCCTGTATCCTGCCTGGAGAATTTAGATGCCCCTTTCCATTTGGGATCCATTTACTGTGCTACCCATTATGTACACAGCCTCTACACCAGAGAGTTTGCATCTCGGGTGGAGAAGTAGTTGGGGACTAAATGAAGTAAAAGTAGATTTCTTCTGTTGTCACAATTCCAGTAAAGAAACGGGTGAGAATGGGGAAGAGAGAGCAGCAACAGGAGCCAAAGGTCTTCTCTGCTCAGACCCCAGTGAAATAGTATCTTAGTCTAAGATAAGAACAATCTGGACCGAATGCATACCCCAAAGGGCTGAGCAGTGGGCTTATTTTGACATGTTTCGGTTCTGTTCCGTTGCAGTCATGAGAAACATAGTCCCGTTCTTCAGAATGTAGAAGTGGGTCTTTGGAAATGGACTCTGACATCAGTCACAGCTCATTTTTAGTACTGCTGTGTTCTTACTGTTGTTTTTTTTTTTTCCCCTCTCATTCAATTATTTCAGGCCCTGTGGTTTCCCCTGCTGGAGGCTATGATGTCCCCACAGAAATTATCTGGTTCTTCGCAGTGTCGATACTCTGACTGTAAGTATTTTGGCCTTTGTGACCCCAAATATCAATCAAAATCTGTGTGCTGTCTCTCCTCCTCTACTGAACAAATAGAAGAAAAGCAGTTTTGTTACTCAGTTCCTAAATTGGCTGCTCCTGCAGTGGATCTGGACTGCAGTGGCTGCTGGACTGAGCTCAGGTTGGGTGTTTGGCTGCAGTTGTCAGGTACTGTTATTTTTCAGTCCTGGGTGGCAGAGGAGTCTGACCACGGCCTCTGCTCATAAACTGGTCCCATTGAGGATGCTCTATATAAAAAAACCAAGATGTGCACAGCATGTACAAAGGCTTTCTAGGTTGTGAGTAGGTTACAGTCTGTACTTTGGGAACTTCTGACACAATACACTGTCATCTTCTGTGCCTAGCCTTCTGTACACCACTGGCTGGGGTATATAAAATCAGGAAAACTTGAATACACCAGCTCAATTCTCTGCTCAAGTTCGAGTGCCCTGAATCTGTTGTGTGTGTCAGCAGCACGTCCAGAAAAACCTCCCTTTATGGGAGACTTAAGACTAATTCAAGAGGGGTTTAGAGACTGTTTTTTTGGGACAGAATAGTGTCTTTTGGTTCATTCCATCCCAGTGCTCCATGGTGATTGTAGTTGTGGGTGGTTAAGGATCACAAAATATTACAAGTAAGCGTGGTGGTGACCATGCTGTCTATTTCTTTTCTTCCAGTGACTGTTAGCTATAGCTGAACTCCTGGGGATAGTCTTGCAGAGATCAGGAACCCAAAAACATACATCATCCCTCTTCCCTCAACTCATCTTTTCCTCTAAATTCAGAATGTCCCCTAGAGTATCCATTTTTGGGAGCTAATGCCTGTAGAAAAGTAATCATCTGGAGCGATACCAGAAGCAATGAGAAGATAATCCACTGGGATCCTGCGTAACTACTTTGTTTTCATTCCCAAACTGCTCAAACTAGCTAATTATCCCCACAAGCTGAGTTGCTGGGTCCGTGTGTATCTCGATATTGGCTCTTACTTTGGGGAATTGGGGATCGAGGAACAAGTTTCATGCAAAGGTTTAACACTAGGAAGTTTTAGAGTCTGTGGGACTATAACATGGACAGGGCAACCAAACTGTGTTTTGGTAGCAGTAGGAAAAGTGAATGTCAGTGCTACAAAATCAGTCTCAAAACTGTGAGTGTTTACTGTAGGTAGGGTGTGGGAGGGGAACGGAGAGGCATCGTGGTACCGAAAACTTTTAAATATACTTTCTGATACAAAAAGCTGTGTGTGAGTTGAGATAAAACTCTCTTAATCTGAAAGACTGATCTCTCTTTACTCCTCGAATCCTAACGAACTGCTGGTGGCTTTTGTGTTTGATATTTCAGCTCTGAAGAGTTTGACAATGCAAGTGCTGAACAACATGGCTGCATTTATCGCTCTCCCTTCAATCCTGCAGAGAATTCTACAGGTGAGTTTCTGAAGAGAAGTAGCTTTTACCAAGTTGTGCCACTTGGTTATTGGGAAGAGCTGAACACATTCCTGATATGATAGCAATTTCCGTGTCATTAAAGGTCAGGTTAGTTAATTGTCTGGTTGAAAGTGTTTCATTTGAACTTCAGTTGGTGAGATCTGAGTTGGAAAAGCTGATAGAATGAGTGACCTGGAAGACTTGACGCTCTGAGGGAGCGTGTAGACCTGTGAGAAGATAATTGAGGTAATTTCTGCAAACCAAATAAAATATTATCATAAAGGTTGCACTTACTTTGAACTGAAACTTAGCAGTTTTAGGAGCAAAGCTACTATGAATTTCCCAAAGCTTGGAACTAAATTTGTTGAAAGCCATTTAGCAAAGGCTCTGGGCTGGACAGTTGTGAAACAGTAACACCAAGTTTGTGGGCTTTGGAGAAAAGAGATCAAGACTGGGCCTTTTTAACTGATGGTGCAATGTATTATTGTAGAGATGTTTAGAGCAGCAAACATCTTGTAGATTTCAAAATGAGATCTTGGGTGATCACAAGCAGATATGATTTGTTAATTTGTAAAAATAGATGAAAGATGAGGTTGGGATTTAATAACAAACCTTGAGAAATGCAGAAAATTAATTAGAAAAATTGTCTGCATTGTGGAGTGGAATGATTGAAGGGTTGAGAAAGTGTTGAATTACTCTTGAGGGTTTCTATTCCAAGTGAGAGAGGAAAATGTAGAAAAGGGCTTACGGGCTTCACGGGGGAACATGCAGCTCTAGCAACCTATTAGTTTGATCTTAGTACTGTGCACAATCTTGAATTTTGGAAAAAAATCATAAAGACAGTGAAAAATGTTGTAAAAGAGTGGATAGAAAGTGTGATCAAATGACATATGGTTTTATTGAAAGTGTTGAGCAAACTTAATGCCTCTTCAATAATTTATTTTGTCTAGTTTTAACTGGGCATTAAATACATTTTCCTATTGAGCTTTGTTTGCTGTTTAACGTAGGCAGGAGAGGATACTGATGTGAATGGATGAGTGGGGAGGTTGACCAGGAGGTTTTCCTGCGTTATGTTGAGAATTGCCACAAAACCAGCGACCACTGTGAAGATAATGCAGCCAGGAGGTATTAGAGTGTGGAGGAAGATCCTGTTCTCCCTTAGGAAGACTAGAAATTCTTGTTGTGGTGTTCAGATATTTCATCCCTTTTCTATTCTTACAGACTCTTTTAGCAGAAATAGAAAAAAACCTTTTCTAGAGGCTGGCGTTTGTGTCCTGGAGGCAACAGATGAATGAAATGCATTTGTCAGTTGTATGGGGAGGCGGTTGGTGCGATGGTGCTGCTGCAGAGGATAATGGGGTGCTTACAGCACGTCAGGTGAAGTGCTTTAACAGGGACAGAAACGTGTAAGGCATTATTTGAAGCAGCCCGTGCAACTCTGGTCACTGGGTTGGGAAGCTGGCGGTGGGGAAATTGCTCCTGCTCATTCCATTTCCCTGGTCAGCCTTACAAATTCAGTCTGACAGAACAGAGATTTAAAGAGGCAGATGTTGCTGTGCAAGTAGAGCAAAAAATGGGGAAAGATGGCGACTTCTTAAAGTGTATTCGGAGAGAAAGACTGAATTCCAGGTAAAGAACTTCATAAACAGCAGTAGTAATTGGTACCTTGCAGCTCAGAAACACGTGTAGGGAAAATACCATTGTAAAACTCAGTAGATCCTGGGGAAGGGAAGAGGATATTTATTTACAGGATCTCTAAATAAGTTGACTTTACCTCTTAACACTCATTCTTTTATGGATTTCATTCACTCCCTCGCACTGGGGTATTTGCAGACACCTAAGATGTATGGGATGAGTGAGCTGGATCACTTGTGGGCAGCAGGGAGGGTGTCAGCCCCTCGCTGCATCTCTGGGGTTCCTCCGATGATGGCAGCTGAGGTTTGGATGGATTAGTTATGTCCTTTACAAGTTGCTGGCTGTTATAAGGTGGATTTTTGCCTCTGAATCTCACTTAAGCTTCTGCAAATCGTAGGCCAGATTGCTGCACATCTTGTTTTCCCTTGTTTGGAACCTGGGTTTGAAATCCATGTCTGTCGTCTGTTCTCCTGCGAGCTAACAGAAAAATGGGGTGTGATATTCCACACACTTGTCATCCTCCTCACGTCAGGACACGGGGTCTTCCACTGATAACTTGTCTGGGCTCTTACCAGTCTGCTGCCCTCAGAGCCTGACACCCTCCTCAGCTTTGCAGCTGGGACAGACCATTCATTTAACCCTTTCTTCTTTGGCTTAAAACCACACGTTTCCGTTCACGCTCAACCTTTCTTTCTGAATTTCTGGGGTTGCATGGCTCTGGGTCACTCCTGCTTGTGTGTTTGTAGTGGTGCTGTATTAGGCTATTGCTTCAGGGAGTGGTGGTGAGTAGGTCTTGCCTCGTGGCTGTGTCTTTGGGTGCCCAGTGCTTTGGAAACCTCACTGTCTTTGGGATCCAGGAGAGAAGAGGGAGCACTGGATTTTCTGCCTCCCTGCGTAGTGTGACCTGCCATCTGCTTCCTTGGATTATCTGGGAATGCCATTTAAGTGCCCCGTGGGGAAGAATCACAACATGGCATTCATAGATGGTGTTTCCCCAGAACGCTCTGTCTCAACAGCCTCCTTGGCTAGAAAGATCTCTGTTTTGTTAGCCCTGGGTGGGTCTTCCTTTTGCAAAGTTGTGTTGTTGCTCTTTGAAGCCATGTAAAATTCTAAACCCTGGCACCAAACCATTCTGTCTTGGCTCTGGGCAGTATGTGGGGCCTCATTCAAAATGTTATCGATGTGCCACTTCACCCGTGACCGTAAGAAAGCTCTTAAACCAGCTCTTCTGGGCCCTGGAGAATGTACAGCTTTTCCCAAGCCCTCAAAATATTTCTGCGAAACCCAGAATTATGAGCGGTGCTTGTCTGAAAATGCCCTCCAGAGCTTTTCCAACGGAGCTGAGGTCTTGGTGGTAGAGCAGAGATGTGCTGGCACTGCGGGTCTGGAAGGTGGAACAGCTGCCCAGGAATTACCGGGGGGATTTTTCTGTAAGGTGGATGACAGCAATAAACTGAGGTAGATTATCTTGCCTTTTCTGAAAAGGAATTAGAGCATTCCAATTCCAGTGGGCTGTTTTTCTTCCTCTTCTGGGCTTAACTGCTGAAAGATTATACCTTATGCAAATGTTAACTTTGCAACCAAACTGCTTTGCTAAAGGGCACCTCGCAAAGGGCTGTGACCAGACTCTGCAGCTTTCACAGAAAATGGGGAGGCTCCTGGCATCCACCTGCTGCAGCATATTGACCCAGCTTTATATAATTGAAGTCACGTGAAATAACGATCAATATATTTCTTTTCTTGCTCATCCTTAATAATGGTGTGAAGTGATTTGTTAAATAGGAAGTCGGAAATAACCATATGAGGAGAGATACTAGAGGAATCCTCTTGAGCATTAAGGAAAATGCCGTGTCATTAAGGATGTGAATGCTGTCTGAAGAGGGCTGAAAGGTTGAGTGTTAATTCCCTTCCAAAGCCGTAATCCTTCATGAATGTGGTGTAAGTAGATGCAGCTGATGCCTCCCACAAAATGGAGATACTGGAGAAGCCAGAAATTTAAAACTGACCTGTAGAAACCACAAAGTGGGGAAGGAAGGAATCTCAAAATCCATTACAGAGTGGAAGCAGGAAGATCTGAAAAGCCTTTGCTTGAATTTTTTCCGTCCCTTCTCAGGGCCCTGCCTCTTTTTATTTCTTTCCAGTCCTGAAGGTCAACGCTGGGATTAGTTTTATGTGCAGTAGTTGCCGTATCCCCTTGCAGATGGGACAAGCTGCAAGGGGATGGGTTTTCTGAGTTCGTGGTGCTTTTATTAGCGCAGTTCTGCGAGTGCTGTTGGCAGAGAAACTGCTATTTGCTGGACACGGGAAGAAATTGGAAATGGGGGGGATGGAACTGGCTGAAAGGCTGCGTGAGCACCGCAGGGTTGCATCTGGATACCTGCCAGCTTTGCCCGATCTGATCTGTCAGTCGTGGCACTGGGCAGTGAGCTGGGCTGTGGCTTGCCATGTCCCCAGGGAAAGTCACCAGCCTGGAAACGGTAGCTGTGACCTGTTCCTGGCTCACTGCAACCCACTGTTGTTAATGTGCTGTCCCGTACAGCGTGGTGGGAGCGTGCGTACATCCCCAAACTGAGAACAAATTTTACAAGGTGGAATCAGTGCAACGGATTCCTCCATAAAAGTAAGTGATCCTACAAGGTTCTCCTGACTTTTTTTCCTCCATAAAAGTAAGTGATCCCACAAGGTTCTCGTAAATTTTGTGGGGGCTGAAACCAGCAGATTGGAAGAAAGCGTTATAATTTACTGGAAAAGTGGAATCACAGCGGTGGACTTTGTGCTCCAGGCAGGTGGGCAGCCCTGAAGCACTGTCCAGTGGCTGCTGGCAGGAAACGTGCATGAATTTCACCATTTGTGCTCGAGTCCAGGCTTGGCATAAGCCTTTGCTAAACCACGCAGCTCCTCTTTGGAGAAAAGTCCATTTTCTTCCCACCTGCCATTTTTTTTAGACATCATCAAATGTGACTTGAGAAAAAACGAGCAACTGAAAGTTGGCCCAAAGACTCATGTTCCTCCTGCAGAGCTGTAGGTGACTCTTCTATTCTCCTCTCTGCTTCATCTTTCCTCTTCTTCCTCTGTCTCTTGTAAAACAAGTTGCTCTACTCGCAGCTTGGGAAGTTAGAGCTGCTAGATGTAAGTGGTTGCATCCGTACAGTTTGTGAGTTACCTGTTTGGGTTTCCTTGGCTGTATGTGCTTTAGAGAAGTGAGTACCTGGTGGATACAAAAATAACTTTCTCTACGTTATGGATCACGTACGTGCTGCGTTGGAAGTCCTGAGCTCCCTGGTGCCCTCCATAATTCATACGGTGACTCAGTGTAGTGTACTTTCTATGGTGTTGCTTTTAAATTATGCACAGCAAGAAAACTTAGTGTTGTCTGAGGCTGTGGTGATCACCTAGCAAAAAAAAAAAACCAACAGCCTCTGCAGGGTGTCCAGCTCTCCTGTATATTCCAAATCTGGAGCTGGTTTTGACTCCAGTGCTGGTTTTATTTAGGCTTGAACCTTGGCGTTGCTGCCTGTCACGGTTCCTCTGAAGGCTGTTGTTCAAAAATTGCCTGACTTGCTTTCTATTGCTGTTTTGGTGATCTCTCCAGGTGTGTCTTGCAGTGTAACTTCCATGCTCCTTTAGTCACCTTCCTCAGTTTGCTTTTTCACTCTTGTTTCTCCTTTCTCTCCCTCGCTCTCAGTCCCGGCATGGAATCAGCCTTGCTCTGCTGCTTTTCTCATTCATCTCATCCAGAGCTTATTCATCCAGCTCCTCCTCTTCCCCTTTCCACTCTCTCTCCATCATTTTTCTGCTCTCTAGGTTAGTTTCCCTTTCACATCTTGCCAGCACTATCTATTTTTGTCAATGTCTTGTCCATTCCACCAGTCAGCTTCTCTCAGCTTCCAGCAGGCTTCCCCCAGTACCCTTCCACTGCCTCCCAGCAGGGCAAAATGCCTTTTTCCAGGTCCACTGCCATGACTGTCTGTCAGCCCCAGGGGTTTGGGTGTTACATGAACATGAATTCCCCTGACCCTCTTTTGAGGAGTTCCTGTATAGACTTGTTCTGATTAGAGGCATGTGGACAGGGCACATGAGGAGATGTTTCAGGGTCAGTTCTGCCCAGGAGACCCTAGTGCTGGTGGCTTTTAGTGCTTGTGACCACTAAGAGCTGTTGGCAAACTCTCATGGTGATGGTTGTTGGGCAGAAGTATTTCCTGACATGGTCTCCTGTTGTGCAACGGGGCCTGGCAGGAGGGAAGGGTGTTGCAGAATTCTCTCTCCTCTTCCAGTGTTTTGCCCGCCTTCCTGGTTGAGAGGTTGTCCTCTGTCATGGAGAGCAGCTCCCAAAGGGCTCCTTGCTGAGCTCACCCCAGAACAGGAAGATGTACCCTGGACCAGGGTTCCTGTCCCACACGGAGCGATGCTTCAGAGGGTGCTAGGGTGGCTGTGGAGGAGAAGAGGGTGTTTGGTTTGGAGCAGGCCTAAGGAAGGTGGTTGAGATGCACCAGGGCAATGACTTGTAGCACAGCCTTTCTCTTGTGCTGCTGGGACCTGGAAGTAAAGCTGCCCGTGGCATGTAGAAATCATCCCTGCAGCAAGAGAAGAGCCCCAGGCCCCTGTTCCCTAGATGATGTTCTGCCATCTGGGATGGGAGACCAGGATAGCCCAGGATCCCTGCCTGCTGCTGGGTGGCTACGCAGCCCACTGGATCTGCGGGCTTTCAACCTGCAGCTGAGGGGGTGTCGGGGGAGCTTGGGGGTGACTGAGGAAGGAATTACCCTCTGACGTGGGCAAGGGCACGCTGGCAGCCTGGAGCCCAGAGCCCTGCAGGTGGCCCAGGACCAGCAGACAGCAGTAGCAGTGGGTGTCGGGCAGCAGCACAGATGGGGTTGACACCTCCTGTGTCGCTGCGGGCTGTTTTCTGCTGTTTTCTTTGATATTCCTCAAATGTGCTCTTCAGTCAGCTCTTTGCATCTCCTGAATGGAGTTTCCAAGGTCACATTTAAAGTCTTTTGACCCAAGCACGGTAATTAGTATTGATGTTGTCATCTACTCAGTTTCACTAATTACCAGTTTTCCCATCAATGCACAGGATTGTTCTGCTGCCCTTGTGCACGGACAGCGTCTTTAAATCTGGAGTCGTAACTTCCATTTGCGATGCCAATCTGCAGAGGGGAAAAAAAATAATTAACAAAAGCTAGAATGGTCATGTCCTGAGATTCAGCTGCAACTTTTTGTTTCTTCATACAGGATCCAGTTTATGGAAAAGGGAAACTTGGAGAAATTCAGGGGCTTGTCCTGGGAATGCTGGACACTTTTAACTATGAACAAGTAAGTCACGTGCATTTCTGTTCCATCCACTGCTGTGTGCAGGGGTTGCTGTTGGCTCTGTGCCCCACTGCTCTCTCCTTTCTCATCCCTCCTGCAGGGCGAAGCAAATGGACACACAAATGATGTGTATTTGTGTGACTGGGGGCAGGGGGGAAGGAGTTTGTGTTGTTCCCAGAGAGATTGGAAGTGAAGGGACTGGCAGGTGCACGGTGGTGTGAACACCTCCGCTCTTCAGTTCTATGTTAAATGTACCAAAAGGATAAACATCTGCTTTTTCTCCAGCTCATCCTGCAGTTAGGGATTCAAAGGCACAAACCTAATATATTTTGTCTTTTTCATATGGTCTTAAATAAGAGCTTTGAAATTAAGCTGTTTTGCCACTTCCCAATGGTAATGCTGAATTTTGTTTGTCACCTGACGGTGACACCATCACCTTTATGGTGATTTCACCTTTATGGTGATTTCACCTTTATGGTGATTTCACCTTTATGGTGAAATCTCTCCTGCCTTTCTCTGCCCAGGCAGTCTCCAAACTGGAATGGTTTTCTAAAACTCATTCTCCCCCCGACAGTACACATAGTCTTCCTCCAAACTCGCCCTCCCTCGTTCTGCCTACCATGTGGCACTACCATCCTAGCTACTGCTCAGGCCTCCATGCAGCCAATGGAAAAATGGAATGGGAGATAGCAACACAGGTCCTCTGGGACTGCCTGGCAGTTCTCTGGTGCAGGCTGTGTGTCACATCTGGACTTGGCCAGATGTGAACTGCTGGTGCAGCTTCTGCAGCTTCTCGTGAGTTGCTGCTACAGAGCATCGATAGATCACGGACCAGAGCACCCACGCCTGATACCTGTTGTTGCTCAAAGAAGCACAGGCTGCTAAAAACTAAGGGTATTTTGCTTCTGGCTCTTCAGAAATGGAAATCTCGGTTGGGAAGAACCAGCAGATGAGCAGTTGAGTGAGTTTTCCATCTATTAATTGTGATAGTGCATTTGGGCTTTGATTTTTATCAGCATGTTTCTACTGAAATGGAGGATGTAAGCAGTAGTTTACCCCATGTAGAGGGGGGAAAAAAAGGATGGTGTGGTATGGAAGAGGAGAAAATGAGCCTACTGTGTCTCGTGTAATGCTCTTTGACAAAAATCAATAGAGCACTTATCCGTTTAAGAGTGAAAAGGTATTGCCTCCATTAACATGCGATGTCAGGATAAGTATTTTGAGGGCAGTGGCTAGAAAACATATAAAGAGAAGCAATTTTGTTGGGTTGGTTTTGCTCTTAGCAATCTCCTAAGCGGCTTGTTATGAAAAATTGATCAGTGTGGAGTTCCTGCAGTCTGGAGATGACAAAATGATTTAGTTACTCTGTATATTGTCTTCCACACAGACCCTTTTGGAGACAACTACGAATCTTTTAAACCACGATCTCCACTGGTCCCTGTGTAACCTAAGAGCTTCTGTCACTAGAGGGCTTACCCCAAAGCAGGATTATTGCTGCATTTGTCTACAGCAGTACAAACGAAGGCAAGAAACTGCTGATGAAATCATCGTTTTCAGGTAAAGTTAAGGGTCACAGCTGTGATCGTGTTAGTAGTTTTGAAAGAAAAGAGAGAAAAAGAGCGGGCTCTGACTTGCACAAGTAATGGGTGCATTCCTGCTCCCTTGCACTGTAAATGGGCTGGCTAATGAAACCCATCAGAGCCAGAGCTGCCTTTGCGTGCAGCCAGCTCCGTCTGGGCTGGGGAGAACAGTCTCGCAGTCCTGAGGGCTGTTCCATGAGCTGTCAGCTCCTCTGTCAGCTCTCCCAGCCAGGCCATTGGTGCAGTCGCAGCACCCTGAGTTTATTTGCCCGTGTTTGTACATCTCGGGTGTGTCGCAGCCCTGACTCCGTACTCTGTTGGCATCTCAGCTTCTCCTGTCTGTGGCTCAGTGGCTGTAAGATAAGACAAGGTCATTATTACTGTCATACTGAGATGGGTAGCTGCATTGGCAAATGGGCATCTGCTGTTATTTTTGCAAGTCTTGAAGTACTACAGGAGGGTGCGGAACACAAAGGGAGCGTGTGCGCTGCTGACCTGTATTTATGGATAGAATCATAGAATGGTTTGGAAGGGACCTTAAAGACCATCCAGTGCCACCCCCTGCCCTGGGCAGGGACACCTCCCACCAGACCAGGTTGTTCCAAGCCCCGTCCAATCTGGCCTTGAACCCCTCCAGGGATGGGGCAGCCACAGCTTCTCTGGGCAACCTGGGCCAGGCTCTCACCACCCTCACAGAAAAGAATTTCTTCCCCAGATCTCATCTCAATCTCCCCTCTTTCAGTTTAAAGCAGCCTTGTTTTCCATCGACCAGAGATTTCCCCTCTGAAGTGAGGAGCTCTCACTTCAGAATTCTCCTGAATCTGAGAACTCTCCTGAGCAGAATTCTCCTTTTCTCCACAGCTGTGGCCACCTGTACCATTCGCTGTGTCTGCTGAGTAAAGAGTGTGGGGCGGTAACCAAAGGCCTGATGAGGTGGATGTGCTACAAATGCAACTCGAGTAACAAGGGAGGAAAACTGAGTGAGAACTTCTCAGAGCTAAAAAAAGGAAGCGGAGCATCCTTGGCACAGGTAAGGTTTGTGAGAAGCAGTTTCTCTCCAAGTCGACTTGAAACAACACTTGTAGACTTCGTCGCTTTGTTCTCATGTCTGTCTTCACTTCCAGCCCAGCCCGTCATCAGTTAGTGTCAAACAGAATCTCTAGCTACTCGTTATGTTTTGTTTTGGTGTGGGTTTACAGAGCCGTGCAAGAAACGGGGATGTGTTTGCCCAGAAGGTTTGGGAATGGCTCGCCAGCCTGAGGGGCAGTGGGATGCTGGCAGCCAGTTGCCTGCTAGGTGCATCCACTGCTTTATCTTGTTGGTGAGAGGCTGGGATGGGCCACTGGGGACAGTTCCTTTCAAACTGGTTTTAGGTCTGGTTTATATAAAACTTACCAAGAGGTGGCATGTTCCTTGTGCTGGATCGTGGGGCCTCCATTCTACCTTCCTAATGGATAACCCAGCTGTGGGGGAAAGACCCAGAATTGATTTGACTTGCTGCATGGTCGCACAAGGTTTTAAGAAGCTTGTGTGTAAACGAGACCGATGTGGCAAGAAAACAGGTGATTAGTTTATATTTATTGTCAGTATTCATATGCAAGAAGTTTCACCATCCCCAATCCAAACAGAAGTCCAGTCTCAATGTGTACTCTTCTGTCTTTCCCCTGGCATGGGGGTTATAACCAAAAACGGTAGGTCGCTTGCTGGGGTGTCCTTTGGGGGTGTTGCAGCCCAACTCTGCTGCCTCGTGTTCCACCGGAGGCTGTCGCTGATGAGGGTTTGTTCCCAGATGCCTGGAGAGACTTTGTGCCTTTGTCACCGCGCAGACGCGCGCAAAGTGGCGTTTTTCCGTTTCTGAAAGCGAAGTAATTCAGTCTTGGGGTATGTTTTCATGGTAGTCCTTCAGTTTTCTTCTAGTAGATTATTTCAATTTCTGCCAAATCAATTCCGATCAAAAGATAGCTAACAGCATTAGTCAACTTCCATCAGCCTCTGTATTAGCACAAAAAAGAAGCTTCCTGCTTGAAGGGAGACTGGGGGGGGAAAAGTAATCTCTGAGGAGCGTATGGAGCAAAATGCAATCTTTGCAGTCAAATCCTGTTAGTTTCTTACATGGTGACAGAAAGAAAAGCTTTCCCAGGAGGTTGTAAATCAACTGTGGTCCAGTCAGTCTGCTTACAAATGCTCGTCATTTTGTGTCCTGTCCTGTCCTGCTGCAGGGACACAGGCCCCGAAGCCAGGCAGGTTGAATAGCCCCACGTTTTACCCCCATCTGCTCCGAAGGACGGTGGGTGGGTGAGTGGGACACACCGGGTGTAACTTTAAAGGCAGAATTAAGTACTACAGCTACGTCCATCGGTAAAGGGCCTGGCGTTTTGTGGCAGAGCCTTAGAGCTTGGGTTATCGCTTGGGCTTCTCGTGAGCTCGTCAGTCAGAGAGCCCTGTGTCTCCCCTTTGACTCCAGCCTGGACATAACCCCGCAGCAGAAGCAGCGGAAAAGGCTCCAGATGTCACGGAATGATGAGGCAGGGAGGAGAAGGTCCTTCCCTTTAAGTGATTCGTCTGCAGAAGCGAGGGGCTGGCTGGGACTCAGGGCTTCAAGGGGGACGTGGAGGGACAGGATGGGGAAGAAAAGGGGCTCCAGCATGGATCAGCGAGCGCTAGCTAGGAAATGTCCATGCCAGGATCATCCGAGAGCACTGGTTCTGTCCCTGCTGTCCCAGTTCTCCTTGGCAGAGAAGCCCCTGGCTTGCTGCTCCGCGCTCAGCCGGCCCGGCACAGCTTGGCTCCAGCTCATCGGAGCCCGAGCCCTGCTTCAGGCCCCCCCACCTCCTCCTCCCCATGTCCCAGATCCTCTCCAAGTCTGTGAGGTTCCTCCTATATTTAAATTACAATATTTAACTGTTGTGCTCTCATGTAATTAAACTGTTGCGCAGTCAGATCCTTAAACTGGATATATTTAGACTTGGCAAAAGACTTTAAAATCTCCTAGCTTCTCCAGGAAGTTCCAGTTGCCACTCAGTAGTGTTAATTAACCCTGTGAGGTAACGATTTGACTGGCCAGGCAGTAGTTTGAGTTATGGAACAGACTTTTGGGGTTTTGGACCGGGAAGGGTAGGAGATGGGTGTGCGTATTCCCTGGCTGCGCTGGAACCAGGCACAGGGGGTGAGGAGGGTTCCCCGTGGCTCTGCAACACCTGCTGGGGGCGAGTTTGCCCCTTGGCTCTCCTGCAGCCTCCAGCATATTTAAGCAGAGAATTAAGCATAAAACCAGCCCAGCTCCCCGTGCTCGTTCAGACACAATGCTGGTCTGTGCAGGGCTGGGGGCTCTCTCAAAGGTGCCTTTTCTGCAAGAGCTGGTGGATGGTGCCCGATGCTGGAGAGAAGGAGTGCGGAGTAAAGGCTCTGAAGGAAAGGGGAGCGTTGCAGGGCTCCCCCCCACCCTCAGCCACATTCTGGGGTTCCCAAGGGTGCTCCTCAGCCTGGGTCACAAGGTGTGTTGAGCCTGTTGGTGCTGCAGTTCTCTGGTGAAGGGCTTCTCTGCCTTCCCTCTCAGCTCTGGGGCAGACCCAGAGGTCTCCGGGTTGGCCGAGCTGCTGGTGCTTCCCCAGCTGGTGTTTCTGCAGACACCGAGCAGCAGATCCCAGCGGGAGGTGATGCTCACACAGCCCTGCTCCCAGCCCTGCCTTCCCTACACCCCGGGGAGCAGTGCCCAAGCTGCGGGGATGTTTTGCATATAGATCTATGGGGAGGGTATTTCTTTTTGCCACCACTTTGAAGACCCCGAGAGCTTAGTCTGTCTTTTGGCAAAAATCTAATGTGTGGGGTTTTGGTTTTTTCCATAGTGAAATCTTCCGTTTAGGATTTATTTTCTTAGCAAGCCTTGAATTAGGAATAGATTCATACTGAGAAATGCCACTGAGCATCTGGAGTGCGTTTCATAGTACCAATTCTGCTCTGTTGAAACAAAGACTGTCAGTTTGGATTTTGCAATGCTGTTGAGA
>JAHREE010000401.1:139659-169895 GCA_033628505.1 Tringa tobata | reverse complement strand
ACGGTCAGAGTTGGCGAAGGGACCGTGAAGGTCCACTCGTTTCAGCCCCTCTGCCGTGTGTCCTGGCCTGAGCGACACGGCGGGATACGGGGTTGTGAAGGGACCTCTGGAGATCATCTCCTCCAACCCCCTGCCAGAGCAGGGCCACCCAGAGCAGGTCCCACAGGAACATGTCCAGGTGGGGTTTGGAATGTCTCCAGAGAAGGAGACTCCACCACCTCCCTGGGCAGCCTCTGCCAGGGCTCTGCCACCCTCAAAGTGAAGAAGTTCCTCCTCATGTTTAGGTGGAACTTCTTCTGTTCAAGTTTGTGCCCATTTCCTCTTGTCCTGTCCCTGGGCACCACTGAAAAAAGCCTGGCCCCATCCTCCTGACACCCACCCTTTCAGTATTTATAGGTGTCGATCAGATCCCCCCTCAGCCTTCTCTTCTCCAGACTAAAAAGACCTTTTTAGTCCCTCAGCCTTTCCTTGTCAGACATACTCCAGGCCCCTCATCATCTCTGCTGTCCCCTCTCCAGCAGTTCCCTGTCCTTCTTGAACTGGGGAGCCCAGAACTGGTCCCAGTGCTCCCAATGGGGCCTCCCCAGGGCAGAGCAGAGGGGCAGGATGACCTAACAGGACACAGGAATCACTTCCCTTCTAATGCTGGGGAAAACTGCACTTTTAGAAGACTCCAGTGTCTGAATTGGTGAAAATATTTACTTTATAGCCAGCTATGGGATGTGGGTTTCCAGGTCTTGGTGCTTCCGAGCCT
Source organism: Tringa tobata (assembly GCA_033628505.1). Classification (NCBI taxonomy): domain Eukaryota; kingdom Metazoa; phylum Chordata; class Aves; order Charadriiformes; family Scolopacidae; genus Tringa; species Tringa tobata. The sequence goes on along the minus strand of JAHREE010000401.1, from coordinate 169,141 downwards.
AACCAGGTGCGGGACAAGGAGGAACAAGACCCAAGCTGGACAATAGGGTTATTTCATACCACAAACATCACATTCAATATGAATTAGAGAGTTTTCTGAGAACTTCTCTCTCCCCCTCGATGGCTGGGATCCTGAGAACTCCTTGCCCCAGTGCTGGAGCCCTGAACCCTACCCACAGCGCTCGCAGTGTCCCACATTGGCTGTCCCTGCGGGGAGGGCACGGCTTTGCCTGATGGGATGGGCTGAGTATAATCCTGTATATTTTATATTGGTATCAGGATCACTATGGTTCTTTAGTATTATTAATGTTAATTATCTAGTCTTATTCAACTATGTCTGCTTATAAGCCAACCTCCAGGTTTCCTTGTTTTTTCCCAATTCCCCTTCCCAGGTGTGGAGAGGTCACCAGGTGTTAAGAGTGATTGTCTAAACGACATTAAATTGCTGTGGGTTCCTCAAACTGTAACACCTGGGCAGGGACACCTCCCACCACACCAGGTTGCTCCAAGCCCTGCCCAACCTGGCTTTGAACCACTCCAGGGATGGGGCAGCCACAGCTTCTCTGGGCAACCTGGTCTGGTGTCTCACCACTTATTATGAGATTTAACGGACTTTCAAAGGCATCTCGTAGCGGTGGGAGCACACGTGCATGAGCAGCGACCGGCGCTGGCTGCCAGCAGGGATGAGCAATGCCAGCGGGGAGCAGTGCCAGCCTCTCCAGGGCCAGCCAGCTTCCTGGAGTGTCCCCCTCTCGCCCATGCCGTGACAGGGCTCCAGAGCTCCTCTCCACACCCTGCTGGGACCGTTAAACGGGACCCAGGCACCCTCGCCTCCAGACGGCATCCTCCAAGGAGCATGAGAAGGAAGCAAGTGGGCTCGATTACAAAGAATTTAGAGAGCTCCAAGTGTGTGGCTCTTGGCTATTTTGTGAGACAGGTGACATGGATTGTCCCTGCAGAGCCAGAGTCAATGGAGCAGGAGACTGAGCTCCTTGCACAAGTGGCCCATGGCACAGCCACTTCTTGCTTTTATTCTTCATGCTGCTTATTCTTAGGTCATCTAACCTGGAAGACTATTCCTTTCTAAGAGTTGCACTCAGCTTTTGAATCATAGAATGGTTAGAGTTGGAAGGGACCTTAAAGATCATCGAGTTCTGACCTTCCTGCCCTGGGCAGGGACACCTCCCACCAGACCAAGTTGCTCCAAGCCCCATCCAACCTGGCCTTGAACCCCTCCAGGGATGGGGCAGCCACAGCTTCTCTGGGCAACCTGGGCCAGCCTCTCACTACTCATTCAGCAAACAATGTCTTCCTAATATCTGGTCTAAATTTCTCCTTCTTCAGTTTAAAACTCTTTCCCCCTTGTCCTATGGCTCCCCTCCCTGCTCCAGAGTCCCTCCCCATCTCTCATGGAGCCCCCTTTAAGGACTGGAAGGGGCTCTAAGGTCTCCCTGGAGCCTTCTCTTCTCCAAGCCAAACCCCCCAACTCTTCCAGCCTGTCCCCACAGCAGAGGGACTCCAGCCCTTGGATCATCTTTGTGGCTGTCCTCTGGACCTGTTCCAACAGGTCCACATCCTTTCTGTGCTGAGGACTCCAAAGCTGGACACAGTGCTCCTGTGAATAACCTCTGACCATTGTCCCTGACTTGCAGGAGAGAGGAGCTCCCTGCAGCGCTGCTGGGCCTGGGACATTTCACCACTCGCACTGGTGCTGAGCCAGATACAAGGCTGAGACCCACCAAAACAGCAGGTACAGGTGAGCATCTCCTACCCCATTCCCTGCCCTGTCCCTCCGCTAAGGCTGCCAAACCCCTTTGCCATTTGCATTCATGCACACCTGCACACCCACAGCACCCTTCCCCCTGCAAAGCAGAGGTGCTGGAGGATGGAATTTAACCAGCTCGTAGGGGGAAGTGTTATAATGGAGCCTGCACAAAATGGTCCTGCTGGTCCCTTCTGAACTGAACTTTCCAGTAGTGCTAGGAGTGGGGACAAACGCTTTGCCTCGGCAGGTAGGCCAGGTGCCAGGGTGGGAGGGCTGGAAGGCTCACCTGCCTAACACCCGGCTGCCTTCAGTGACACCCACACGAGCAGGCAGCACCTCCCGTGTCTGCTGCTGACCTTCACAGAATCACAGAATGATATGAGGTTGGAAGGGACCTCTGGAGATCATCTAGTCCAACCAGACCTGCCAGAGCAGGTCCTCCTAGAACAGGTTGCACAGGAACGTGTCCAGGTGGGGTTTGAATGTCTCCAGAGACAGGGGCTCCACCACCTCTCTGGGCAGCCTCTGCCAGGGCTGTGCCACCCTCAAAGTGAAGAAGTTCCTCCTCATGTTTAGATGGAACTTCTTATACTCAAGTTTGTGCCCATTTCCTCTTGTCCTGTCCCTGGGCACCACTGAAAAAAGACTGGCCCCATCCTCCTGACACCCACCCTTTAAGAATTTATAGGTGTTGATCGGATCCCCCCTCAGTCTTCTCTTCAGACTAAAAAGACCCAAGTTCCTCAGCCTTTCCTCATCAGAGAGATGCTCCAGGCCCCTCATCATCTTTGTGGCCCTCTGCTATGCCCTCTCCAGCAGGCAAGCCTTGGGAACACACGACTGCATCCCAGCTAATGCCCTCGCCCTCCTGGGATGTGCAAGCTGGGGCTACAGCCTCCCCCTCTCAACAGGCTGGTCGCCCATGGCTCGGGGGAGAGCTTTTAGCTGAGTTGAAGGGATGTTTCTAGGGCTGGTTTTGATTACTGGCATAAAAGCAATGGGAGCTGGCTGGGGGTGGCAAGGAGCTTTGCACCGTGCCTCAGGGATAGGACCCCTTAAACTCAGCCTAACCGGGCAGGAGATGGGTGCCCAGTGGCACTGAGCAACGGGGCTTTGAGCCCTCCTCGGCACTGGTCATCAGGGCTGAGGGACCTTCCCACACCTCTAGATTTTCAATGCCTCCAGGGTTAATTGCACTGGAAAGGGAGTTTTCCAAATCACTCCTCTGGGCTTACCTGCCTTCGTTTTGCCGAAATCCCACTGAAATCTGCGGAGGTTCAGGCCCTTGCTCAGCTGTTTGCAAGCAGAGGAGGAACTGACTGCAAAATCAGGTGTTTCTTTGACACTGTCCTGTTGTCCTCCCGTTCCCTGGAGCCCACCGGCAGCAAACAGGGGATGCAGCTCAGCTCCCACGAGACCCCCGGCCCAAGGAGAATCTGCCTCTTCTACCTGCTGGCACCAGGCCCTTCCCTCTCCACCGCTGTTTCGCCTCCACGGCCGCTCTCAGCCCCCGCCTGGGCTGCGAGATGACTTTCTGTTAAAAAGAAAAAGAAATAAAGGGAAGGAAGGTGAAGTACAGGTTAGAGAAATGGTGTAGGTGCTTCTCACGAGACTCAAGTGCCCCGTCCGATTTGGACACGCCGCCGCAGGACAGCAGTTCTTAGCACGCCATAGGGCAGGGAGCTTTTTGCCTCCCTTTGAAGGCCCCAGTGCTGCAGGGGCCGCCGATCAAAGCTAAAGCGGTTCTCTCCTTCGGTGCACCCCCATTCTCCACTGTTTTGCAAAATGCCTGTGGCTGAGCAGTTAATGGAGGCATCTGCTGCACTGGCAGAGTTCACCGACTTAATTAAAGACATCTAACAATTATGCAGCTGCATGCGAGAGACCACGGGCTGAAACCGAGTATCCCCAGCGCTGAAAGCGAGCGTCCCCGCTGTGCAGACAGCACAGATCTGCAGCCAGGCACTCACATGAAAGCAGAAGCAGGACTCAAAGATTAAGGATGGACTGGAGCCAGCCTCCAACGCCCGTCGCCAAGGCCTCGCCACGCTGGAGAACCGTCCAACCTCAGCTCACGCTCACACAGCCTAGAACGGCCAGACTCGCAGCAAGCGAGCGGAGCCAGGGACGTTCCTGGCCAGTAGGGATGGTTTTACCTGGAAAACGTGGTTTGTTTTGTTTTTTTTCTCACTGACTGAAAACAGTTAGCTGGTTTAAAAAGGCACATGGGAAAACTAATCCCGTACCGAGGGGTTACCAAGCTCTCCTCTGCCTGGGGCTGTGTTCTCTTCCTGGTAAATGAAGAAACATTTCCCTGGTGGGCCTTTTTCTGGTATCACTGCATATTTGAGCTGATGTGGGACTTTGCAAGGCTGGTATTTTACCAAAGAGGCTCACAGAACAGGCTTTCTGATCCGATTGCGTGTCAGCGGGCACCAAGGGCTCCGAATCAGCACGGGCCACTGCCCTGCAGGGCTAGGGGCCGGGGAGCTGGGGTTGCCCTGGCAGCCGAGAGACAGGGACCCTCACACGCTCCTGCCAGCGAGGAGGAGCCTCGTGCCTGCCCTCTCGGAGCTGCGAATGCAACCTCTCAGCGCCAGCAATGTCACCGAGGGCTGGCTGGGACGTAAAGCAGGCAGATCAATGCCCTGCTGCTTTGGTCGATACGGATTCGCAGATGAACTTCTGCCGGGAGAGACATTACTCGTGTGGACAGCCCCTGTCCTCAGTGATTTCCCTCAGGGGAGATGAGAAGGGCACATTAAACGCACCAGTGCTGCAGGTGGGGAGAGACGTTTTGGCTGTGGGGCTGGTGGGTCTCAATATCCTGAGCCCAGCACCTCTCCTACAGAGGACGGCATGCCCTCTCCTCCGCAGCCCGCTCCCGCTGCAAGGGGAATGGCCCTTTCCCAGCTCATCTCCAATACGGGCTAACAGCTGGGGAGAAGGCAGAGCAGAGGGGATGCTAGCCTGCATCGTGTCCAGAGCTGTCCCATGAATGACACGAAGCCACCAGCCCCGGCCAGTGCTGTTGTGTAACGTGTCATGCGGAGCCCGCTCGCGTGGAAGCAGCTCTTCACCTTGGAGCAAAGGCCGGGTCGCTCTCAGCGGCGGCACACAAGAGACTCGGGGGGAAACCAGCAGTTCGCTGGGCCTCCGGGTAGCTCTTTCCTGGAGAAAAATCCTCCCTGGATCTAGGCTCTTGTGACTTCTGAAGCATGTCTTCTTGCCCTCGGTTTTGCGCCCTTGCCCACTGAAGGACAGGGCAAAATAAGATATATTTAGAAAAAAGAAGCATTCAGCCTTTTCAAACACAAACCCCTCCACAAACAGCAAAATGATCTAATTCTACCATGTAGAGGTGAGGCAGGTATGTATAAAGAAAGAACAAGCATGTTTTCCTTTTTCTGCTTTTCCATGTGATATATAATCTGTCATTAGATAATCCAAGCACTTTTATTAAAATATACAGCGAAAGTTAGACATCCAATGATAATCTTCCCAAGAAGGGAACCCAGAGCAACCTATTTCCCACACTGGACTGAAAGATACATTCACTGGACACGAGAAATAGGAGACTTTGTCCCAAAGTGTTAGGCCTGGGGCAAGTTTGGCTCACTCTCTCTCTGCTCCCTGCTAGGGATCTGCCACCTCCCTGCGTGCCTGCAGCAACATTCCTGCCTGCACAGCTCTGGAGCCGTGTACTTCTCGGTGTGTCCTCTGCCCGCGTGGAAACCCAGTGCCAGGCCAGGCTTCAATCTGGTCGATTAGAGCACGCTGAGCCCCAAGACCTGGTAGCTGTGGGCAGGCAAGAAAAGGGGGAGTGATGGCAACACATACCCACGCTTAAGAGATGCCAGAAGATGTTTCTGCTTGGACAAAGCCGGGTGGGGATAATGATAACGGAGGACGGGGTCTGGATGCAGAAGGCCAGTCGCGAGCCAGCACCACAGGGCAGGTTAGTCAGGTCATTGCTTTTGTGGCTTTTCTGTCATTTCTTAGACTCTCCTCTGCAGCAGGGAGGAGGGATGGTACCAGCCCTGCCCCTTGCTCTCTGCCCAAACCTGCTCTCTCCAATTCATTTGACCTTTACCTCTGTGCCTGTTTTGTGCTACTTCTCCCCCAGCAGCAGGAGGGAGCAGGCTCCAGCTGGCTGTCTTTGGGAGAGCCAGGGAACAAACCGGGAAAGAGACTTAGGGCAGGATGTGGTGGATCCAGTCAGTCTCAGGTGAATTGTCACCATTTCTCTCTTGCCTCCTGCCCTGATTTGCTTCATGGGCTGTGGATGCTGCTCCCTCCCTTCCACAAAGCTAGACTGAGAAGACCTGAAGGCAGAGCCAAAGGAGACGGGCCTTTCGGCAGCAACGTGCAAAGAAGGTGGGTGCTGAGAAGAAGGGGTGGGTGATGGCAGTGGTCACCTGCATCAAGAGGGGGATTGAGATCAATCATCAGCCAAAGTTATTCCCTACAAAGACCCAGGAAGGTCAGCGATATTGGTTACGAGCCCGAGGCACTTTGGTTTTGATTGGAAAAGACAGTGCAATTACAGCATCTGTTTCGTGAGATCAGCCTCCATTGAATTTATAGAGCAGGCGTCAAGGAAATCACAGCTTGTTGCTCTGCCGGCTGAGGTAGGACATCCACTCTTTGAGGGGAGGGTTCCCCATAGCTACCAGCTTTTTCAGGAAGGCACTGGGCCGTAGCCCAGGAACATCAGGGTGGGCTTCGGAGTATTTCTGCAGTTTAGCCAGAACGCGAGGGAGCCCGACGGTGGAAGCATAGAACATGGGGCCACCCCTGTGCCTTGGCCACCCGTAGCCATTGATATAAATTACATCCAGGTGCTCTGGGCCCGATGCTATTCCCTCAGCCAGGATGTCAAACCCTTCGTTGATGAGAGGAAACAAACACCGCTCCAGGATTTCCTCCTGGTCTATAAAGCGGGTCTGGATGCGATGGGTGTCTCTGTACTGGGCCAGGAAGTTGTGAATCCATGGGTCTGGCTTGGCTGTCCTGCCCCCAGCCTTCTCGTACTGATACCAGCCTTTTCCAGTTTTCTGGCCAAACCTGCCATTCTCGCACAGCAGATCTGGCAGCGGGCTGTAGCGCTGGCCGTGCCGCTGGCGGGCAGGGGTTCCCGGAGGTAGCGAGGCTCCAGTGAGGCCCTGGCCTTTTCTAGACCTCCAGCCCACGTCCAGCCCAGCCAGATCGGACATTCGGAAAGGTCCTATCTTAAACCCAAAATCTTCAAGAACCTGATCTACGGCTTCTGGTCTGCTTCCCTCCTCTAAAAGGAAAACTGCCTGTTGAACGTATGGAAACATCATTCGGTTCCCAACAAAGCCAAAACAATTCCCTACCACCACTCCAACTTTTTTCAGAGCTTTGGCTAGCTGCATAGCAGTGGCAATGGTGGTGGGGGACGTGTGATGGCCATAGATTATTTCCAGTAGCCTCATCACGTGAGCAGGGGAGAAGAAGTGTGTGCCAATGACCTGCTGTGGGCGGTTGGTGGCAGAAGCTATTTCATCAATGTTCAGGGCTGAGGTGTTTGTACACAGAAAGGCCCCTGGCTTACAGATTCTCGATAGTTTGTGGAATATTTCCTTCTTTAGTGCCATGTTCTCAAACACAGCCTCGATAACTAGATCTACATCCCGCAACACATCAAAGTCCACAGTGAACTGGAGACGTGCAGGGCTATGAAAATCCAGGGTCTGGGCACCCTGCTCCATTTTCATAGCCTCACGTTCCAAAAGGAGCATCACAGCTTTTCTTCCCGTGTTCAGATACTCCAGATTCTGCTCGAGGGCGACCACAGGTATGTTGGCCTTAACCAGAGAAGTCACAATGCCTCGGCCCATCGTTCCCAGCCCTAGGGACAAAAGTGAGACAGAATCAGAGACTGTGAACAGCAAATGTTACCAATAATCACTTGACAGTAGCACTTCGTGTCTCCAGGATAAAAAGAAGAAGCCTATGCAAAATGAGTGGTGCACAGATAGAAAAAAAGAATTGAAGATTGGGGAAAAGGAAGGTGAATTCTCCCTTTCAGTGAGCCTAAATGTTTGAAAAGCAGCAGCATAAAGGCAAGTTAATGTCCTCTCAAGCTTACAAGATATCAGTGGGATTCACTCTGGCATGTGGGGACCATGTGATTCATGCCTTCTCCCTGCAAAGTTTTATACCTATGGAAACCAGCATCACTTCAGAGTTAGAACCTGGGGATCCAAGGAGGTCTGAGTTTCAGCTTCAACCCTGTTAATAACTTGTAGCAGGTAGTTTCATAACAAGCTTCGCCCTGAGGATATCAGTGCATCTCTGTTCCTGTGAGATGGTCCCTTACGGGCACTCATAGAAGAATATTAGTATAAGCAAACACAGCAGACCCAAAGATTTTAAGACCAGCAAAGCCCAGACAATTAGTTTTTCCTTCCTTCCAAGATTCCTCTTTGTCCCCTTCCTCTTCTCCCTCTGCACTTCACAGCATAATCTTTAAAGCAAACAAAAGTTCAGCTGATCTTGGGACACTGGTCTTCTCTAAACTTTGTCTCTAATGTCTCGTATGTCTCCTGTCACTAGGTCAAACAGGATGGAATTAACACAGTGTTCTTAATCCAGATTTCAACATCTTCTATCTCCTTTTTGATCACTCTGGAACATCAGTAGCCTTTTGCTTGCTGTTTGCACTTTATATCAGGCAATCTCCACCCGCTGGGAGCTCCCCAAGTCCTCCAATACAGGCCATTCCGAACTTCTGAAGATTCTTGAAGACACAGTTTTCCTTGTCCAATGCAGCTAAAGCACTTGCCCAGAATTCCTGTAACTGAGCATCCATTCAAGCTGTGTTTTTTTGTGTTTTTTTTTTCTCTCCAAGATGCACAAATGTGCTACTACCAGCTCATACCCCAGGAATACCAGTGTAGAGATTACTGGTTTGATCCCTTCCCTCCTCCCGAGCGCTTCCACCAGCTCTGCCCTCTATTACATGAAATGAAGCTGCACGCTTACACTTTCCTGTGAAACACAGCCCATATTTTTTATCCCACTCTCCCATAAGGGAGGCTTTTTGGACTAAGTGAACACAAACTAGTAAGAGAAGGCCGGCACAATTTTACCTGCTTTATAAGTGTGAAGCGTCTGAATGGGAAGATTATTAATATCCTAAACAAAGCAACAACCAGATGAGGTACAATTCTGTAAAAATGATTTTTTTAATCCCAGGTTTACAAATGAAAGTCAGCTAAACAAATAAACAGAAACAAGGGGATTAAAAAATTTGTCTAAAGCAGCTTTATAAAGAAGAGCTGAAATTATGTCATCAGTTAAACACGTTCCAACCACCAAGGTCAAACAAGGTAGAATATTTTCCCTGCAAGCTACACGCCCTCGGTTTAGTCCTGTCCCCCTCAGCTTGTGTATACACGAGACACTTAAAACACACCCTGCTTAGCCACAAAAGACAGTTTTTACAGCCATCACTCTCTGGCAGCCTGCTTATAAACCATTATGCTCCCAAGCAAATGCTTAAGTTCCTTTCTAGGAAATTAGATTTGCTACTTCATAATCAAGTATTACTGAAGCCTAATTTGAAAAATAAAACTAGAAGAGCATGAATCAGTTCTTAGTATTTCAGTGTCCGTGGATTGCTGACCGAAAAAACCCCAAACACAAACAGCTCCTCCCACAGTGCTCTAGAGGTACTCAAAGCTTGGATGGGGCAGCAGAGGGACAGTCAGAGACATTTTTTTCCCTGTCTTTGGTGAGTGACATGGGCTGCTTTCTTCTCAGACAGTGTGGGAGGGTGACTCACCACCTCATCCATACCCACCAAGCCCAGACCCATCTTTAAGGCTCCCTTTAGACATCAAGGGTTTGCAGTTCGACATCTGTGTTCTTCGTGGCTCCCTCTTGACATCTCTTCTTCCTTTCCAGGGTGGAGACCTAGCATTTCTCTCTAGACTTTCCAAGCTCTGCTAAAGAAATAACGCACAGGTCCTGGGCCTTATGAATTCCTGTTCCTCTCAGATTCAGTCTCGTGACTGAAACCTCAGCAGTTCTCTCACAATATGAGCACGCTGCTTCTTCCTAAATCAAAATCCCCTTCCATGAGCAGAGGTTCTCCAGCCCTCCTTTCGAGGGAAGTTCTGCACCGGTGTTGGCTCATTCCCCTGTTTGCTTTCATCCACATGTAGTAAGAGTACTCCCATCTAGGTTTTAGCCATCCCATGACAGACAGGCATACATGCTTGTAGTAGTTCACTTTCTAGGCCATGGGAATAGGCTTATAGATAAGATATGAGCTTGCAAAGCTTGTTTCTGACCTAGAAAAGCTGTCTCTCAACTTACTACATACCTCTTCAGTGGCCTGTATGAAATGATGTTTAATGAAGCTGGCAGAGAGAGTAATGAAAGCCCCCAGGGTTTTGTTGCACTAGAGCTTGCGCAGCATGACTCCCCTGGAAATACAAAACTACAGCAAGATTTGGCTATCTAGATAGGAAAGAAGCATTTCTGAGGACTCCCTTATTCAACTGTATAAAGCTGAGTGATCTCGGGGAAGAATACATTAGAGCAGAAAAAAATGGTAGGGAATCATTGGGCCTTACATGTGTAGAAGAAAGAGGAAGGGCAATATCACATGCTCAGCTCAGATCCCACACGGCTGGGGACTACTCCCAAATCGCTACTGTATGTTCTGTTTTCTTCCTCAATAATGCTCTCACCTCCCCCAAACCACGAAAAAAACCCTATATTCTTATCTTCCACGGAGGGAACGGTTTTCAGAGCTGTGTTACCATTTTTCATGCCCAAGGCACATCTTTCAAAAGACTGAAATCTGCTTCAGGAGATGGCAGTGTCTAGCCATCTTGCTTCTGGCTTTTTGTTGTGAAATGTAGTTCGGACACGTAAATAAAACTACACTTGAACCCATGTAATTTCAGCCAAATATGGATATGACAAATCCATTTGCTGGGCAAGCTGAGTGAATAATGACTGTTAATTATGGATCTGTCGCATGAGGTACTTAGAATATGAAAAATCATGTAAAATTAATTGAAGGACTTTAAAAACAAGTTTCAAAATAAATGAACTCAAAATATGTACAAAGCAACTCATGTACAGTCACACACACTAGAGAAATACAGATCAGTGGAAAATATTCTGAACTGTAATGAATATTTGAACCCTAAAATGCCAGGCAATGGAAATAATATTTTATAGATTAGTAAAAATATGCAAAGGCTGTTCCAGTTTTCCTGTTAAAAACAACAATGAGCAATTGGTGGTGGTAGACTGCTGGCGCTGCTTCTTTCTCTATTTCGGGGTATTAATTTCAAGCAGAAATACTATGATACGGCAAACAGGGAGCTATGGGAAGGCTGCAGAAGGGACAGAGAAGGACTCTTGTTCCAGGTGATGAGAAACCAGAGAACGTGGAAAGAGATGGGAGCCAAGCGTTCAGAACAAGCAGAAGCAAATGAAATAGGTGACGTCTCAACGTGGCTGAAGACAGCCAAGGACAGCTAGGCCAAGAGCAGGAGGGATCCCACATAGCTGGGTGTCACCTGCTCATCAGTCTTTCAGCGAGCAAACTGTGGACAAAGGCAGCTGATGGGAAGCCAGTGCTGCACAGGAATGGTTCCCAGTTCATCAGCAATGCCCACAAAAATGATAGATCATCCTGGATGTTGAATCGACATTAAGACAGGGTCAGCAAGCCACATGCCAGCTCCCTCCCAGTTCCTGCTAATATTGGACAGCCAGGGGAGCCACAAAGCAAGGCACCCCTAGCGTTCATGGCTCTGCTTCCATACCCTAAAGGTCCTCTGTGCCTATGGAACTGGTACTGAAGGAGGAGGAAATCAACGGATCTTCTTAGTTGCTTCCCATCGTGCAGCAATAAAAGATGGATGTAGCAGCATAACGCAACATGGTTTTGGTGTGTGAAACAGCACAGAACTGTCTATTGGAAAATGGGGTCTGTGTGATTTCTGGCCACCCAAAATAAATGCAACACCTTGCTCTGACTGCCCTCCTCTCTGCAGTGAAATCAGAGAGACCCCGGAACACCTAGGCAGACCCAGTACTTAGATGGATGAGCAGCACTATTTTAAAAGGTGTGTCAGTCCCTCAAAAAGCACCCCTAAGATTTGGGTTTCTGGTGTTGCAAGAATGTACTTAAGATGAAGAATGTGAAATGATGAGATACTGTACAGCGTGGTACTGGCTGGAGAATGACTTTTTGTTACAGCAGCCTGAAAGACAAAAACAACTGTGTTGGCGTGTTCTACGCCTGTCTCTAACGGACTTGCAATTTCACTGATATCAAAAGACAAAATAGGAGGAAAACCTTCCAGAGTGTGGCAGAAAGAAGTGGTGGAAAGCAGTGACACTTAATATGGCGTGGGATTCCGAGTTAAAAGGAGGTGATCAATAACCTCCAAAACAGATGTCACTTATCAAATGAAGTATAACAGGAACAACTAGCATAAACAAAGCACGCTATAGTCGCGGGCTGTGGGGGCTGTACTGATAGAAGCAGTGATTCAGAAAAGGCAGTAGGAATCTTGGTAAGTGTCAAGGCCCTGTGTGCACTGATAAGCTTTAATGACCCTCACCAGCTACACCTGGAGCCTCCACCCACACACACTACCCATGGGCCTTGGAGCCCCATTTAAGCTCAGACATGGGGCTTCAGCCCATTCTAAGCTGTGTTGGAGGAGCTCTGGTCTCCTACTGTGGCTGTACCATGCTATGGACAGTGTTGATCCAGACCTCAGCCTGCAGACTGGCTTCCCAACTTTACCTTGGACCTGTGTCATCACGTGAACTTTGCTGGATCATCTGTACTTCTAGTAGATGCTGGCCATGATCTCTGCGGCTGCCCTGCCTGCCTTGCTCAGGTACTGTAAATAATTGATAGAGCAGTGGGTTGTGCTGCCATCCAGAGGGAGAAATGTGTTGGTAGGATCCTGGTGAAGGTCAGCAAGGGGAAATGCAAAATTCTGCACCTGGGGAGGAATAGTCCTATGCACCAGTGGATGCTGGGGGCTGACTGGCTAGAAAGCAGCTCTGCAGAAAAGGATCTGGGGGGTCCTGGCGGATGCCAAGTTGACTATGAACAGTAATATGACCTTGTGGCAAAGAAGGCTAATGCTGTACTGGGCTGCATTAGGAGGACTCTTGCTGACAGGTTAAGGGGGGGTGATCCTTCCCCTCTACTGTGAGACCACACCTGGAGCATTGTGTCCAACTCTGGGCTCCCCAGTACAAGAGAGGTGTGGAGTTAATGGAGTCCATTCTGATGGACTGATCAACATTCTGATCAACACCTATAAATACTTCAAGGGTAGGTGTCAAGAGGATGGGGCCAGTTTTTTTTCAGTGGTGCCCAGGGACAGGACAAGAGGAAATGGGCACAAACTTGAATAGAAGAAGTTCCATCTAAACATAAGGAGGAACCTCATTATTTTGAGGGTGGCAGAGCCCTGGAACAGGCTGTCCACAGAGGTGGTGGAGTCTCCTTCTCTGGAGACATTCAAACCCCTCCTGGACATGTTTCTGTGCAACCTGCTCTGGTTAGACCTGCTTTGGCAGGGGGTTGGAGGAGATGATCTCCAGAGGTCCCTTCCAACCTTCTGTGATTCTGTGATTCTGTGATTCTGTGATTCTGTGATTCTGTGATTCTGTGATTCTGTGAGTTCAGTGAACGGCTGCTAAGATGGTGAAGGGACTGGACTCTGCCTCAAGAAAAGCTGAGGGAGCTGTGTCTCCAGCCTAGAGAAGGCTTGGGGGGATGTCATCAATATATATAAATACCTGAGGGGAAGGTGTAAAGAAGACAGAGCTAGGCTCTTTTTAGGGGTCCCCAGTGACAAGACTAGAGGCAACGGGCACAAACTGAAACACGGGAGGTTCCATCTGAACATACAGAAACCTATTTTTTACTGTAGGGGTGACTAAGCACCGGCATAGGTTGCCCAGAGAGGTTGGAGAGTCTTCATCCTGGGCCACTGGCTCTAGGTGGCCCTGTTTGAACAAGGGGGGGTTGGACAAGATGACCTCCAGAGGTCCCTTCCAGCCTCAAAGATTCTGTGGTTCTGTCCCCCTTGGAGGTGTTATTGTCATTGGCTCCCCATCCCTGGGGTGCAGCTGCTCCCTGCCAGTAGATAATTAACAGGATGTGTTGAACATGGCTAATTTGAAAGTTGGCTGTTACCTTGAGCATACTAAGTAATAGCAAGGAAGAAGCATCTTGGTACATAGTCTTAACATAATTACTCCTGGAATAGTGTTCCCACTTTGGCTACGCATGCTTTATCAAGTGTTGAAACATTAAGGGAAGTTTAGAGTTGTGAAAATGACCAGAATGTGACATGTTGTGCTCTGCAGCAAAAGTATCAAAGCACTTAGTTTGTTTATTGTGCAAAAAGCCTGGGTTAACTTCAGCATTGTCTGTAACCAGCTACAAAAACACTGAAGCTTGGGGTAGAGGCGGGGGCAATTTCAGGAGATTCAGTTCTGGAGATGAGAAGGAAATACTAAATCCAATGGATGGGAGACATATTCCAGCCAGTTCAGTCTGGAAATAAGGTACAAATTATGTTTCTACTAGAAACTTTCAAATGGAGATTGCATTTGTCCTTAGAATTCCCTCTAGCTCAGTTACAGCACCAAAATAAGCAGATGAGATGTAAACAGCCCTTCTGGCTAAACTGTTGTTGATATTGGGGTTTTGCAAATGTATTATTCTGGCATGATTTATCAGTATGTAGCAAAGAATACTCATTCTAGTCACCTGATCATTCCTCCAAAACTTCAACACAAGGCCTTCCTGCCAAAGCACACCCTGCAGGACTGACCTGTCTGGGATTGCAGTGCTCTTCAAGTCACATGAAAAACTTGGTAATAATTCATGTCTCTTTACCTGAATGCCACGACAGCCACGGATCCTCCTTACAAGGTTCATGGACCAATGCTTAAAAACCATCCTCATTAAAAATATGGCATGGCAGCAGAGAAAGAAACTTACAAACAAAAGTGCTTCTATGGCCTGAAATGAGCTTTCAGAGAGCTCATGTTGCAGAGCTTTCTCTGAAACAGAATGGATATTTTCCAAGTGCTCCATTACTTGCCTAACCATTTTTTGAGTGCTACTATCAACAGGCAGAGCTGAAAGATACCTTTTTTAAAAAAAATCTCAGCAGTGCATCAAAGGTTTTATTTAAATTGCTCTTATAAAAAATTAATGAAGGCATTATCTTGCTGGGCTACAAAATGGCAGGAGTGGATCCCAGTGAGATGAAATCTTCTTAAAATACAGCTGTCAAAACATTTTGGTATTAATATATCCCTGAGTGACTCCGTGCACATGCACTTGCAGTACAGAACTAGACCAGGAGGAGGAGAATTTCATGCGAACCTGCTTATAACATGGAACACAGCCAAAGACTCAACACAGCAGTATTTAAAAGGGAACAGCCTGCTTATCAACCACAGAAGAACCTGCTTCTTAAGTGAGAGGAAGTTAATTCTTCCGAAGAAAAGAGGTGGCATCAGGTAACAATCTAGTGGGAAGTGACTTGCCATCTGAATTTCTGAGCTTACCGATGCACTCACAACTTCTGCCCTTGCATGTCACCTATGAGCATGGAGTATTTTTATCTGTGATGGGTGTGAGTGACTGCCAGGGGATCCCACTTCAGCCTTCTGCCATGAATAAAGCCTGACTATACTCATCACACTCCCCTTCAGCACTGCTGTAAACTGTGCAGTCAGCAACCACAACGGCTCTTTCATTCCCTTACCTATCACAGCTGCTTTGTGGACGGGCTGAGGGGAAGCACTTTTCCACGAAGCTCCACTGGGTGTTGCCCACTTCTGCACCGCTCTCTCCGCGAAGAAAGCGTACTGCAGGGCTTGGGCCTGGCCCGACGTCAGCAGGACCTTAAACAGCTCTCGCTCCTTCCGGACTCCGTCTGCGAAGGGCCGCTCCGTGGCGGCTTTGACTGCCTGGAAGCACAGCTCTGGAGCCAGGCACCCGCGGGCCTGTTTCTTCACCTTCACAAGGGCCTCACTGAGAAATGCTTCCATGTTGGGCAATTTTGGAAGTGGCTTCAGGCTGAGCCTGCGGGGTCCCAATGGCTGGCCTGGGGGTAGAATAAATGGAGTTAGAGAACAAGCGTTTACACCTGGAAGGCTACAGATTTTCACCCCTCTCTACATAGACTGGGAACACAGTCTAACTCTCTTCCTCCTCAGCTCACTGCATTAGGGCTGGAATGGCACAGTGACCAGGGTCTAGAACTGAAGTGTCTGACATTTCTCTTTAGCTTTCTGTTTCTTCTGACAATTACAATTTTTCAAGTCCCTTCTCAGACTTCAAAAAAAAAAAAAGCAAGATTTCAATTTCAAAGAAGTAATTCTTTCCTTTTTCTCATCTACATAGAATGCCTTGACTTCTCCAGTTCTCTTATTCCACAATCCCAGCTGCCACATTTGTATAGCTCTTTCTCTAAGCTTCAGTACTAGTTTTCCTCCAGTATTGTTTAGTACTCAGTGCCCAGTTGACTTTGGGAGCCAGATGCATTCCAGCTGGCGTCCTGATCCAGGCATTTATAAGACAGACTGGGAGATATACCCTGACTTCAATTCTTCTCTGACAGCAGGAGTCCCTCTGCTCACATTGGGACTAACCAAGAGGACAGCTCACGCAGCATGAGCTGGGGAGCAAAGGAATAACAAGGGAGAGTTCATGCTTCTGTGTCAGCAAGGGGTGAACCAAGCAGCCATACAAATACATGGCGCTCATTACAGACAGAGGTTGCTATGGTGATACCTAGCAAGGATTTTAATTGAGAGAAGTTAGTTACATTTCAGATGCCAAAATCCTCTCCAACCTTTTCAGAAACACAAGCCTTGGTGCCCACTAGGAGATCTCTGATCTGTCCATGCTCAGGCTGTTCCTATGCTCTTAATGGCAGCTTGCCTCAGTAAAGGCCCTGGAGTAACAAGATCAGAAATTCAGGCTGTAGGCCCTTAATATTTCAACATTTTTGTGAAGACCAAATCATTAACTAACTGTGTAGTGATGTTACTGTGCTGACTGCTGCAGTGCTGTTCCCAGAAGCACCCCGGACTGCCACCAAAGCAGGATGGTGGGTGGGCCCCCTCTCATGAGAGCCTTATGCCGAGCAGCTCTCTGATTGCAGACCGCAATCTCTGAAGCAGTCTGATTGCCCTGGCTTCCCTTCCCTCTGTCGCAGGACCACAAAGCCTTCACAGGTGGCATATTGCATCCAGCTCCCCTTTTTCTTCCTGTTGTTTGGGCTAGGAAAGCACCAGTGCATGAGCAGAAGACTCAGGAGCAGGAAATCATACCCAGAATGCTGAAGAGATGCTTTGCTTCTGCAATGCTAGTAAGAATCAAGGGCATATTTATGAACAGGAGAAAAATGATATGAATCCAAACCTGGGAAGAAGAGATCAGTGTGGGACACCCACGGCTTGATTTCTGAAATCAAAGCAGCAGGAACATGATGAACAATATCAGACAACGGTGCTGAAGGGAAAAGCATCCCCTGTGCTCAGGAGCTAGCAGATACCTGCTTTGTTTTACCAGGGTTTGTAGTCCAGGTGGCACAAAGGACATATCAAATCTATAAAACTTCTATCAGCAAAAGCAACATGTAAGCATGCAGCACCAGATTTTGTGCTTATTAAAGCAAAAAAAAAAAAAATATATCATCCCAGAGTTGTAAACCCTCAGGACATTGTAGGATTCCACATGCAAGAGGCAGAGCAAGCCTAACAGTCTTCCTGGTGCAGTGAGCTGCCTGTGACTTCCTGAGAACCCAAGCTGCAACTGGCCCCCTGCTCCTCAGGCTTGCAGTGGTCTCAGGCTGCTGGAGACAAGTCGCAGTGTATGTCAGACCTTTCACAAACTCTGGTTGTGTCAAAAGGCACTTTGCTAGACCTTCTGCCTAAAGAAGGTGGCAGCCAGAATCACGAGCCCTGGAGACAGATTAAAAGGTCTTTATTGTACATTTTCCCAGAGATGATGCGCTAAAGGCCATTGCAACAGTAGCTGAAAGCCTTTCTCCAACAGTCTCCATTTAAAGCATGCAATTACCTAACAGCACTATCTGTTACTCCTTTGGGTTTTATGAGACTCAGAAGAAACACATGCTTTCTCCACTCTTACTCTGAGTGGCTTAGAGTCAGAAACTCATAATCATCTTTCCACACAGTATTTAATACCTGTGGGACCCGAGCTAGGCTAAATTGAACTGATTTTCCTTGGCTCTTTGGTGCAAGCCATTGGCACTTTTGTGCTTGGAGGAGATGACAAAGGTCAACCAGCAGATGTGGAGAGAAAGTAAAGGTTGATTATATATGGAGAGCCCCCTCTGCAGAGGATCAGAAGCCTATTTTTCCTCCAGCTGAGGAAGACTACAGCAGGCCAGCAAGAGGTGGGGCAGTATAAATTGCAAGCTGGTGCTTGCCACAAGTAATTACAGCAATTTTCCAATTTTGTGGTGCCATCAGGTGGACAAATCATGTAATGCAGCTTTGAATTAGCACAGTGATTATCAAGCACATTTAATGAAAGAACATTCTCATTGTCTCCTGAGGATTTAGCTCCTGTCTGTTCCTTCAAAAAATGCCTTCAAAAGTGAAGATATTTTCTTTTGCCTGAAGAAGGCCAGGAACATATGTTCCTTTCCTATCTGCAACATGTAATTTCTATTTTAATTTAAAAATTAGAATCAAAAATTGTCTCTATGTATTCAGGACTGTTCCAGAACTCCTTTTGAAGGTGGTGTTCTTTAGGAATAATACATAAAGAAAATGTATGGGTGAAGATGCTTTCCCAACACACCTACCATAAAGGTAGCTCTGTCAACTGTATATCGAAGCAATAATCAGAGACCCTTGCTTCAGTCAGGCCAGTCATTTGAGACTGATCTCTTGCCACGAGATAGTGCTGAGAAAGCTTTAGAAGAAAATAATTTCTGAATTGATTCTTTGAGACTTATCTTGCCATACAGCCTTCCCAGGAATTGAAATTCCACCAGTGACAAAACTAGTTGTTTAGCCAAACTGCTCTGTAAGGGCAGCAGTTTCTAGCCTCATGTTTAAAAAGAAAATAAATTAAAATCTCATTAGAAAATGCTGCATGCCATCATGCCATACAAAGACAGTGGAATTCTGCGATGGCATTATTTTGTGCATCTCTGTCTCTGGTTTTATTATCTGAAAAATGTTCACTGAAAACAGAACTCAGTGTGAACAAAAACCAGACCAGCAATGCAAGACTCTCATCCTTCTGCAACCCTGAGTTAGTGCTTGATGTAGGGAAATAAAAGGGCTGGTTTGCCTTTGTACGGCAGAAGAATTTTATTAACTTTAGGCAAAGGCCAAAGCCAGGAACATCTCAAAAGGAACATACGGACTCTGGGTACGCTATTCTTTCAAATTATCAGGTAACCTGAGGCTAAACAGTGCATCAAAACTTTTCATGCTCTTCTGCAAGGTCTAATAAGAAATTTTCCAGGCAGGGAAGAAATAAAGATTAGCTGACTTTCCAGTATTTTTACTGTTAAAGCACATACTGTAAATGGCAGTAAAGCTGTTGGAAAGAATTTGATAGCATTTTGAAAGTCCTGTTGGAATGGGTATATAGTGTGATGTGAAACACCTTCCATGCCATTACTCACTTTTAGTGGGGTAACTCAAACCAGCAATAAACAGATAGAAAATATACCACTAATAATGAGTATGATTGGGACAGATTACCTGCTGAACACCCAGCTAGGATTTTTGTATGCTTACACAAGTCTCAAAAAACCCTGAACATTCTTGGTGGGACAATTTCCAATAAATATGTTGGGTTAATTTGCCTGGAAGAGCAGTAATAGTTCACTGCTCTACCAACAGATGGAGAAACAGAGTTCTCATCCAAAACAGACAAAATGAGTGAACCAAAGTATCTTTGTTTTTCTTAGAAGCAATACTGAAGTATATCACTCATCTCTTTCTAAAGAATTATATTTAAACAGTCCATATTTATGTATAGGGAAAGAGAAAAGGGGACTGCTTATGTCATCACTTCTGCACTAAAAATGAAGCCTAAAAATACTGTATGATGAATAAAGTGAGAAGGAAAGGCACCTCTTACAGAAAACCTAGCCAAAAAATACCCTTTTTCACTTATCTGGTAAATCCCAAGTTGTAGGGAAGTATACAAGACACTGATCTTTAAGAATAGCCCACTCATTGAACTGCATTAAAAATGTCTAGGACATCTAGGACAAAGCTTAGGCTGCTTCAACTTCTAGCACTGGAGAAGTGCTCCTACAGAGAAGAAAAGGGCCTAGTCTGTAGTGAACTGCAGGAGCAAAAGCAGCACCCCAGCTTGGAAAAGCACTGCCTATAAGGCAATGTCATCAAAGCAGAAAGGGTTTTTTGCTTCCTTGCACGCATCAAATTGTGACAGAGCTCCACATGAGATCCTGGTGGAAGTCAGCAGTCTGTTTCCAAAGGTACCAGGAGGTTGGCAGTGGAAAGATATCCTGTTTTCTCTCAAGGTGATGTTCCCCATGCTACACAAGGAATGGACCTCTTCCTGTGTTCTATCCAGTGAATCTGATTTTGTCACTTCTCTTCACATCCTTCCCATCTCTACAGGCCATTTTCTTACATAGCAGCTAAAGGATTAGGGACAGAGTCACTTACAGACTCATGGATCATTAAGTTAGGCTGAGGATGTGCCCGCCCCTCCACTAAAGGGAGAAAGTTATTTTTGATTAGCCACTATTGATGGTGCAACCAGAACACACAATACCAGCTGTGATCCAAAACTATATATGGAAAGAGCACATGCTCCCCGAAATCAGTGGAGTGCAGCAGCCCAGAGGAGTGTGTGAGTTTGGATATATAATTAAGAAGCAGGAGGACTTGATATGTATCTGTTCCCCAAATCCACACTTGAATTTCTGCAGCGCTCCAGCATCTGAATTTTTCATTCAGACAACAGAAAACAGATTCTGCAATTAATTCTATCTTACATGGATGCCAAAACTCAACGAATGGAGCATACAAATTGGAATAAACCAGTGGGCTTTGTTCTGACTCTCTCCAGCCCTGAAACATCACCAATTATTTCTTGGCATTGCTACAATTCTTTCCTCACCAATCACTTTGTTTGCCAAGCGAATTGCTGCCTCAACTGTGTTTTCTTCCACAACTTCATCAACCAAGCCCAGCTTCAGCGCTTCAGTTGCTGGAATGTGTTTTCCTGTGATAAAAAGAGAAATAAGGTGACTAGGGTGGGGCATGATGGCCAATTTCATTCTTTTTCATCTGATCAAATGACCTGCATGTAGCTGGCTTATATATGAGACATGATCATTATCAGGTAGATAAAAATATATTCCTAACTACATGCCTCAGAAGCACATAGGTCCCTTTCTTAGCCCCTCATTAGTGGAAACAAGCTGAATTTCAACCCAAGAAGCTACATATGTAGAAGAAATTCATGTTTCTTAGACCAAGTGGTATGACTCCATGCCGTATTCTTATATACAGAGCAAGGCCAAGGTGCTTCACCTGTAGTGATTATATCCAGAGCAGCTGGTACTCCAATCAGCCTGGGCAGTCGTTGAGTGCCTTCAGCACCTGGAAGTAACCCAATGGTGACCTCTGGTAAACCCATCCGTGCCTAAAACAAAGTCAAATTCAACAACAAATCTGATTAGAAAGAGTGGTAGCTACAAACTGAACAGCACAGAGGAAAGACAAGCAGACTCGATTCACACAGTTCTCCCCTAGAAACTCTCCAAACTTCCACAGAGAAACTCCCATCCTTGCTTTTTGCCACATAAAACATTTAAGACAAAAGGCCACTCAGCCATTTCAAGAACTTGTGAACAGGGCAACAAAACTGGTGAAGGGCCTGGAAAACATATGAAGAGAGGCTGAAGGAGCTGGGACTGTTTAGTATAAGGAAGAGGAGGCCGAGGGGAGACCTCATCACTCTCTACAACTACTTGAAAGGACACTGTAGAGAGGTTGGTGCTGGTCTCTTCTCACAGGTAATTAATGACAGAACGAGAGGGAATGGCTTCAAGCTCCAACAGGGTAGGTTTAGACTGAATATTAGGAAAGAATTCTTCACGGAAAGAGTGGTCGGGCATTGGAATAGGCTGCCCAGGGAGGGGGTTGAGTCCCCATCCCTGGATGTGTTTAAGAGACGATTAGATGTGGTGCTGAGGGATATGGTGTAGGGGAGAGCTTTGTAGAGTAGGGTAGATGGTTGGACTTGATGATCCCAAGGGTCTCTTCCAACCTAGATGATTCTATGAAATGCAGAGGAAGAGCACCCCCTTTCAGTGGATGTTTGTGTGCTAACACAGTGCTGGAGGAGAGCTGTGGGGCCAAGAGCACCCCCCAGACTGACACATTTGTAAACTAATGCTTTCAAGCAGTTGTTACCAAATACTGGAAGGGCACTCTGTGACTTAACTGCTGCCTCCCTACTCTAATTCCTGGAAG
This sequence comes from Tringa tobata, assembly GCA_033628505.1. NCBI lineage: Eukaryota > Metazoa > Chordata > Aves > Charadriiformes > Scolopacidae > Tringa > Tringa tobata. Next base: position 146,818 of record JAHREE010000401.1, on the reverse strand, counting down.
TTTAGTAAAGGAAAACTGGGACTGAACCCTTCCCTAATCTTTCTTCAAATGGCTCTTGGTGCACTTGAGGTAGTTCAGCATTTCTGAACCTTGAAGGAGGGGATTCAAGAAAAAAAATGGATCGCTCTTTAAAAGACTCTTCAAGCTGTCTTTTGGTCAAAGTGCTCCTTGAGGACACAGAGCTCATGGGGAATCAAACCATAAATGCTTCATGCTAGCCGAGTTTCCACTACCTATTGAAATTAGGCTGCTAGCAGAAAGAAGTACAAAATTCACAGGGCTGGGAAGGAGGAAAAAAAAAAAAAAGTAAAGAGTGTGCCATACTGCATGAGCCAGTAAGATGCAGCCATCTCCATCAGACTATAGATAAGGACTACTGAGACCTAAGGCAAATTAACACTTGGTTACTGAAGCTTCTACGCAGCCATCTAATTCTACAAGTTGCAAATCAATTTTATATTTAGCAATTAGTTACTTAGTAAGACTTAAGAAAGCATGTCAAGGGTGGTGTTTTAGGTGAAGAATGCCTGAGCTCTCAGACTTGTATCGTGTAGCTATAAAGCCCCCCTCCTATGGGTAGATGATCCCGGGAAAGGCATGCTGTCCCACTCCTCTTCAGGAGGGAGCAGTCTCCCACCCCATCCATGGCCATACGTACGTGACTCCTGTTGCCCTCACCAGCCTCTCTAGTTCGCAGCACGTGTTACCTTCACATGCGCAATCCGATAGTGACAGCCAAGTGCCACCTCCAGGCCTCCTCCCAAGGCAACGCCTTCAATGGCAGCCACCACAGGCTTCTCGCTCCTTTCTATGAGAGAGATGATGGGGCCCAAGACAGAACTGCCTCTCTTCGGGGAAGAAAATCCTCGAATGTCAGCTCCTGAGTTAGCACAAAGAGATTAAGAAGAATCAGTGGGCAAGGTAGTGACTGGAACGATCCTTCCCTTCTGTGCCATTAAACAGCTGCTCACAGGTGACCAAGCCCTTACAGAGCATGCTGCTGGCAGGACAGTGGTTAACAGCAATCAACCACTTTTGGGACCACCTTCAAAAAACGCTGGCTCCTTGAGCCTGTTCAGCGAGCTCTGGAGAAGGCTAAGTACAAAAAATACATAGTAACTATAATGATCATGCAGTTTCTACAGAAATTTGCAGACATCTTTGGTATAATAAAAAAAAATGTTGAGTTTGGAATAGTTAAGTGCTACTAACAAGCAATGTAGAGCTCCACAGAAATTCCCTGGTTTCCCAGGTTTCTCCAACTGGGAAGATCTGTTATTCACCACTGCCCCACCCCAGGCACATTCCACACAATGGACCAGTTGTTGGTCCAGAAATTTTATACCAGACATTTCAACTGTGGCAGAGCAGAACAGAAAAAGCCCACTAGTGGCCATTTCCAGGAAAATCAGGACTTTTATCAGCAGTGTTATGAGGCAGAGAATCTTCAGATGTGGTGGGTGGAAAGTGTTTCCTCTTTTTCTCAGGCTGTTTGATGAAAAATGTCTTACCTGCGCTGAATTTCCCATTTTCGCCACAAATCATAACAGCTTTGACTGAAGGATCGGCTTCTGCTCTCTTCAGTCCATCCTCTAATGCCTGGAGAACTGTCAAACTGAAAGAAATCAGAGATTCAGTGAGTAACAATCAACTACATTATGCTTCTAATGGTCTGTGTTATAAACACCAAGAGTCCCAGTGAATACGAGCAGGATGTCCCAGCAGGTCTCTCCCAAGCCTGTCTTCTGCCAGAGCCTCTCCTGGTGAATCCTTCCATTAATCTCCCTTTTACTTTAAAGGGCAAACACCAAAATCCACCAAACTTATGATTGCTGACCTCTGGTTCACTTCCTGGCGAGTGGTTTTCTGCCTATGACATTGCTGTTTCCAAAGCAAGCAGCATGGGGAAATGTTCTTTTCAAAATGTCTTTATGAATTAAACATTCAGATTTTGAGGAAAGCAGTTTAGCATAATTTAAAACTAATTAATGCTAAACCACTGACAATCTAAGAACTTTTTAAAAGGGAAAGGAGCTCCAGGGATAAAAAGCTATCTTTCAAACACCTGACACGGAGTCGGTGCTGTGCTGATGACTATAATGCTCTCACCGTGCAAAGATCTGAATGTAAGTTCAGAATTAAACTCATGTGGGACCCTGCCAAAGTGAATTTGGCCTAAAACACTACACAGAACGTCTTCTTTTGTGTCACCTGAACGTATTTCCACAGACGCAAGCGGTAAAAGTGGCCAGCAAAGAATTAACAAAGAACTTCAGAATGGAACAGTAGAAGTAGAAATAGTAATTTTACAAATTAGATATTTAAAAAACCTGATCTGACTCCATGGCCACTTCACATTTGAAGCTTTCAGAAGCTAATTTATATATACACGTGCGTGTACAGACGGACATGAAGAGTAGTTTCATGTCTTAGAAAACAGTGACAACATAGAAGGTGGTAAGAAAGAATAGAAGCATTAACATGTAACACTTTATTAATAGAAATATTAACACAAATTGTGTGTATATATAATCTGGATACTAAAATATATACACACACTTGTAAGTATGTATAAGTGTATATATAGTTTGTGAGAGAGACTCTTCTGCATGCATACACACTTCATATGTAGATATGCCTCTCATTCATAAAATCTGAGCCACGAGCGGTTGGAGGCCGGAGGAATACTCAAAGAAGTATCACATGTGTTGCCTCGTGCTTTATAAACACAGCTTCTATTCCTAGACCTTCTCCAAACCATGAGCCCAGCTTCACGTGCAAGCTTGGTGGGTGATCAAAAGGGAGCAGAGCTCTGTTGATGCCCAGTGGGGAAGCAGGAGTGTGAATTAAACTGATAGAAAAGCCTGATACGCACTCAGTTTGTGCATGTTTGTCAATATATTTGAGGGCGTTTCATCTAAAAAGAAAGCTTGTCTTAAAGCAGATGAAAAATATATCCCTGTACTCATGTGTAACACTTCTAGGTGTGTCCAGGGTGGGTGATGGCATGTTTATATAAGGCAACAGCTTGCAGCATTGAAGTGGAAATCCATAGACTGAAAAGGAATCCAAAATTAAGAGAAGCTATTAGCAAAGTCTGTTAATCAGGGCTGTTGGCTGAGGGGGGCTGTCTAGGGGGTTCTCCAAGATCAGCCACTGCCTGGATAAGGCCACACCATGCTGAAGGATCAGTGGGAGCCCTGAGACCTGGCAACCAGAGACTGAGAGACGCATTATTTTTGGGGAGAGAACAGCCGGTTATGTACCAATTGCCTCATCCAGACATCAAAGACAGCTCTGAGATCTGACATTAGTAATGGTTCTGAAAGCTAAAACTTAAAATGAGAATAATTTGGCTGCGAGAAAGAAAACCTATCAGGTGACTCCATAAAGGTCCTTCCAGTGCACCTAGTTCCATATAGCAGAATATGAAAGCCTTTCCAATTTTAATAAATGGCTTCATATTTTGTGGAAAAAAATGCATATTACAGTTTTGTTTTTTATCTTGCTCCCTTTGGAACATGAAATGCTGTGGCTGCTGCTATTTGAGGAGGACCCAGAGGCTGCACCCAATGCTCGCAGCAATTTGAGGTCTCTTTTTGCATCAGTGGAGAGCGCGTCCATAGAAATACCAAATACACCTTGCAGCTGGAAGATTAAAGGGAAAACCACGATGAAATGTCATTACACTTTACAAGCCATGGTGCAAGGACAGGGGAAAAATATGTACCAGGATTCTGAACAAATGTTAAACTGCTGATTTTAAAATATTGTATAGAAAAATGGCTTCTTGTCTCTTCTCCCAGGAAGAGACAAGAAGCAATCAAAGCATTTCTGTACCTGTTGCAGGCATGTGATCAGCAAATGCAAAATGCCCACATAAAAGGTTTATCTGCATTAAATGGAAAGGTTCAGGATTTTATGTAGGAAATTAGTTACAAGCCCTTAGCGCTTACAACAACATGCTCCTACCAGAAGAAAAATTAGTCATCCAGGCTGCCCAAAAAAACAGTCAATACCTACATGTCCTGTATTAAAGCCAATAGAACTAATTGTGCCAGAGAATAGCTTGACCCTGTACTTACATAAATATTTCTTCTCCCTCATTACATTTTCTTCCCAGTGGGATTTTTTTTTTTGTGGGACAAAAAGGAAGAAACATCAGACTTTTTGCAGTTTCTTGTTCTCCTAAGATGGAGCAATATGTTTGCCTCAGGTTACAGTCCAACACACAGGCTGCATTGCTTTGTAACTCACAGATTATAACTGGTACTAAAAGATGTAATTTTAGATGAAAGCATTGTAGTAAAGTGTATGATGGTAAAACTATAAAAATACTCAAGAGTATCACAACTTCAGACAGCTAGAGCATTAAAGAAACAAAAAGTCACCATAATTTGCATAAGTATTTCATTACTGTGACAGTGTCATTCATTCAACAGTAACAATGCAAAAATTCCCTCCGTGCATTCCAACCAAGGCTTAACCCCATGCCATGTAGTCAGCTCCACCGTGTCTACTGTTTTGACCACAAGAAAAGTGATTCTGTCGCGATGCTTCAGCGTGAGGTGGTTCAGAGACCACCTCTGTTCAGGTGCTGCTAAAGAATCCACAATCATTGGGGATGTTGCCGTGTTGGTCTCTGCACGTTCTTTTTAGCGTCCCTTATACACCTCCTGTCTCTAAATTCGCCTAATCCCCCTCTGATTCTGCTGATCCCATCTGCCTCCACAGGCTCCTGTGGCAGCAAGCTCTGCATTATCTGTTTTAAAACAATCTCCTACTAGTTTAGTAAAATGCCCCTAGTTCAACTCCTGTAGGATTTGCTGGAGGGTTATGCCTTCAGTTTATTTACTTTCTTTATGATTTTGTAAACTTTGACTGTATTCTCCCATGGCCTTTTCCTCTGCAAAGTGGTGAGTCCCAGCATTTCCAGTCCACTTTCTTAACGCACTGCACTGTCCCTTGGATTATTTTGGTTGTCCCTTTCTGGATAGTCCCTCTTTCCTTCTGCAAATGCACAATCCAGGACTACATGCAACAATTAAGATGTTTTCTATTGCAGAAAAGGGATGCTCTCTGCTCTCTTCTCTACATACATCCTGATGGTACCCCAGCACATCCAGCTGATGGTTTCTCAGAGCTATCAAAGGTAAGGATCTGAGCTGTAACTTCCAATTTTAAGCTTGGCATCTGGTAACCTTGTCCTGAGTTGTATTTTTTTATTTAAAGAAATTTTATCTATTGTTTTTTAGCATGCCTTGATCCGCTCCTTATCATTTTTTTAGTCTTAATTTCCAGTTTACACCTCTCCTGTCATGTTTTATGGGCTTTCTTGTTCTCCTCATTTGAGTAAACTTTCCACTTCTTAAAAAAAAAAAAATCAAACTTTTCCCTTAGTCATCTTAGCTTTCTCCTCAAGCCATGTAGGGCTTTTAAAGGGTCACTTGCTGGCTGAACAGTTTACCAGGGCTTCTAATAAACTTAAAAAAAACCAAACCCCAAATCCCAAACCCAAACAACAGCAATCCAGCCTCCACCCTCGTTGCAGGCTTCTTGCCTTTTGGACAGCTTCTTGCAGTGTTTTTGTTTGAACTAACTGCTGGGTATTTACACAATTCCTTTCTTGAAATGGAGTACTCGTGTGCTGGATTTCCCTGGTCTGCTCTCTCCTCTCAGTGGCAGATCCAGCTGTGTAGCAGTTGCTGTCACACAGCAGTTCATACAGCTCAAATGGAGTCATGCACCTAAATTAAGCCCAAAGGGCTTTCGGTGGGGGTTTTAGAATAGTTGTTTTAGGAAGCAGACACTTACTGCATCCCAGAATTTCCTCTCTGCGTCTCACCCTGATGAGGTGCTGATCCAGTCCAGCAGAGGTAATGCCACTCTCCCATCATTGCTACCTATCCAAAGTTGCAGCTCCTCTAATCTCCTTTCATGTTTTCCAATCATTATGCTGATCAGGGTCAGAAGGACAATCCCAGCAGCCAGAAAGCCTTTTCCAATCACAACTGTTATGCTGTTATACTTTATATAATCCCACATGTACACTCCCCTACCCCATGTCCTACCCTATCATCCCTGGAGCTTTTCTGCACTTGTCAGCTCAAATGTTGAAATCCTCTTCCACATCCTTCTTAATTTTCAGCCTGCCTCTCCTCATGAGATGTGCCCGGTCCTTTCTCTTGGAGGTCTTGTCTGTCTATTCTCCAAAACATCTCAGTTCTTTGCATATCTAAATCCCTTCTCTCTTTGTCATGGTCTCATAAACTCAGACCTCTGGATACTAAACTTCTTGCAAAAAAACCCCAAACAAATCAAATTTGGCACATGCCACCTCCGCTGGCAGAGAGAAAGATTAGCTTGAAGGGGAGTGTGTCTACAGGAGCCAAATTTGCCGCCAGACTCACAAATCAGTTTCTATTCCTCAGGAAAGCGCTGCCCAGGAGGTACGTGCACAGCAGCGGATGGTGTCAGACAGGAGAAAGCAAATTCCTACCCACCAGTGGCTTCTAAAGTGCTAATGGCCAGGGCGATGGCCCTGGATGGGAGCTGGGAACATGGCACCGAGTGACACATCTAATGGGGGCAGAGAGGTGAGGCTGGAGCAGAGCAGCAAAAACTCACCAGGCTTTTAAAAAGCATCTGTGCCTGCTGTGAAATTAAATTTTCAGGATGGCAGGAGATGGCTCCTGTCTGTAACTTTAACACGGCCTACTGTCACCTGCGTGGTCAAACACTTCCAACAGCAATCTCAAACCTGCTCCCCTACGGCCCAGTACATCCAGTGTGCAGAAGGAATACACGAGGATCAGAGTGCACTCTGCCTTTCCCACCTATAGCCAGGTCTCAGCTAAAAACTACCCGATGGCAAATATGAGATAATTATTACAGAATGACAGAATGCTATGGGGTTGGAAGGGACCTCTGGAGATCATCCAGTCCAACCCCCTGCCAGAGCAGGGCCACCCAGAGCAGGTTGCACAGGAACATGTCCAGGCGGGTTTGGAATGTCTCCAGAGACGGAGGCTCCACCACCTCTCTGGTCAGCCTCTGCCAGGGCTCTGCCACCCTCACAGTAACAAAGTTCCTCCTCATGTTTAGATGGAACTTCTTATGTTCAAGTTTGTGCCCGTTTCCTCTTGACCTGTCCCTGGGC
>JAHREE010000401.1:119830-135496 GCA_033628505.1 Tringa tobata | reverse complement strand
CAGTTCCCAGGGCAGAATCTAGCACCTCGGGCTTATATTTGTTAAATGGACGGGGTTGGATATAAGTGACGCTTGCAAGTGTAGTACAATGCAAATAAAACCTTTAGAGAAGACGGACAGGAACCTGTCAGCCCCCTTTCTCGTTTGAGTTCTGTGGGAGTTTTGCTGCTGGAAGCTGCTAAGACCTTGTTGTGGCATCATTTTGCAGTTGTTCTTTTATCCTCTAGTTTTACTGGTTCAGAGAGAGACTGGTCTTAATGTACTGATCTCATCCTCAGAGTGAAAAAAATAAAGAGAAATACTTTCTGGGTTCACTCTGAGACAGATTTGAGTCCTGATCTGACCGCTCTAAGGAGGCATTTGAGATGTGAAAGCTTACATTTTCACGGTAACCATACGCATCAGTAAGCGCGGAATTGCAGGATTTAAAATGATATTACTGTTGGAAAGGATGACCCTCTGCACCTCTTTTCCAGCCCTCTGATTGTCCGTTTCCATTGCGTCTTGTGTGCAGGTGTAAGCGGTTGTGTGGTTGGCTGGATTCATCTGCCAATCTGGGCAGCAATTAGCACCGTACAGAAAGTGAAATGATGGAGCTGACTGTGCGTCTCTTCTCATGCTGGTAGTGTGTGTAGCAGGGAACGGCAGGTCCGCCCAGTTAGGCAGTGTCATGCATCAAAATCGGTTAAGCTGCTTGTGAAAGTGTTCCCTGAGGCTGCACTTCCCTGGACACCTAGGTGAGCTGGCTGAGGGTTTGTGGTTTGGTTTATTTTTGGTGGGGTTTTTTGTGGGTTTGTTTCTGGTTGGTTTGTTTCCGGTTGGTTTTGGTATTTTTTTTTTTAGATGAAAACTTGTGTAATACTGTCTGTCTCCTTATTTCATGATGTGGCACATATTTGCAGCCTTCCCCTCCACTCTTTTACTCTAGAAATATTTTAATTTTGCTTTCTAAAAAAAGTTTACTTTTGGGTGATGACCAAACTGGTACATGTGGAGGGTTACAAATGTAGAAGTGGAGAGTTTTTAGAAATATAACTGTGTTGATTATTAGCAATAACTCCGCTGGTATCAGTGCTAAAAGAGATGTTCAGTTGCAGGGAACAGAAGCAGTTGTTGCTAAATGTAGAGATGGGAGTATTAGTAAATAAAGAGATCATGTCTAGGCACAAAAAATAGGTGGATAAAGAATTGAAACATGTAGTAAACAAAATTTGCTCTCAGTTGCTCAGCTTTGGTCTGAACTGTATTTTCGTAGCTGTTTCTGACATCAAAAAGATGATAAAAGATGAGACTTAGCAAAACTTTATTTACATCAGAGGCATGGAAAGAATTTTTTTTGGATGTAAACCGTTTGGTTAGCTTCACTAAGACTAAGAACAACCTGCCTGAAAAAATTAGCCTTTTGTCTATTTTATTATTTTAAAGTCTACATTAGTACAGCAGCACATAGATTTTATGCAGATATTTAGTGGAGAATAAGTATTTATCTTTGTAATGTCCAAGAGTTTTATATAAGCCTTTGAGACATGGTTTAATGGCTTAATTGCAGCATTAAAATACTACTTCTTGAAAAAGTGATGAATTTACAGAGCTTGTTGGGGTTTTAAATGATTTTTGGGCTGTGACTCCAGCCCCTGTCTTGAGTCTGTTCTGCTCTGTGCACATCATATTGTTTAGAACTCCTTTCACGGAAACCTTTTCTTCTAGGTCCCTTATTAAAAATATTAAAGCTGAATCTAACTGCTGTCCTTGTAGGATTTATCTTTACAACTTCTCATAAAGAAGAGAAATTGCCCTTTGGTAGAAAAGACAGTGTAAGATTTAATAAGTTACTATATCAAATACTATAGGTGGTTCTCAGCAGTACGGCGCTTATGTTAAATATTGACTTGCTGTATAGGACTTCGGTCAGGAGAACGGTAGCGTGGCAAAGATAATGACAACCTAAAACTACCACCTGAAAAACTGAAGCCAGTGTGGCTGTGCACAGGAGCAGGTAGTGATCGCAGGGGAGGCCCAGCTTGGTGGTGCTGGTAACCGATTAAACGTGGAGTTAATTCCTCTGTTTCTTTCTTGCCTCTGTGGAAGATAAAAATTAATTAAAATACCATTTAAAGAAAAGTGTGAAATAAAGATGTAAAAAATGTTAGTGTTTTTTTTGCGGTGTAGTCTTTAACTACATAAGCATAAACCTTCCTGTAGTACACTCGCACTCGGTGTTGGTGGTCTCTGCAGCATGGTGTGAGTAGGTAATTAAGCTTGTACCTGGGGGTGGTGACAGTCCTTCTCTGTCTCTCTGTAGACTGTGAAATGACAAGAATTTGGTGCCAAGTCTGGTGATCCTTTCTAATCTTGCTCTTATTTATACCTAAACATACCTTTAGCTGGAAGAAAAAAGACAGGCTGAGAGAGTTGGGGGTGTTCAGTCTGGGAAAGAGAAGGCTCCGGGGAGACCTTATAACAGCCTTCCAGTACCTGAAGGGGCTCCAGGAGAGATGGGGAGGGACTCTTGATCAGGGAATGTAGTGATAGGACGAGGGGTAATGGTTTTAAATTGAAAGAGAGGAGATTTAGATTAGATATGAGAAAGAACTTCTTTGCTGTGAGGGTGGTGAGAGCCTGGCCCAGGTTGCCCAGGGAAGTTGTGGCTGCCCCATCCCTGGAGGGGTTCAAGGCCAGGTTGGATGGGACTTTGAGCACCCTGGTCTGGTGGGAGGTGTCCCTGCCCAGGGCAGGGGGGTTGGAACTCGATGATCTTTAAGGTCCCTTCCAATTTTAACGGTTCTGTGGTTCTGTGAGTTTCTGTAGGCCAGGCGCCGGGAGGTCTCATCTCTGGGACCATTCCTCCCAGGACAGAAGACTCTTTGTGTTTTGTATACACACGATTGATTGAAAAAAAATAAACATCTCTCCTTCTTTCAAAGATTCACTTTCAAATAGAACTACACCTGACTGGTTGGGTATTTTTGGCTGGCTCCATGTCTCTTCCCTTGCTGTCGTGGACTTTCTTACAAAGGCCTAAAATCCGGTTGCTAAATTTCGTTGAAGATAGAGGAATTCCTTTGGAAATGACGAGATACATTTTGTTCCTTGGTGATGTGGCCTGTCTCATTCTTGAATACTTTGCTGTGGGGAGGTCAGCAGGCAACACAGAGATTAAACACATATTAAAGAAAACTCATTTTTTCTTGAGTTAAGAGGCTTTGTAGGTGGGAGGCATCTTAGACTTTGTGGGGAATAGGAGTTTCGAGCTAATTAGGAGATTGTTAGCAAAAGAACCCCACCAAAACCAGCCAGTCATCTAAGGTTCTTTAGGTGAAGGAATTTCTGCATTCTTTAATAGTGAGATATTTTGAGCAGTTGATACGTGGGTGGGGGAATAAGTTATTTTGTGTCTTTGGTAAGTCTAGTTTACTGTCAGAATCTAGTTCTAGGAAGATTTTTATTGGAAGAAGGTTGAGTATGTGGTGTGTCAACTTGGTTTGCTATAAGCTGAGGTTTTGATGAAAGAAACATTCTGGTTTAGATGTAGGATTGGGTTGATAAGTCCTGCCTTTTTACTTACTCATTTTGAAACCATTTCCTTAACTGCGATGGGCATAAATTACTCCTTGCTCCTTCTCTGGATATTCCAGAATGCGCATTTATTGAGCTCTCTGTGAAGAGCCTGGGGAGTAAAAGTTTGTTCAGGTTTTTAGCATTCCTATCAAATGTTTCCACTTTGTGAATGTATTGTTGTGGTGTGACTCATTTTCAGGTGTCTTTCAAAAATGTGTGGATGTTTGGCGTGACTGAGGTCAATTTAGGCTGAACTCCAGATGGTGGTCAGAGGATTACTTTGAGAGCTAATTACTGGGATTCTTTGTATAAGTCTGAATAGTTACATCACAGAGATTATTCTTTAATGATTCATCAGGCAATTTAGTGAGGGGGGGAAAAACAACCCTTTTTAACTTTTCAATGAAGTGAGTTTTTCCCCTTAGCCCGTCTGGCTCACATTGAGCTGTACCCCAGCACTCGCGGGCTATTTTAAAGGGTATTCATCTCCTGACTCTGAAAATGAGATCTATGATGCCTTTGAAGTCTGGAGATCTCTTTTTCTCTGCATGTGTGGCCTACATTTCTCCTTGCATCCATCTACTGAGTGAGGGTAGTGCTGTGGTGGGAGCTGTGAACAAAGACCTCTGCCATGGTTTATTCAGACGTAGGCTCCGTTGGGTTGGCGTGTGCTATTTCTGGAGTTCCCTGGGGGAGAAGGTGCTCAGCCTGTCTAACCTCAGCACGCAGCAGAGAGGAGTGTAGCAATGTCAACTTTGGTGGCACTCTGCTGGCTCAGCACTTGGTGGCCGTTCTGTCAGAGAGGTTTCCTCTCTTCTGCAAAGGGGTGTTAGCGGGGTCATCCAGCAGCAAGTTGGTGAGAAAACATTCATTTTACTCTGTTGGTTTGTTACTGTTTGCATGACACACCTTGTCCACCTTTTGGAGACTCGTGAGCTATGGCTGCTCCTGTCTTAGCTCAAGAGCTAAGACCTTTGCCCTACGACTCAGAGAGAAAGGTCAGCGTCCCTGAGATCCGCAGCTCCGGATCACTGTGCCAGCCTGTCTTGTCAGGTTGTATTCTCACTGTCTCACTTGGTGCCTGGTGCTGTGGCCACTACAGTTTCGACCTTTGGTCTGTGGCGGGACAGCTTAGTGCTAAAGGAGATGAAGTTTCCTCTCAGTTATATCCCTCCCTATTTCTTCACTACTTGGGTATCCCTTGAAGAGCATTTTCCCCCTGGTGGTGTGCATCCAGCGCTGCTGCTGGCCTCAGATCACCCAAGCACGTCAATGTTGGTGGAGGTGGAGAAAAGATAGTGCTGGGCTCTCATGCTGGGGGTGCCGTGGAGCTCAGCAGGTAGCAGATTGATTTCTGAGTTTTCTTTAACATAATTTGTTTTCTACCTGTTTTCCTTACAGCAACCTGAATGCAGGGTTTGCAGTGTTGCTCGGCAGCGTTAAGATACCCCATTGGGAAGGAGAATGTTTGAAAGTTGCTTTATTCATAGATAGGATTATTGGGAGAACTTCTCTCTCTTCGTATCTTCTGATGTGAAGGTTAGCATGTCATATGGCTGACAGGGAGTACTTTGACTTTCCTGGTTCACTTACAAGTAGAGTGCTCTTTCAATGGGTTATTTACATTCATTCCTCAAGGTCCAATGTGCTGTAGTTTTGAGGTAACTGCCTACCTGGAACAGGAGGAGATACTGGTGCTGGTTAATTGGTTTGATGTGTTCTTGTGATGAGTGTGGTCAAGTGCAGGGGCTCAGGAAGACGACCAGGTAGGCAGTCGACTGAGATATCTGTATAGAAGCCTTCTAGCTCTCGGAGCCATAGGGAATGTTTGCAGAGTCATTTTCTCCCTTGTGTCTAAAGCCAGAATAATGTACAAGTTGCAACAGAAAGAGGAGTCATGGTGTCCCTAAGAGATAAAAGAATTTGTACAGGTTTTCCTCTGCTTTGTCAGGGAACAGTTGGTCTTGGGACCAGTGCCTTGAGCTTGCTGGTGAGCTGGCTGCTTTCCTGTGGTTGGGAACACACTGAAGCAGCAAAGATCATTCCCCAGATTCTGAGTGTGCGATTTGGCCATTGTCCTCTTCAGAAACTGGATTACCTTGAAGTCAATCCCTTTGCCTTCATTTCCAACAGGAACCGACAGTTCTCTTTTGAAACATTTAAATCAAACCCCAGCCTTCCTGCTTCAAGGAGTGGGAGTCCATTGTATGTCTGGCCCCAAATTGGCTGCCACTCAAGGTTCTGCAACACGTGATGCCTCGTGTTGCATCAGATGAAGGCTGGATGGGTAATTTTGATGATTCCTTCCTGGTTAAGGCATCCTGGAACCTTCTGCCTGTTTTGTGGGAGGCCCTTACAATTGCAGGACTGAAAGAAAACCGTAACTTCAGATTTGTGTTGCGTTGCACAGGCTGGGTGCTGGGTAGTTTTTGACATTTACAACAGCTTGCTCTTCTCCGGTACGAGACTGTCAGTAGTACCTGGAAAGATGGTAGGAAAGAACCTGCTCCGCCAAATGGTCAGTTTCCCCTCCTTGTGCTCAACGAGTTCAGTGTTTTCTTTGAAGGACACGGTACTTCATACTCGGTGATTTCTCTCTTTCCCCACTAACTCATGTTTTTTCCAGGTTGCTCCCTAAGATTTCATTTCAATCTTTTTTCTGAAACCTCACATCTCCATGGTGGAGGTCCTGTACCACACTTGTGTGTTGAGAGACTTTTTTTTTTTTTCATAATTAGAGGATTGAATCTTCCAGATGTTCTTTGAAGCTACTACTGAGAGAGTGAGGCTATTGCCAGAGTCACTTGGAGGTGCATTAGGGACTCTTAGGAGTTTGTTTATGCTCTGTGTGATGAGAGAGATTCCTTGTCCTCCTTTCCCCCCCGGGCTCGCTCGGATTATGCTGATAGTATTAGTGAAGAACACTTCCAAGTATGATGTCACTCTACAGCAAAAACCTGGAGGTTTGTTGAGATACTCACGGAGCACTGGGACTTTGCAGAGTCATCCAGGAATGAAATTGCATTTTGTGGAGCAAAATGTACAGAGATTGCTGTTTGTGTGAAGGATTCTGACTGTTTTTAGACAGCTCCAAATGAGTAGCTCCAAGCAGAGCTCTGGACACGCATTGTACCTGGAGTTACAGAAGAGTTGCTTTTAAGTGGCTGGTGTTCTTTAATCTATATTGTCTGTATCTCTTTGTAGTTCTTTCAAACTCCAGCAGCAAGTTGACAAGAGCTGGGAATTTGGGATATATGCGAACCTCTGTACCCATAAGCCTGCAGAGGTGTGGGTCTTGCCCTGCAGATATGGCCAAAAGGGGCGAAAAAAAAAATCATGGGGAGACTATGAATCACAAGCAGTCAAGTGTGAAAGTGAAAATGGATAATATATACTGAGGTGTAATTATTGGCAAGTAGCTGTGTTTTCCTGCACTTCCTGGCCAGTGGGAACCTTGAGAGTGACCTGAGTAATCTAAGAGAGATAGAGGGTTTCACTGCCTTGAGTAGCATCAGGGACACTTCCAAAAGGACAGAATATTGATAAGCAAGGACTGCAGGACGTGCTGTGTTGAAATTTTATCTGCCTAAGTAGCTGCTAGTCCAATTCCATTAATGTTTGCATATTTAATAAACTTTTAATGTTGAATTTTAATGAGTTGTCAGTTATCTCTGAGCACCCAGCAGCAGCAGTCAGAGTCTAGGTGGCTCTGAAATGCGGATTTCTCGCACTTAGAAGGCATATGGCCTTTCCTTGGGCGGTCGGCACTTGACAGGCTCTAGCATGCTTTGATTCAGTTTGTGCTGATGGACATCAACAATGAATTTCTTAATTTGGATGGAGCCCTAGGGTTAAGTTTTCAGGGGAGGAATCTTTATGAAAAGCTGGCTGTAAGAGAACATGACCTTGGTTAATCTTGCAACACACCATTTATCTACTTGGGATGATTCTTGCTAGTGATCTAATTATTTTGGCTGCAAAATGGGCCTCCTAGGGAATTTGTTTCTAATGTGGCATTTGCTCATTTACAATCCCAGAGCTTTTGCTTTGCCTTTTCAGCCTTTATTTTCCAAACATATATCAAACTCTCAGAACCCAAGCAGGCTAAGAAGTGCCCTCGTTGTGCTGCACAGCTGGAACCAAGTGTCTGTAATGAGGTTATGGAAGCTAATCTATTATTGAGGGGACCTTGGCAAAATTCAGCAGAGAAGTTCAGTGCTTTTGAGATAAACCTAAGTGTAGTGAATATCTGTCAGTATGTAAAATGTAGCAGACAAGGTGAGAAGGGACTTTTGATAACACAGTGTGATTCTCAGTTCTGGCATTGGTATGACTTTAAATTTAAAGTCACTTCCCCATTCCCAATCTTTAGGATAAATTCCCAATATGCTACTGTCATGTAGATAGTAAAGGTGTAAGCTGTGAAGGTCGCAGGGGTAAAGAAAGAAGACCTTACAGCCTTCTTGGAGATAAGGCAACGTAGTAATTCAGTGAGTGGACCCCTCAGGTGACCTTTTCAGCGTGCTCAGTAAAAGGCCGGGAAAAATGTAATGCTGGTGTAACGTAGTATCCTTATCTGAGAGCTGTATTTTAAATTGAAGTTCTTTTTATATCTCCAGAGTAACAGTTTCTGAGAGGAAGAGCAAAGAGACTTAACGACAAAAACTGATGGACCATTACATCTTCCAAAATGAGCCTATTCACGCTTTTCTACTGGAAACTAACATGTCTTGAAGGTGAGTAGATTTTCTATATGACAGATGGGCTGCCCTAATGTCTTGGGCGTTGACCGTCAGTCTTCCCAAAGATAGATCTGTCCTCATTTCAGCTTAGTGTGCAGCTGCCTCTCTGGGCTTCCTATGCATGCTATGGAAATATCAGGAGAAATATGTAGGGAGTAGGTAATGTTTTCCACAAACCCAGTTAATTTTCAGTAATTTAGAAGCTCTTGAAAAAGCTGGAGTGCTTCGTGAAAGAGGTGAAGCATTGGGAACATGGATATTTTTTTGGTGAGTGGAGGAAACGCAGGTGTTTTATTTGCAGGATGAGAAAGTGAAGTTTGTAAGGCAAACTTTTGTTTAGTTTGGTGAATGTATTAGATTAGGTAAGGCAATTTCAAGTTCTGTTCCAGTCGTACCTCAAATGATATTATCAGCATTCAGAGTAGCTGAAGAGGACTGCTTGATATCAAAGATGGTAAATTAATTTCCCCAAAGTAAGAACATACTGCTTGAATGATTAAATTAAATCAAAATTATATTTTGTAGAGTTTGTGTTATCTTTTATGTTATTTTTGTACTCAGCCCCTTAGGGCTGGAGGCAGTGACCATACAATATTGTTTTAAAATCCTTTAATAACAGAAGTCAAAATGGGAAATGTCACATAAACTCAACGTTGCACTCAACATTGAATTAAAACTAGGATTTCTGGGACAAATAGTTAAGGTTTAAAATATCTGGGTTTAGACTTTACTGTCACTTTAATAAATAACATATAAAAGGAAGCCATGAGCCTACGTAAGCCTAATTAATGCTTAGCAGCATTAATTCTTATTTTAATTAAGCTAATAAATTTGCTTTTCTGTTGTTTACTTTATTGATAAATAATTTTTCTATTTTCTGCTATGAACAACCTAGCATCTATGAACTCAAAGCTAATAGTGGAGTGTAAGTGGTGAAAAATAGGTCTAGGTTGTTGTTCTGTCAGCACAGAAATTGTTCTGCCATGGCCAGTATTGGAATCTCAGGCTTCTTGCACGCAAATGCTTTTCAGTGTGAGGAAAAAGGCTTGGTAGAAATTCAGCTTACACTGAACTCAATTTTCCCATGGTTTTTTTTTGCAGATTTAAAGCTGTGTCTCATTATCCACCTGAGTTTCTTAAATATTTGCATATGTGGTAGTGCTGATGAGCCTCTCACTAGTGTAGTACTTGACAGAGATAGGAAGGGATACAGTGTCAGGGGGCCTTACTGCTTGAGGAGGAAAAGACTTGTGACTGGAAATACTGTTCCCATTCATTTCTGCTGTTTGGTATAATCTGCATGATTTTGCATAAACGGATGGGAAAAGGAGGGAATGATATTTTAAGTGCAGCCTCCAAATTCTGCACAAATAACTATCTGTGTAATAATCTCTAATATTAAAAAGTTCTTGTGATGTTTGAGTGATTGCAGAAGTCTGTACTTATACCATGAGCTGTTCATGTGTGGATGAAGGATGTTTTGAAGGTAAAGATGTTATCTTTGGACCCTTCTACTGGAAAAAGCTTGAAAACTAGGGAATTTCACTCAGAAATATTTAATCTGATGTAGTCTGTATTTTTCTGTTGATGTGGATGAACAGGAATACCTCATCTTTCTTTTGCTCTCTCCTTTTTCTTCTGCTTTTGCATCTTGTGAAAAGTGCAGCTTTAATCTGTGGACAAAGATTGCACAACAAGGAGAGTGAAAAGAAGGTATTTTGGTGCTGTGGGGCTTCTTTGTTCTCGAAGGTCAGGAAGAGCTGAGCTCCCAGTGATTTCATAAGCTCTCGTGTTACCTGTTCATTTACTGGTCAGTGAGTATAAACGGCTGGATCTTCCTCAGTATGAGTCAGTAAGTAAATATCAGGCAGTGCTGGTATTCCTGATACTGTCTGCTCTGAGTACTTGCTCCCTTTGCTTGCTTATTGTTGACGTGCTCATTTCTTAGCTCCTGTCACAACCCCAGCAGATTTTGTCAGCGCAGGTTCTTCTCCCGGTGTGCGGCTGTAGAGAGAGACCTCCATTGGAGCTAGTAGCCTTGTTAGAGGATGTGTTTTCGACGGTAGCTGGAAAATATTTGGAGATGTTTCCAGTAAAACAGTTGGTACTGGTTCTTGGCTCAAAGCCTCCACTTGATCAGAGGCGGCGGCGTGGTTTGCCAGATGGCCTGCAAGCTGGAGCTGGTGCCTGCTCTGATCGCATCCCTCCTGCCGGACAGGGCACCGGAGGAAGCGCATCTCCGGCCTCCCCTGGGAGCAGCGGAGCACACGGCGTTCAGAGCTCTTACTGGAGCAGGAGGTGTCCGCAGCTCATTCCTGCTTGGCTGCCTTTAGGGACAGCTGGCTGCTGCAGATAGGGCTTTGGCACGAGGGGGCTGAGAGCTGTGCTTCTCCGGCAGCTCCTGCAGCCAAGGGTGGCTGAGTAACGGTGGGACGATGCTGTCTCCTTGAAGAGGAGATTTGCAACTTACGGGAAGGACACAGGGCACTTCAAATGTTGGTGCTCACTAGGAAGCTCTGCTGGGGAGGGAGTAGGGCATGTTATCCACCTGCCCACCTGGGTACTGCAAGACTGGCTTCCAATGTGCATGCATTCAGATACTGGATAACCACTGGGGTTTGCTGAGGCTCTGGGTTTATGTCTATTTTGCATGTGGATTAGATGGTAACTGGCTTCTGTCCTAAGTGTAAGAGCTTGGATAGGCACAGGGATCCCTGTTAGCTTCTCTTCTTTGCCTGTCTGTCCCTGGTACAGCATCACTTGTGGCCTTATGGGATTTGAAAATACCTCAGTGTTTCTGGATTAAATCTTCTTTTCATTGGGAGAAAAAATTGCTACCAGTTTAACCTGAATCTTGGCTAAATATGGACAGTTTGAACCTTGGGCGAAGACTCACAAGCCGGAGGATGCTGTCTAGCCAGAATCAGTTGCCATCCATTTAGATACTCTTTTTGCTTTTACTGATACTGTCTTCAGGCCATTGCTTATCCCCTTCTGCCAAGGGGAGCTCTTCCAGCCATCTCTAGAGATGCTTAAAGAAGTCCAGCTAATCATGGGGTTATGTCTTCTTTTGTGGAGATCTCGAGGGTTTCATGTTGTAAACTGAAAGCACAACAGATGAAACTCAGTTGTGGTACAAGTAGAGATGCACCAAGTTTCCTAGAGGAAGATCCATTGGATCCATCCCCACGTGGAGTTTTGAGCTGTTGTCAGTGTTACAGCGCTGGATTTGACAGCTTGGTTGCTAGATGTGCACAGGCTTTTTTGGATGTTTCACTTGCTGTGTTGGGAATCATTTGTTTTGCTTCAACTGGATGTGAAATATTACCACTGGGGACTGATTGGATTCACTTAATGGCAGAGGAGGCTTTTCTATCAACATCAGCCCGAGGCTTGCTGTTCTTCGAGCTGTTTTATGCAGCCACTGTGCTGTAATTAACTTTCCCTGAACAAAACTTCAGGAATTCCTTATCTAGGACCTCACTGTGCCAGGAGGAGTCCACAGCCCTGTTTAGTTAGAGAATAAGTGTCCAGACTGAAAGCCACAGCATGCCTTTTTTTTTTATTAAGCTCTGCTATTAAGAAAATCAGTTTTAGTAGGCAGAGCACATTAGGCTGGCATTTAGTTAAGGGAATAAACTGCAAGAAACTTTTATCACGTTGGAGGGCAAGATTGCTTCAGATTCCTGTGGTGCTTTATCCAGCTTCCCGAGTAAAACAATTCTATTTTTACGGTATATTTTTCCTACATCGAAATATTGTGTGGATGTGTTTTTAAATGTTTGGACACGTTATAAGCATGTATAATGATTGGATCTGGGTTAGTAGGAAAGAGGTGCAGCATTCAAGCTGTTCTAAGTTTGCCAGGCAGCGTTACTTGTCTGTGTGCTGCCTTATCAAATACAAAGATACTGTTTCTCAAGCGCGTAGTACTTACCATCTTGGAGCAGAATTACCTTTCTATTAAAATAACATTTGCTCAGCACTCCCAAGTCAAGGAGAAGTTGAGTACTACTGATAAGGTCGAGGGTAAACTTTCACTTAGTTCATTTAGCACCTGACTTGGTCTCCGTTCTCTGGTGCGTGAGCATTGCATTATCTGTTCTTTAGAAAGAGCTGCATTGGGAAAGGTGCTCAACTCTTGTGTTCAGATGTCTGTTACCACAAATTATTTTTCCTTGAGATCTAAATGCTGTCTTTGAGTTGATGCATCTTTTTAATCTCAAGCAAAGCAGAATTCTGGTTTTATCTTTTTAATTTATGCACCCTTGACAAAAGCAGTCAGGTTATGCAGGAGTCAATTTGATGGTAGTAAATTATTTCTGTTCTTCCTTAGGCCACAGTGAAAATGAAATAAGCTAAATTTACTGGCTGCTCTTCATGCCTTTTTGTCCCGTGCAGAAGAAAATTAAGCTATTTTGACCTTTCTCTGACATGTGTAGTCAGTGAAGATGAGGGCAGAGAAAGGCTTTGTAAAAATAAATGAAGTCGATATTGGTCTTTTTTAAAATTGTTATTAATGCCCTCCAGTAGGCTCCCATTAAAGCCATAGCCTGTGAAGGCAAGTGCAGGCAATCTCAGCTGCTACTTCGGCGTTACTTGATTTCAAGTTTTTCTTCCTATCTTTGAGGGGGCTCTGTCACAGAGGTTTTGAGGTCGTGGCTCTGAGTGGTGAGCTTTGTGCTGCGCTTCGCCTAGGATATGCTTGCACTGCCAGAAAATCACCGAATTGGAACCGGCTGAAGTGGTGAGTGCTGGGGTCTCGGGCATGGCCCCGCCAGTGATATACACATGTGGATCAAAAAAGGGCTCGGAGGAAACTGGAGGGTTTCAAACACTAACACTGTGTGTAGGCCTTTGCAAATACAGCTGCGTACCTTTTTGTGAGAGGATCGTAATCCTTTGTGAAAGTGGAGAGAAACTGTGTCTCCTGTAAACACTACTGGACATAATACTGCTGAGATTTAAAAAAAAACAAAAACAGCCAAAAAACCCCACCCAAACCCACTTGCTGATCCAATGGATGTACGAGTTTGTTTTACAGCGTATTAGCTAGTGGCAAGGGGGGCTGGGGAGAGCATCAGTTGCCAGCCCTCCCCTGTGTTAAAGCTGTGCCGACCTGGTCTTTATCACAGCAAGGGCTGGGAACTCGTTCTCCTGACAGGGTCTTGTGAAAGAGATGGTGAGTGTGAAAACTCACCGTGCTGGGAGCGTTCCGTTAGCTGGTGCCAGGGGTCTGCATGGAAGGTGAAGCCTGCTGCTGGGTACCTAAAGGTGGTGTTGTGCTTCTGTGCCGGTGGTGGGGGAGTTGGGAGAGGTGCAGGTGCATCAAAGGGATCATGCGTTTGCATTGTCCATTGTAGCTCTAACTGATGAAGGAAGGGCTCGAGCGTGAATAGTTTAACACCCAAAAGCTGGCCGTGCGCGTGCTGCTACTCTGTCGTGTTCCTGTTGTGTCGGAAGAACTGAGCTGTGTGCTTTTAATTGGTTGTGTTTTCTCCCGAGATGGCAGTTAAGGGGATGCTTTCGTGTTTGCTTGACAAAATGTTGTGGTGGTAGCAGAGGATATTGTATTCTCAGTCTGTGTAATTTCAGGTCTAACAGAACTCCTGTCCACTTACGTTTTGCCACATTCCTGCTTCTCTGCTGGTTATTTTCTAGAGAGCTGTGCTTGCACTGGCTAACTTATCTAAAAAATGATTATACAGCTATCTTTATTTGCTCTGCCCTGTACTGTTACCAGCCTTCAGCCAGCGCTTTCTGTTTCCAGCCTCGGGATGGGCAAAGTAGAGATGGCAAAATGTGCTTAATTCCTTCCTTGTGGATGGGGGAGTACTGTCCACCGAGAACCTCAGCAGCATAACTCAGTGGTGAACTCGAATCGTGGTTGGTTGTTTTGGGTATAGACTCCAGGAAAAATTGAAAACAGCCCTGATTTTGCCTGATAGAAGAATTTCAATTCTTAGGTAGTGTGACTCAAAGGAAAGGCTGTTCTGGATATACTTCTCTAGAAAGTTATGATATCATTTATATAATTCATAAATATATACATTATATTTATGATAAGTATTATAAATGCTTCTGCATATTGCTTAAAAGGGTGGGGAAAAAAACATCTTGCTGAAGCAGTACCTAACAAGAAGACGAAATAATAAATAATAATAAAGAAATAATAAACAAATTTAGCTTATTGGGACCTCTTGGAATGAATGCAGTTAAATGAGCTTTGCTCTTTGTAGCAGTGAAGAGAATTTTCTGAATTTTCTTAACACTGAAAGATTTTTATGCAAAAAGTACGTATATAAGTGGCTATAGACATGTCCAGTAAAAATGGGCAATTTTATTAAACCATGAATTTAAGGGAGTGTTGGAGTGGTTGCCTGGGGCTTCAGTATGATTTTTCAGTGCTCTGGATGGTTAATGCAGAATAGCCTAACTGCTAGGACAGAGAAGCCCAGAATAATTTTCCTTGTCCCAGTTAAGTCAAGAACTATTAGAGCAGTGGAAATAAGATTTCAACAAGAGGGGAAAAAAGGGTGAGGGAAGTGTCAGCTCTCACTCTTACTAGTGAGAGGGGAGAGTACAGAAATCTACCAGGAGTTAGAACGGAAGAAGGGTAAGTAGCAGCTACCAATAGAAATAGAAACTAGACTAATGTTGCCAAAGCATGTAAGTGGATTAGGAGTGATTTTCACTCTTCCTGGTGCTTTTTCCTTTTTTTTTTTTTTTTTTTTTAAATTAAAAAAAGGCAAACAGTATGAGTGCAGTAAGACACGAAGGTCAAAGGGATATGTGATTTTCTTTGACCTGTGTGTTTGTCAGGAAAGGATCCTTCTCTCTTATCAAGCCTGATGCTCGAGCCATTAATTAAAAGCCATTTCTCTCCCATCTCCACTGTGCGACACTGGCTACCCAGGAGACCTGCCATCACCTGATGGCTTTGCTTCCCCTGGTGCCGGGAGCAGGGAAGGCACAGCAGCTGAGAAACTCCAGTAAACCCCTTTCACTGTCTAGCTGATACTAGAATGTTTGGAGAAGTGCCATCAAGCACTTTTTAAATGTACCTTTCTCACCTTCTTTTCCTAAGGTATTATGTTTTTCTCCTGTCTTGTCTTGAGATATTTGTTTGCGATACTGCAGTAGAAGTAATGTTTCTGAGCAGTATATTTGAGGCCCAGGAGCCTGAAAGGTGAGCTTGTGTGAGAGGTATCTTTAACAGATCACAGAATCACCATGGTTGGAAGGGACCTCTGAGATCGAGTCCAACCACAAAAAAAACCCAAATCAAAACCCCAATCAACCAACCAAAAAAAAAAACCAAACCAAAAAACCACCAAACCAACAACACACACAACACCCCACCACA
>JAHREE010000401.1:86840-115747 GCA_033628505.1 Tringa tobata | reverse complement strand
GGCCTCACCAGTGCCCAGTACAGGGGGACCATCACCTCTCGAGTCCTACTCACCATGCTGTTCCTGACCCAGGCCAGGATGCTGGTGGCCTTCTTGGCCACCTGGGCACTCTGCTGGCTCATGTTCAGCCGACAGTTGACAAACATCCCCAGGTCCTTTTCTGCCAGGCAGCTCCAGCCACTCTGCCCCCAGCCTGTAGCGCTGCAGGGAGTTGGTGTGACCCGAGTGTGGGACCTGGCACTTGCCCTTGTTGAACCTCACCCCATTGGCCTCGGCCCAGCCATCCAGCCTGTCCAGATCCCTCTGCAAACCCTTTCTACCCTCCAGCAGATCAACACTCTCACTCAACTTGGTGTCGTCTGTGAAGTGACCGAGGGTGCACTCAATTCCCTCGTCCAGATCATTGATAAAGATGTTAAAGAGAACCAGCCCCAGTACCCATCCCTGTGGGACGCCACTCATGGCCGGCCACCAACTGGATTTAATTCCATTCCCCACCACTTTCTGGGCCCGGCCTCCAGCCAGTTTTTAACCCAGTGGAGAGTCCTCCCATCCAAGCCATGAGCAGCCAGTTTCTCCAGGAGGATGCTGTGGGAGACTGTATCAAAGGCCTTACTAAAATCCAGGTAAACAACATTCACAGCCTTTCCCTCATCCACCAAGCAGGTCACTTTGTCATAGAAGGAGATCAGGTTTGTCAAGCAGGACCTGCCCCCTCATGAACCCGTGCTGCCTGGGCCTGATCACCTGGGTGTCTTCCATGTGCCACATCATGGCACTCAGGATGATCTGTTCCACGGCCTTCCCAGGCACCAAGGTCAGACTGACAGTCCTGGAGTTCCCTGGACCATCCTTCCGACCCTTCTTGTGGATGGGCATCACATTTGCCAGGATGCCAGTCAGCTGGGACCTCCCTGGTTTGCCAGGACTGCTGGTAAATGATGGAAAGTGGCTCAGTGAGCATTCAGAGTAAGAGAGAGTTTCTCATAAGGAAAACCAGCATGATTGTGTCACAGGAGATGCAATTACAGTAGAACCATATCATAATGTGTCAGTGTAAATATTTAATGTTTTCTGTCATTTGAGTGGGGTGGCACACGAGCATTTTGGTTGTCATCTGTATCTTTTTAGATCTTTTTAGTATTGGATTTGGCTGCTTTCTCCAGAGGTTTGCCAAGGTCACTTGTTCTGCAAGGAGAAATGCCATGTGACATTGGTTTTCGGGAAGCTGAAAATTCAGAGCAGTGGGAGCTGTGTTCCTGGTGGGGACACGTTCCTACCTCGAGATGCGTGTAGAAGAGCCCAAAATGCCGTTTTGGCTTTGTAAGTTGGTTGCCAGCAGCTAATTGCAGTGACAACGAGGTTTCTGATGTGGGTGTACTTGCAACATTTAATTGTGTCCTTGTAGGTTAATTGAGGCTGTGCTGTGGCTTTCTGTTTCTTCTTCTTTTTTTTTTTTTTTTTTTGGCTACCTGGGGAGAGAATAAAACTATTTGGTTGGAACCGCTCCTGAAACTCACAGTCACTTTTTAAATTATACTTCCAACCTTGAGGAGAATGCAAAATATGAAAACAGCAATGTATTGTGTGTTGAAATCTGCTCGTGCTTTTAAAAGAGAAAACCTCTTCTCGCTGATGACCTACACATGTTGTGTGGAGGATTTCCAGAGGCTGGATGAATTTCAGAAGGCTCCGTGGCATTTATTGCATGCTATTTCCTTGCTTCCCAGCGTGTTCAGTGATACGAGGCTCTCATACTGGAAAGCAAAGGGCTTTCCTGCCTTTTTTTGATGCTTGTCCATTCCGTGCTTGGGGCCAGATGGCTTGGGATAAGTGATGTAATTCTAATGAAATATAGTTATGCTGCTGGGGTGAAATTGGGGTCTAACTGAACATTTGCCTTTGATTTTAGTGAAGCCACATTTCTCTTTAGGATTGGAGACAAGTTGGAAGGCTAGATACGCTGGTGGAGATGGCAGAGGAGGGAGAGGTAGTTGGATCAATTTCAGGAAGCGGACACAGAAACAGGAAAAAGAATTAAGTTTGAGATGAGGAAGATATAAATATGGAAAGGAAGTAGGCTTCTCTCTGAATGTGGAGGGGAAAGAAGCAAATAATGGTGATCAGGCGCCAGTCTGGGGGAGGTAAAGAGGAGGAGAGGGAAGAAAAATGGAGGTGGAGATCTCATGGGGTCATAGAATGCAGTAATTTCTTTTTTAGGATCTTCTTGCTTTTAGGCAGGAAGAAGCACTAATTAGCAACTTTTCTTCCCTCAAAAATGTAATTATCCAGTCCGAGCTTACTGTTTAGAGCGGGATGGGAATAACTGATGAAAATGATGGGGAAGGGGCGATCTTTACTGATGGATTTTATTTGCAAGTCAAACGGCACAGAGAGAAAACCAGCTCATCTTCTAGGGCGAGTGTTGCAAGAGGAACGGCTCCAGGTGGGTCCCTTTTCTGCTCCCAGGGCTCCGTGGATTCATTTTCTTCAGGATTTCCACAGGCACCTTCATTCTCTGGTTCTACAGTTTCACAGGTTTCTTAGCAGGTGACCTGCTGCCTTTATTTGGAGTTCTGTAGCACTTGCTGTTTTCTGAGGTGCGGTGGTTCCTGTTCTCAGGTGATGTTATCCCCAGCGTTGTGTGGGACCCTCAGAGCTGTGAAATTGAGCTCCGTGTGTGTTTCCAGCCCTGGTGCAGTAGTGAAGGGACAGAGCTGAGCCGGTTGCTGGCTTGTGCGTGCAGCGTCTGTAGTGCCAGGTATAAAAAATCTCCCTGTTCTTTTTCTCCTATTTTATTTTTACACTTCTGTTTTCACTTTGTGTCATTTAGAAATCAAAGCAGGAGCGTGCGGTTCAGCCGCAGCAGAACTGTGCTTACTACGATTTTGCTGCTTTGCTCAAATTAAACATTTATGGGGCCAGAGACTCCTCACTGTTCCATCTCAAGTCTTTCAGCCTCCTACAGTGTGATGATTTTTTTTCTTTGCACTTTGACTCAGCTCCTGCAAGAAATACAGCAAAATTATCCTCTATTGGCCTCTCTCCCTTCCAGCCCATCTTTCCTTTGTGTGTCTAGTTTGTTTTTTCCTTAACCATAGCTTATGGGGAGCAGCTGTTGGTATAATTAATGCTTAATATTCTCTGTGAGTTGGAAGCTTTTCATCCCAGTGTGATGGGCAGAGACCTGGCCTCAGTTATTTGTACCTTTTTCTGTTTCCAGTGGTCTATACCGAGGTGGTGTAATTGGGTAGGAGCTCCTTATTCCTCAAACCAGGTAACACAATGCTGCAGCATATTACTGACGCTGTAAGCTGCGGTGACTGGCTTGGTTTTTGTGGAGACCACTCAGCTACCTTCAAAGGTCTAGGTCTTATCTGTAGGCCCTTCTGTGGCCTGAAGCCTGGAGTGAAACCTGGGCAGTGGTTCTGTTTCTTGGGCACACTGGGAGCAAAGATAACTTTTGCAGAAGAGAGGATTGTTTCTGAGCCTGGACAAAGACTTTTACGGGACGTTCCCAAATGCTCAGTCTTCCCTGCAATAGCATGGTCTACTTCTTTGGTTTAACTTTTTTAGCTTAAATTAGTGCTGCATGGATGCTAAGAGCCCACGCTCCTAAAATAGATCGAGTAGAAGAAGCACTTCACTGATGACTCCTCCTCAGGAGAGGAGAGAGAGAAGGTAACAATGAACATATGGCAGGTATTAGTCATATCACCTAATATATCTGAAGACCTCAGACTCTGTTGACACAAAGGTGGTGGAGCAACCTAGAGGGGATGAGTCCTCCTGACATACCAGACTGGGTATGAGAGTAGTGCAGGATACAGACAGAGGGGACCTGAGAAAACGAGGGGACTTGTAGCCAAATGAGCTAACCCAAGAAGAGTATGCTCGGAGAGGCTTAGAAAGTTCTGGCCAGATCCCGAGACTACTTTTAGCTGCCCAGTTTCCTTGCATATTTGACGTGTCCCTCAGAGCATCATTCCTTGGAGCTCCTGTGCTTATAACACAGTTGCCTCTGCAGAAGGCCTAGTACAATACCTCAGAAATAAGTGAATTCTTCCAATTTCAGTTTCAACTTGAAAGTGTTATTCTGGCTTTTGCTGTAATGAATTCCTTACAGAAGCTGCTTGATGTTTTCACGTAGTATCTATATTGCCAGCGTGCACCTTGCAGTCCGATTCGGCTGGCTCAGCACCCCCTCTCTTCTCCAGGTCGCTGGTGTCTACACGCTGGCCCTGCCCCAGTTGGCAGCAAGCTCGTAGGAAAGCTTCTGAGATGCTGCTGCCTGCTGGTTTGTTGGGAACACGTCGTGTAAATGAAATATAAAATACGTACAGTCATTTGTATTTTAAGTGGCTTCCAGCAACCTTGACACGGCAGAGCAAGCAGGCCACTGGAGTACCCGCGGAGGCATCGTGGGAGAAGTGCATCATTTCCAGTTGCTTGCTCTGATTGCCTTGTTTGCATCGTCATGTGCTTTAAAACCAGCCTGTCCAAAAGGCAGGGCACGCTGGAGGGTAGGGACACAAGGGGCAAATGTGGGCTTTTTTGACTTCCCCGTGCAGAGATGGGGTCATTGGGAATCACAGCACCGGTCTGACCTGCCCACAGAATGGCTGTAACTTGATTTTTTGTTTTGTTTTGGTTTGGTTTTTTTTTAATTTATTTATTTATTTTCATTTGTTTTAGCTTTTTTTTTTTTTCTTCTTTAAAATCTTCAGCAACCGAGGCTGAATGTGTGGTCTCCTCCTTTTTCCTCCTCTTTTGTTTCATCTTTTTGGCATTCGTTTCTGAAGGGGGGGCTGCTCTGCTGGAGGGACTCCCATCATTTTTCACACTTGTGCTCAGACCTCTGCGGAAGCCAAGCACCCCGTGGGCCTCCGAATTACAAGTACCATTCGGGTGGCACCTTGGGTTTCTGGGCTTCAGCTCTTGCCAAACACCTAATGAACGTATGAAGGGAGTAAAGCACTTCTAATATCAACTCTGCTGATATATAAGGGGTTAAAGTAAGCTCTGTTTATTAATGTTGATACTTTAAATTGTGCCAGAACGCTTTGAAAATGTGACAGCGGACAGGGCAGCAGGCAGTAAACACCGTTAAATGACAATACTGTTCAATATTTGCTGTTAATTGAGAGAGGCAGCAGCTGCTGGTATGTAGCTTCAGCCAGGATGAATTAGTAATGAGTCTGTAACTCTGGGTTTTTTTTCTGATTTAAAGTTGCATCAGCCCTTTACGGTTCAGTAGCGTGCTTGGGATAGAAGTAAAAAACCATAGCAGGCCCTAAATTGAAGATTTTGTTTTGTTTTTGTTTACCAGGCAGTTGTCATGGAGCTGTGGTGTCAGTGATAAATTTGGCAACAGTAATAAAATTGCCTTGTATTTAAGGACCAACCTTGAAGATTTTGGGTTAGCTTTTCCATCCTGTGTGGCAGACAGTAGGAACATAGCAGGGAATGCAAGCTCCTCCTTTGAAAGAAAGCACTTTTGTTGCTTTCTCATTGGCTTCCAAAGACATTTTCAGTTACGGTTTCTCCAGACAGGAGTTGTGGTTTAACTCTCTTTGCTGGTCTGCACGGCAGGGTCTGGTCCTGGCTGGAGGGACCTGTGGCAGCAGGAGAAGGAACACTAATTCAACGTTTTCCTTGTGCTTTCTTTGCACTTTTGCCATGCAGACGTGTTGAGTTTAACCTTTGAAAACTTGCTGATAAGCTGTTATCAGCCCACGGTTGAAATAACAACCCCTCCCACCTTTGCTGAGTTGGGGTAGGAACTTCCCAAGGCTTCAAGGCCTGGCTATGGTAGAGGAACAGCATTAATCCAGGCACAGCAACCAGGCTGGGGACAAAGGTTACTCTCTGAAGAAATCAGCCACAGCTGCTACTTTCATGCTGTTTATGCAGCCTTCCCTGTAAGTATTTATTTTGCACATTTTATTTTGAACTGCAGATGTGATCGTGAGAGTGCGAAACCGTGTTCCAGTGGTGAGCAGCATCTTGAAGAGATCTTAAGTTGGGCCCAGGAAATGAAATTCTAGCTCCCTTGCAAACAATGCTGACAGTCCTATTGATTTCAGGACAGCTTGGCTTTCACCACAAGTAGAAGAATTTCGCAGCAAATAATGTTTTGTTTGTTCAGTTCTTTAAACAAAATCCATCTGCAGGGGTTAGCGTTTGAATCCAAAGGCTCAGAATTCTGCTGGTACTTTGTTAGGATGAGAAATACTAGATTGTAAGAATTCCTTTGGTCCTTGATGATTATTTTTAAAAGGAAAAAAAAAATGTGATGAGCAGGTATGTTTTGTAACCCTGTTTCCAGTTTGTATGGTTTCTGTATTATGTACGGTTGGGTTTTGTATTTGTTTGTATTCGAATTAATAGTTTTTACCAAGTAAGGGCATTTATGCAATGTTGAGAATTTGAATCTGTGATACACCCTGCTGTATTGGCTTACAGAGGCATGAAATCTTTCAGGTTGGACCTGGAAAGCAAGTGTTAAAAGCCGATAGAATAGTATTAAAGAGGGCAGTAAATGGAAGTGTGGGAAGAGCTGAAGTCATCTGGCGGTGTAAGTCCTTCAGCCCCAGGAGTCCCTTCTCGTGTAAGGTCCTGACAATCCCTCCCTTTGCTAGCAGTTACCAAATGGTGTTTTAAAATCTGTCCTGAGATGGCTGTATTTTTTCATGTGAAATTCAATAATTCATTCCGATGGCATTCTGCCAGCTTCAGCCATCCAGTGTCTCATGGTTTGTGTGTTTTTTGGTGTTATTTTTTTATTTACAAACATCTCTCCAATTTTATGTGCTGTTTTCTCTAGACGGGAATTGTCTTTAGAACTATAATGTAATCAAGCACAATCTTCCTGGTTTTGTGTGGTTTTGATTCTCTTAAGTCTGTGTTATTGCTTCATTTGTTGTATCTACTTAAAATGTTTGGGTTTTTTAAGCAAGAAAATAAACCTTGGTGTGTTTACAAGCACCATTCCTGTCTTAAAACAGTTGTAGAAATTGGTATTACGACATTTTGGGGCTTTTTTTCATTGATTTAATAGAACTGCTGTGTAATTTTCTTGTAAACAAAGTCAAATATTTACATTTTTAATATACAAAAAACTGATACACTCTAAAGTTTGTCTAATAAACCTGTTAGAATGTATGTATATTTACTAATTTTTGTCTTAAAGTACCCCTCCTTAACTCTGTTGGAAGGAGTTATTTGCTGCTTAATAAACATTGTTCTCAGCCTTGTGCTAATTAGAGATTAAACGACATAACTATGTGGTATGTTCCCTATTTCTGGAAGGCTTTTTGCTAGTTGTTGGATATGATGGTTGCCGAGGTGTTTACCTGTTCATCTGCCTGTTCATTTGTTCTGTGGTCAAATGTCTAAGCTTCTACAGGAGTTTGGCTGCCACGTCTCACTCTCGCTTGTGTGTCCCCATCTCTCTCTGGGGACATGTGGTCCCCGTGGCTGCTGTACTGGTGCCAGTGAGTTGCTGACTGGGAGCTTTTGTAAAACTACTTGGGCACCAGCTCGTGCTAGAATAATGCTGGTATTGATGACCAGTTGTCTCAGCTTGAGGTAGTGTACAAGCAGAGCTCTGCTGGCTTATCTGGCTCGGGGATTTTATTTTTCTCTGCAATCCCTGGAGTAAGATGGGAGAAGTCGTCCAGGAGGAGTGTTGCCACTTGCTTAAATAACTCCATGTGAAAGGACAGCAAGAGGCTTGGGTGCACGGGTGGAATTGCCTTCTGCTGCTGGTGATGTTAATGGATGAAGAGATTTACTACAGTTGTGTGTGTGTTGTTGCCAGTATCGACCTGTTGCCTCCAGGAAGGCGACTGACCTGGAAATTATTCTGTAAATAAATGGTTAAGGCAGGGCTGGCACAGGGCAACAGTGCTTGCAAATGGGTACTTTCTTGGGCAAGAATATTGCTATATCATCACAGAATCCCAGAATGCTATGGGGTTGGAAGGGACCTCTGGAGATCATCTTGTCCAACCCCCTGCCAGAGCAGGGCCACCCAGAGCAGGTTGCACAGGAATGTGTCCAGGTGGGGTTTGGAATGTCTCGAGAGATGGAGACTCCACCACCTCTCTGGGCAGCCTATGATCATCCTCCTTTCTATTGCCCAAATACTGTAGCCTAACCTTGACTTCACAAGCTTTCTTTTATTGGGAGTGTGGAATTTCCTTTCCTCTTTTTGTGACAAACTAGAGAAGATAAGGAGCAAACTAATACAGGGCTAAACTGAAATGATGGTGGCGACAAGACTGCGTGCTGAGTTGAGCTGTCAATGCTGGGAATTTGTTCTGCAGGAGTTGTTTTTGTGACTCCTTGGTCAGTAATTTTTAAGGTCTATTCAATACTAATTATTTAGCTTCTCTAATTGTGAACTGTTTTTCTCAAATACAAAAATTTTCCTGTTTGCTGTAACACAGCGTAACTGTTATTCTCCTAAATTGTATTTATAATTGTAGAGACCAGTTCATGACTATCCTTTTGAGATTGGTTTTTTTGATGTTACCATTGAAAGCAACTGTTTCAGAATATGCAACTGCCAGAAATTAAATGTGCCAGAATAAGAGATAGCAGAAGAAGGTTGTGAAGAGTGTGGGGCGGATTACTCCATGGGAGGGACCCCAGGAGAGCAAGCAGCTCCCACTCACAGTCGTTGCTGTCTCCTATACAAGAATGCTGGTGGCACCTTCTTTCTCACTAAGGATAGTTATTACAGATCTCGTTATTGTGTTTTCTATGTAATGTTAAACTAATCCTGAAATTTAATCTTGGGTCAAATCAAAGTATGAAGTTTTGACGTGGGAGGGTAACATGTGATGCTTATTCCTACTGGTTTAGTGGTGGTTTTTGCCAGTGCCAGTCGATGGTTGGACTCGAAGATCTGGAAGGTCCCTTCCAACCCAGACCATTCTATGATTCTGCAAAACCTAAGAATAAGCTGAACTTCCCAGACTTTGGGAGTGGTCTTGAGACTAGCTGAATGGTGTGTGCTGCATAACGAGAGGCAGATGGTGCCTGTGGCTCTGCAACCTTTTGTTGGCCAAGGTCTTTAATTCTGGCAAGACAGTTGTGCTGGTATTACCGAATCCCTTCTTCAGTGCTGTAGTGGCCTTGCTGTATCTGTACTGATTAAGGATATAAGGAGAACAACGTTTGGGGGTAGGACTGTAATAAGTTATAGTTCTCCTAAAACTTGCTTCAAATTAAGAAAACAAGTAACTTGGAGTTTAGGTATAAAATTAAGTGAAAGAACTCACTAATAGATAACCTTAAAGTACGTTGTTTTAAAATCTAATCCAATCCCAAATGGTGTAATTTTGTCATATGGAAAGCTGTGAGCTCTTTTACTGGAGCTGCTTGCTTAATTTAGATTAAAATTATACTGTAAAAGGATTAGAGAGTGTATGCCTGCGCTAAGAAAGGATGTACTAACTGTGCTGAGGCCTTTTTCTACTCCTAGCTTCTTTTTGAAAGTGCATGCTCAGTGCTGGATGCTTTCTGCTGAATTTAAATGTGCCATGTAACATCAGGATGTGCGAACGGGATGTTTCGGATGGATCGCCGGAGCATTTTATATAAATACATTTTTGTTCAATAGGATTCTGGGTTTTCTTGCTCTTTCTAGAGAGAAGAATTCAGTGCTGGACTCTCCTGAACATTCCTCGTGGTGCAGCTCCAGAGAACAGCTGGGTTTATCTGACTTGAAGAGGAGGCACATGTGCAGGAAGCCAGGAGGACATGGGCTTACAGTGCATCTGGAAGAATGATCAGGTATCAGTGGCTGTTGGCGTTTAAACTGTTGTAACGAGTGAGACACTTGAGAAGATGTGAAACAGTAAAGTGCTCGCTCCTGCACTTGCCCTTAAATTTTAGGTGTGCTTTTCTTTCAGTGGTGGGAGTGAGGTAAGTTTACCTTCTCGGTTTATATTGTGTCCGCAACCCTTTCGCTGCTGAACCAGCTCAGTTGCTGCTGAACTAGCTCAGTTGCTGCTGAACTAGCTCAGTTGCTGCTGAACTAGCTCAGTTGCAGACACCTCTAACGGGGTCCAGTTCAGATGGGAGAGAAGAAGCAGGGATGAGTGCCCAAGGGCTGTTTGCATGGACTGAGTTGAAGTTAATCTTACAGTGTTTACATTTTTCAACTCTAAGTTGAACTCTGAAAGCATTTGAATCTATTAAGTCAGGCAATTTGCGAGGGGATAACTTTGATATACAATTTTTCTATTGTTATAAGTACTTTTTTGTTGTACTTCCTCTGGTGATTGGCTGGAGAATGCAGATATCCTCACAGGAATCCGGGCTGTTGTAGCTGGAGTAGAGACACCAGCAAAGTTCCAGAAAATGCAGAGACCCGTGGCTCATTTTGAAATCTGAGCAGGTTATAGGCTCGGTACTGTAAGAACTATGTGGTTTTAGCTATTTGTTTGTTTTCAAGGAGCTGTTCATCATTTCTAAAATAATGTCAGATGTCTAAAGTAGTGTCAGACTTTACTGTTGGAGGTAACTGCTCTGTGCAGGGACTTGGATTAGCTGCCTCACTTGTTGATTCTGTGCAGAGCTTGTGCATCTCTGGTGTCCTGCCTCCCATGTGTCCCTTTGGCAGGTATCAGCCTAGGTCAGGGATTTGCTTTAGCAAGCTCACGGCCCGTTTTGTTATAGTGAAAGGGAAATTCATTAAAAAGTGTCTTGGTGCTTCCACGAGAGCCAGTGCTTGTTTGTTTTGTGCTTCTGTTCACAGTCGTGCTGCCTGTCTTTGAGAAGGTCTGACTGACCTGGTCTCTCTAGAGGTTCCCTTACTGAGAGCGTCCTACTTCATATCCCAAGGAAACTTGTTTTGTTTTTTTCTTCAGGGAGCTCCCCATGAGGCAAAGTTCTCTGCGTATGGGGCAAAGAGCTTTGACTGGCGAGGCATCTGGTCTCAGGCATGGTGATCCTGATGACTAATTCCAATTTCATTTTCTGAGGAGTGCCCAGCCTTCTAAAAGCACTTTTGGACATTATAGGACACAGAGATTTAAGATGGCTTTTGGTCTTCAAGTGTACTCTTCTTCCCCTCTGTCCTCAAAGTGAGTCGTTATGGTCTCTTTTGAGATGTGACATAAATGGCAGAAGGTTTCTTTCTTTCTGACTCGTATTTTCTAATCTTCTAATGCATCTGTGTGAGCTTGCGATATTTTTTTTAATGTATATAGCTTCTGATGTTAGCACAATACTTAATGTGTTTTGGATATTGCTATTCCTAAAAATATATCATCTGCCGAATCTGTCATGTATGCATTTTTTTAGTTTAACTAATTTTATTTATTAAAAATTAAATGGTGAAACTTGTATGTTAGTAATTGTGCATATATCTATGTGAAGAACTGAAAAGGAGCCAATCGTATAAAAATTATTTAATCTTTTGAGAATTAAGTTTAGAGGAACGTTTTAAAAAAAAATGTTTTTTGTTTTCTTTATATATGATAGCTGAAAAATCCCTTATTCTTGTCTCTTTAACTGTAAAATTACCTAAAGTTTTCTTCAGTTAGTAAACATATGTCCATAATGCAAGAAAACGTTTAGTTGCTTCCCTCAAGGAGACTGAAAGTGGTTTTGTTCTACAGATTTTCTTTACGTTTGCGCAACCTTTGTCATAAGGAGATACTTCATGCAGAGAAAGCTACAGATATGTAAGTTTCAGGAGGTGCCTGAGTGGGATTGCAAGAAGATGTGAGATGGAGCTACATTTTGGGATTCATTTCTTAATATAAAAGCTGTCAATTTTTACCCAAGAAGTGGTGGGTGCCGTAGAGGCAGAGAATCCATATATTTAGACTCTAGCTGTCTCTCATTATGAGTTATAATTAAGGTGAAGTATTTTGCTGAAGAATTAAATTCTCCCTTGATTTGAACCTGGTTTCATCTCATTGAAAGCAATTAGTTGCGCGAACTACCCTGTCCTTGCTTCATCAACAACAATTCATCAGTTGCTTCATCAACGTTGCTTCTTATTTATCTTCTTTTTTCCCAGTGAGGAGAGAAGGCAGTCTATGTTGGAGTGCTGTATGCGTCGTAGTAGTGGCTTCAGGATAGAAAGTACAGCTCCTAAGGGGGACTGTGACATTTAGCAGATGGCCTGTAATGGGAGAGCAAGTGAACCAGGCAAGCTTCGTGTAGTCTGTTGGGGTTTTGTCCTCCGGTATATTTTGTGAAAAGTATACAAGCATTTTCTGTAAGTCTTTGCTTACTAATAAAGAGGCAATTGGAATTTGAGCAGGCTCGCATCTCTCCGCTTGAGGGGAAGCACAGTCACCTTTTTTACTCTGCTTATGGAGGACTGTAGGTTATAAAACGTGCTTGGAAGAGCTATCCCGGAAGGTCCCAGGGTTAATGCTTCAGCTGACATGTTTTTGAACAGGACTTTCATTCTTTCTCTCTTGGCCATGGCCTGAATTTACTAATGTGGTGCTTATTTTCCCTGGATGGGCGAATCTCGTGCAATCCAAAGCTGATGGTTTGATTAGGTTGAAGTATTAGGACATTGGCTAAGACTTGTGTGCCCTTTTGGTGAAGGCTGTTCAATTTTTGGTTGTCCCTGAAGGACAGCTCTATGACTTAATTCACAAAGCGAGTATCTGGAATGCCATAGAGCCTCTCCTGAGAGTGTCCTGCTTTGGGGTGCCTTCTACATCCTACTCCGTTGTCCAACATTGGGCTTGAAAACAAGGATCAAAATCACCTCTGCTGACAAGTTTAATGCTCTCAATCTGAATATTGTGGACCAAAAATCTGTTAATCATGACTGTAACTATTTAAAGTGTTGTCATAACTCTTCACAAAGTGAGCAATTCTGTGTCGTGATACCTCAGGCAGATCAAGAGGACTCTTCTGGGGTCTGTGTTTAGCAGTGGGGGAGCAGCAGTCTCTTGGGAGAGAGGAAGAAAAAGCAGTAAGCTCTGAAGCAAAAGCTTCATGAGTGACACAAGTCTGGGAGGAAGATGCTGAGCAGGTTTTATTTGTCTTGAGAATATTTACATAGGGCTCATCCACTGTTCTTGAAGAAACTTTATCACAGTACTACAGAGAAAACTGTTAGTACTAAATATAGTGCCTTATTCTGGCAGTCTCTACCTTACAAATGCTTGAATTCTGCTGCCTTAATGGGCTTTCAGCAGTTTTTGTAGTTTTTTTGGTAGAGATCTGAATAATATTCCTCAGAGAGGTTGTATAACAGTAGCAAGGATGAAAAGATTTAATTTGGCAAGACCTCGTACTGCAAATGATCAGATTAATGTTTTTAACTTCTGATCTTGCTGCAAAGCTTTTAGTACTTTGATACCTTCATAGGAGAAGAGGCCTGAAAGGTTCCAAAAGATCATCTTGACCCTTTGCATCAAAGCACCATCGTTATTGCTGGACAGTTCTTGTGAGGCAATTATTTTTTAAATATTTATCCTTTACCTTTTAATATAGGAGGCAACAGGACTTCCTTAGGCTGGTGCTCCCTCTGTTTACCAGTTCTTCTAATGGCCTAAGTTATTTTTTTCTTGTTTTCATTTGAGTCCATTACTTTTTGTTCTCACCATAGATGTGGAGGATAGGTTTCCTCTTTCTTTGCAGAAACTGTTTCTGTATTTAATAGAAATGCGTCGTATCTCAATCTTAACTTCTGGTTTTACTCTGTTTAGATGGAGCCACCTCAATGAGCTCGCCCATTCATCCCTCGGAGCTTCCCTTATTAACTCTCTTTTCTTGGAGTTCTCTCCTGGTTCCTCTTTTTCTTGAAAAATTTCACCCAAAAATGGACTTTACCAAAACTGAGTAGTTTGGGAATTTGTGTTCCTGTGAATGGAGAGAAGTTGCCTTGTTTGTGTCAACTTGATATTTATAATTTGTGCTCAGTCTGTGATCCTCTCAGTCCCGAATCCTTATCTACAAAACAGCTGCTTCTTTCTATATTTGTGCAGGTGATTTTTTTTATTTTTTTCCCTCCGAACAAAACTTGACCTTGGGGGATTGTACAGCATTTTTTAATCACTTCTCCAGTTTCATTAATTCCTCGCCCCAATAGTTTCCCATTTATTCATGCCTTTTTGTGGGAATAACATCAATTATAGGACTTTTCTTTCTACATGGCACTAGTACAGAGGCTTCATTGTCAGGTCTCTTGTTCCTTTTGCAGGCTCCTAACCTGGGAGGGGAAAGGTGACTGTAGCTCAGTTGGCTTTAGAATTGTCCCTTATAGCTGCTAATTATACATACTTATTTTTACTCCTTTTGCAGTATTTCTCACTGCTGGCAGTTCTATTAGAGTTAATTATTGTTACGGAAGACTTCATTTTGGCATGTTCTCTGGGAGGAGCATTGTTTTGTGACTGTTTCCCTGAACAAATAGATCTGCTTGTCTCACAGGGCCTCTGCTAAGGGTTTTCAGCAAATGGTTTCTAGAGGAAAAAAACCAGCAAATAAACAGATTTGCATCTCTTTGGTTGCATTACCCTGCTCCTGACTATCTGTATTTAGGTTGACTTCCTGATTGTTCATTCTGTCCTTGATAACTTTACAACCCTTGTCTGATTTCAACCGTGTGCTAGAGATCGAGGATTTAAGATAACAAAATTCCTACAGGTTTTATACAAACAAATGGGCAGCTTGGAAGAAGATAAACTGAAGTGCCCTCACGTTCCCCTGACCCAGGGAAAGGATGTGGCCTGAGTCCACGTAGTTTCAGGTGGCAGAGAGTTCCCCCAAGGAGGAAGACCTTAGTTAGCAGCTTCCCCAGGCACAAAGGTGCATGTTCTGCTTCACGTGTCTCCTCTGTGCTTCCTGCCAGCTGGCCACAACGACTGTAAATCTGGGAAGGCTCTTGTTGACTTACTGCATTAATTGCCTTTTTAACAGCAAGGAAATGGGCTCTAATATCTCTTACGTAGCAGAGTTTTTGTTCCAGAGCTTCTGGAGAGCTGGGCCATCTTCCTTCAGGAAGATGAAAATCTGCAAAGGTAGTCTTTTGAACTTTGCCAGTCTCACCAGAGCATCTCTTGATGTTATAATGGCATGACTTCTCCTAAAACTACACGAACTTTTATAATGGTGAGGAGCCTAAAAGACAGGGCTCATCTGGAAAGAGTAGGTTTCCCGGGAAAGCCACCCAGAAACTCCTTAAAAATTAATCGATACCAACCTCAGGCTTAAACAAGGGAAGACATAATGTATTTTGTCTTATCATAGAATGGTTTGGGTTGGAAGGGACCTTGAAGATCATTCAGTGCCACCTCCCACCAGACCAGGTTGCTCAAAGCTCTGTCTGACCTGATCTTGAACCCCTCCAGGGATGGGGCAGCCACAGCTTCTCTGGGCAACCTGGGCCAGGCTCTCACCACCCTGAGAGTAAAAAATTTCTTCGGGGAGATCTCAGCTAAATCTCCCCTCTTTCGGTTTGAAGTCTTGCCAGTGGCTTTTAGTGTCTTTAGTATCTTTTTAATAAGTTCTTGGAGTGTTGTTAAAGGCAACACAAGGTTAAAGGAAATCATCATATAGTCTTAGGTACTCCTACTCATCATACCTTGCAGAGCACAATCAGTCAAAAAAACAACTGGCAACTGTATGGAAGGTGGTTTTGCTGTAAAAAGCCTCACTTTGGTAATCAAAGCTGGTAGCACTTTTCGTATGAAAGCTGTATGGTGGTGGTCCAAGTGTCTGTGGGTTTGTTTGAATAGCTTTTGGGTAGACATTTGACAATATGGGTATTTAACTTTCTTGGTGCTGGTCCTGTCAAATTGCAGTCCTGTTCACCTACGTTTGCAGGGAGGACTTCTCAAAGTCTCAGATCTGGGGAGATTCCGGTGAAAAGCCTGAAGATTTGATGGTTTAAGTAGGATTTGTGTTCCTCCCTTCCTGTCACCCACCCCACTGCAGAAGATTAGGACCTTCAGAAGAGGAATGCATGCCTACAGGGCTGGAAGAGTCGATCAAAGATTTCACAGATTTTAGAACTTGACACTAAAATGTCCCTCTACCCATCTCACCCATGCAAATATTCACCAAGACTTTCTCCTGTCAGAGGATCGCTTGCTTGTGACATTAGCCTTTAAGTCACTTTTAACTTTTTCTAATCTTCTGCTTTTGTGAGTGGAGTGTGCTACAAGAAGTGTTAGGTATTTGCTTTGATTTTCTGCTTCCCTCTGTGTCCGTTACTGGCCACCATCAGAGACAGGACACTGGGATGAAGGGGCCTTTGCTCCGGTGCAGCAGAACCAGCCTTTCCAATCAAAGGTTGTATCAGGATTTTTGCCCAAGGTCAGGGTTACCAGGTTACCTGCCTGAGCTACCAAGGCCTATAAATAGCAAACGTATGCTATTTTTGATTATTGGCATAATATGTTCTTCTCAGTCTTCTGCAATTTTAAATAATTTTCCAATTTATTAAAATTGAAGGTCACAGATTGGAGAACTTGTTAAATGATTATTTTAGGATGGGGCTCAAATTAATATGATGTGCCAACTTGAAATGTTATGCCTAGCAGATGCCATATAACATTCCTATTAGTTACTAATTGGCTTGAAAGTGGTTAATTATCTTTTTCAAATATGGTGAACAGATATTTTTTTAAATGATTCTAGCTTCTTTTTTGCACCCATTGCCATCAGTTTTGCATGTGATGTCTCCTTGGGGTCCTGTGACTTAGTTACTCATTTATCCTTTCGGAAATCCTGCTACCTGTGAACTTTTCCCTAGCACTTTTATGCTCACTTATGAACTTGGTTTTTTTAATATCTTATACCCTCATTGTACTTTGTACACTTTTTTTTTTTCTGTTTTCACATTAATACAGAACTAAACTTATCCGTAGAATCGTGTTTGGGCATCTGATACTTCGCAGAGTTCCCAGTGCTTTTACCGGTGTTTTTATCTGAATGAGGAGGAAAACAATTTCTCTTTCTAATTTTGATCAACTTAGTTACTCGCCACTGAGTTATGTACCGTGTGCTATTGAAATATCTAACTGCTTGAAACCGTCCTGTTTTCTGATGCTGTTATTTGGCTACCAACATAATCTCCTAACAGCCATCAGTTTTAGGCCAATGCTTGTTTTTTCTTCTTCCTAATGAGTTAAGGTGGTTATCTCGCCTTAAATTCAGGACCTTTGTGTTTGAACCTTGGAACCCGAGCTGTTGAGACACAGATGAAATTGAGTGTTAGTGTGTCAAACCAAGTCACCATGGAGAAGAAAATCTCGAGTTGTACGTGCGAGCTCTTTTTCTCCACTGGCGTCTTCCTGGGGTTTTGTTCCCGCTTATTTTCCCTGATGGGTGGTTTTTTCAAATGCCATTTCAATTAACCCTTGGAAATCTCTGAAAATGATTTTCCTTTCTATTTTTATTCTGACTTTTTTTGTTCAATAGCAATATTTCTCCTTTTCTTCCACTTCTTGCCTGTGGTACTGTGCTCCCCCTTCTAGTTCCTGAATTTATCCCTTTTTGCTTTAGGGTGAGAGAGGAAATTACCATTTTTTTGTTTCTGTTTTTTTGAAAATGCCTGGGAAATCTGGAAGCTGTTGTTTTCGGTGCATGGTGGTGAGGTCAGCTGTGAGGCCAAGTGTTGGGCTCGGAAGGGGAAGGGAAGGCAGGGAGTCAGAGCAGGTCCAAGTACTAAGTGACATGGTGCAACTGGGGTTTGAAATCCCATTGAAATCCCCAAAACTGGCACGAAGTGATCCCTGTGAAGACGAGCTGTCTCTCACCGTGCCCCTCCTCCTGCTTCTCCTTGCGTGTAGTAGCGGTTGCGTTGTCTGGGTAGAAATCTCATGCTTTCTGTTGTGTGAATTCTAGCTCTTCAAGAATAGGTCTTCAGACCTATAATAGATCTGGGCTCCCCAGTTCAAGAAGGACAGGAGAAGGTACAGCAGAGGGCTACAAAGATGATGAGGGGCCTGGAGCATCTCCCTTACGAGAGGCTGAGGGACTTGGGTCTTTTTAGTCTGGAGAAGAGAAGACTGAGGGGGAATCTGATCAATGCACAAACTTGAACATAGGAAGTTCCATCTCAACATGAGGAGGAACTTCTTTCCTGTGAGGGTGGCAGAGCCCTGGAAGAGGCTGCCCAGGGAGGTGGTGGAGTCTCCTTCTCTGGAGACATTCCAAACCCACCTGGACACGTTCCTGTGGGACCTGCTCTGGGTGGCCCTGCTCTGGCAGGGGGTTAACTAGATGATCTCCAGAGGTCCCTTCCAACCCCATATCATGCTGTGATTCAGCAAGAGCTAATTTGCGCTGGCTTTGATCTTGAAAGTAGGTAACAAGAAATGTGCATTAATTTTAATATTCTCTGGCCGGGTTTATACAACTCAGTTCAAAACCCAGAAGTCCAGAATCAAGGCTCAGCCTATGGTGGCCGCTGTTGAAATTGGAGCATATTCTGATAGGGTACATTCCTATCATTGCAACTCCGGTGGAGTGATAGTGTCTAATATTACGCTGTGGCACAACTAAGAGATGAAGATGTGCTGAGAAGTGGATGTGGCTCCCAAACGTTGTCTTTTGGTGTAAAAGAACTGGAGGAGAACTGGCTCTACTGCCCTTGCTGTCTGTTCCTTGCTCCACGTCAAAGATGCATCAAAAAATAAACTACTCTTTTAATACATGCAAACATCTACCTATCCCCTCCTAGAAACACATCTTTAGGTAAGTACTGTCCCTGTAGGTGTGGCTGGATTAGCCTCCAGGAGGGCTTTTGCCTCCTGCCCTTCTCCACACAAGCTGGTATCCGTGGTGATGCTGCCTCACGTGATATCCAGTAGCACAAAATCCATGCTTTCTAAACCCAGAGCCGTGTTGTTGTTACATCCAGTCCTGGTTTATTTTGGGATGTTACCCAGTTTCCGTAAAGAAAGGTGAGATTCTCTGAGACGTTCTTAAGATGTGCTCCACCAGTTTTGGGACATTCTATTTTGAGGTAATTCCTTCCTACTTGCTAGGAAAAGAGGTGGTGAAACTATGGAAATTCTGGCTCAATAATTTGGAGGCTACAATTTGTTTAGAAGGAGTTTTAGGGACCAAATGGATGAATTATGATAAACGCTGAGGTGGTGTAATTGCACAGTGTACAGCCTAGGTTTTCCTTCAAACCTCCACCTTAATTCCTGGATCCCTCCACT
This sequence comes from Tringa tobata, assembly GCA_033628505.1. NCBI lineage: Eukaryota > Metazoa > Chordata > Aves > Charadriiformes > Scolopacidae > Tringa > Tringa tobata. The sequence continues at coordinate 96,578 of JAHREE010000401.1, read as the reverse complement.
CCTTCCCTCCTATTTCAAAGGTAGAAAAATAAAGGCACAACTTGGACTCTTCCCCTGTCCAGGTCCCAGTCAATCCTAGTCACTCTTGCATGTGTGGACCAGAACATTTCATCAGTCTGAGTGCCCAAACTGACTCCCCGTGCCCTTGCATCTGGTGTGGGGAATAAAGTCTATCCTGGAAATGAGTGGAAAATGGCACGGAATGGAAAACGAAGTGCAAATGGCTGGTGGGCTGCCGTGGGTGGATGCTGTCCCCACCGTTGGTGACGTGGCCGCACGTGTGACACGACGCGTGCTCCCATGTTTGTTTCTGACGCGGCGAGCTCGTCTGCCCGCCGTTGGGAACGTTTGAGAGCTGAATGCCTGATTTTGTTAGGGCTCCTATTTTTATTTTGTTGGTGCTTTTGCATCACTAATCAAATACAAGCCTCCTATTGTTCTCCCTGCGGCGTCCTTCCAGTGCACGCTTATATTTAGTTATTTTCATAATAATCCCCAGGGTTTGTACGCCTGAAAGAAGGCGGGGAGATGATAAAACTCCTTTTCTGATTCCTAAATACCTTTGATTCCTATAACAGATGGCTGTTATTCGATAGGCTGTTGTTACCCAAGCTGTGTGGAGGGGCAGAGGCTGGCCGGAGCGATGACTTGAAGGCGTTAGAGGATGTCCTCCCCGCGGAATGGCAGCGCTGATGCCATTTTACCCGACAGCTTCACTTGGGTTACCAACAAATTGTTTGCGCTCTCCTCTTCCCCCCCCTCTCCTTCCTCACTCCTTACCCACGGAGCACAAGAGCCCCGCAGCCCTCCCGGCGTTTGGGGGGTGGGATTCGGGCTTGTTGGGTGCTGAGATTTTTATTTTTTTCCCCTGGTGGCTGGCGGTGCCGGCGCGGATTGGCTGCCCCCCTGCTCCCCTCTGCCGGTGCGCAGCCCCAGCCAGCGCCGCCGAATCCCCAAACAGCCCCATTTACATCCATTCATGAATCCGTGACGTCAGCACGCTCCTGGGCTTCTTTGCAGCAGGCTGCAGGATCGTGTGGGTGGAATTTCCTTTTATTTTGCAACACTTCCTTTTTTTTTTTTTTTTTGCCTTTTTTTTTTTTTTTTTGCCTTCCATCTTTTTAAAACAAGAAAATGGAGCATCACATAGGAAATCTTAATCCTTGTAAGTATTTAGATGAAAAATGCCTTTTTGCAGCGTGTGTGTGTGTGTGTGTGCTTAATGGTCAGCGCTACCCTTTCGCCATTTATTCCAGAAGGACAGATGGATGTTGCATTTGTGATGTGAAAGGGCTGAAAAAATGATGCTGAGAAGAAGGGGAGAGGGAACGTGAAAGCTTAATTTATCCATGGCTGCATCTACATCTGATAGCTGGCCTGTCCTTCTGCCTGTCGGTGTGCTAGACATTTTTCAGTTGCAATTTTGCACGTTATCTTCTTGTGCCCCCCTTTTAAAGGGGAAGGGAATGGCAATGGAGAATGGATATATATAGAATATACAGGGGCTGACATAAGAATTACTAGAAATAGTATAAAGAAGCAGAATTGTGTTTTTTGCCGTGCAGGCGATTGTAATTTTTTTTTTTCCCTTGTGTGCTAATCAAACAATTCTTCTGTTGTGTTACAGTAATAAATAATTTAATTTATTTTTGAGATGGAGAGGAGACGTGTTTTTCTTTCTGTCAGCCGGGTAGGAATGTGTTCCTTTATTATTGAAAATAGCAGTTGGAGCTGTCTCTGTTGTGCTGAACACATGATTTTTACCCCTCATTTTCCTAATAGATGAGGGAGCTGGGAGTACTGTTGCAGTTAATGATACGGTTCACTGGGGCAAGATTTGTCATATTCTTGCTTACCTGAATGGGGCATGATGTCATGTTTTCTCCCAATGAAATGAGTGGAGCTGCTCGTTATTTTTGTTTTGGGGAGGTGGTTTAGGTACTGCAATAGCTTAATCATGTCAAGCCACATGTCTCTCTTAAGTAAATGAAAAATTGGATATTTTAAGTTGATGTGAAGAAAGATGACATCAGGCCCATGTGTTTGCATATTCTGATTTTATCCATAGGCAGTCTGTTCGATAGAAGATGCTGAAGGGACGCGTTTTGATTGCTAATTTTGAGGGAGAAAATATGAAAATATTTGAAATAAAATGGGTGAGTGAAACGAGACAGAGACTCAGCCGGTCTGACTCGCAAATGTGGGCTCTTTTCACAGTAGCTTGTGTGTGTGTAGCCACAGACATCTTGGGATAACCGAGAATGCGGAGGTTCAAGTTGTCATTGGTGTAAAAGTTTTTTGTTACTATCCTTTTTGTTGTGTCCCCAAATGTTATGCGGGGTTTTGTTTCTAGAGACAACCCTTTGAACCTCTGTTTCTGTAACAGACCTCGGCTGTGAAAAACAAATAAATCATGATTTTGATGTAGCGGGGATTTTTTGTATGTTTGTTTTGCTTTAACACCAGTTTTGTCTCCTGTATTTTGGGCCTCCCATCTGATTCTTTGATCTAGAATGCTCCTGTCACTCAGATTGTCTTTGTCCCCTGCTGCCTGATAGTTAAATTTATAGCTGGCATTCATTTTCAACCCTCTGCCTGGAATTAGCAAATAACTTCTAGCACAGAATATATGGGAGGGACTCTTACCCCTTCTCAGCTAGAGGTGAATTTGTGTTTAAAAATGTGTGGGTGGATGGTTTATGTGTTTGGTTTTTGTTTGTTTTTTTTTTTTCCTGCTTGCATTATTAACCTTCCTCTTTTGTCCCCTATTGTCAAGAGTTGGTAAGTGGCTTATCTCCAGTGGATCAGAAAATTGAGTAGTGATTTATTTGAAAATCTCTTCGTAGGTAAGCAGTTTCACAATTAGTAGTTATTAAAATATCCTTCTGCTCTAAGCAGAGGCGGGATAAGAAAGGTTTTACACCATTTTCTGTTTCCTTATGACTTTTGTTTTTTACAGCAAATGTGAGATAGTGGCTGATTAGACTGGAGTTGTTCATATCTGGTACCTCTTCCAGGCTTTGAGAAGCGCGGAGTGGATTTCAAACAGTAGAACTTCCCAAAATGGTAGAGTCTTTAACTAAAGCTTTCGTGCATAAAAATAAAAGTCGCGATTTAAAATCGGTGCAGATTTCTCTTCAGCTGTGGTCCCTGGGGCCAGGGTAGGCAGGGGAGGGTGCCCCAACCCTGCCGTGCGTGGAGCCAGGCTCTCACCTGAGATCCTGCGTTTGGAGGAATTACAGCTTTTACAACTTGCAGTGAGTTTCTCAGCCATAACGGCCTCAAAATGAGTCAACTGAGGCAAATGGTACCTCTGCATCTGCAGCAGAGGCTGAAGCTCGCGGGGGTTTGGCACTTCATCAAGCCCTGGCCAGCTTATGGGACTTTTTTATTATCTTTTTTTTTAATCCCTCTTTGGCAAATATGTGCTGTGCATGGGTTTAGTCTTTTGTGACCTTACAGCAAAATCACTCCTGCTTCCTGGAGAAGAGGGGGGGAGAGAAATACTTCATCTAAACCACATCCAGCTTGGGATTGACCGGCGGGTTGGCAGCAGGGGCAGAAATGCCGAGGTGGGCTGGGAGCAGAAACACTGCGGGTGCTTACTCCCACCCCTAAAAATACCCGGCCTGTATTTTGACCTCTGTCCCCCTTCCCTGTTTACAGCTTCAACCGAAACCTTGGCCCTTGGAGAGGGTTCAAAGGCATTAGCAACAGTTGGGTGTAGGCCAGGGTGAGGAACAGATTTTATGTTGGTTCCCCCCCGCCCCCCGTGTAAAGTAGGTGGGTTTTGTAGCCCTCCAGTGAACCTTTACTTGTGCTGTTTCTTCTGGAGCTCAACGCGAGAGGTGCCGTAAGGGAAGGAAGGAGAAAGTCCTGGCGGGGTGTGGGTGGGACTTTTTCCAGCGTAGTGGGCTTAAGGAATGGAGGTCTCTCCGTGTGGACATTTTCTTCATTCCTAGGATGTTTGTCGTTTCCCATCCCCAACCCCTGACTCTGTTACCTTCTGGAGGACACCAGCGTCAGAAATGGAGTTGCAGAGCTGTGACTTCGCTGCTGAAGCACATCTAACCTCACCATCCTGTTGAGCCTGAGGAGATTCTCCAATGTTGGTTTATCAGCCGCAGCCAAGAAGCGATCTGGTAGGGATGAACCAAGGGGTTGAGCGCTGCCGCTTTGGAAGGTCTCAGCGGGGTGTTAGATGACATGTGTCATGTCAGGTCTTTGCAGGCTCCTCTGGAGTTGGTTCTCCAGGCCGTGACTGTGTGTTGTGTGTGCTGTCTTGATCGTGTTACCATCACGTAAAGCTCTAGTGGCCTAAGAATAGGATGACACCTCTTGGATGTTGCTCTCGCCCCTTGCACTGTGTGGGTAATACGGGCTTAATAGAGGCTCCTGAGCAAGTCATTGTGCTGCTTCTCTAGCAAGGAGTAATCCTCTTTGCTGGTAGACGTGTTACGGTGCTTACTGAATACAACCCAGTACTACTGTCATGTCTCATCGGAGAGATGTGCCAGCTGGGTTTCCCCTGTCCCCGTCCCATCAGGTGCCCACGCTCCAGGGTAACGTAATGTTGAGAGGGGCCAAAGCACTGCACGGACCCCAGGAACTGTTGTGCTTTCATGGGTAGTTGTTTAGTTATTTAGTACTGAGTATGAAGCATGTAAGCTGTTAGTGCTGAGAAGTTTGTGTGTGTCAGCTTCTCCACGTCAGGTGTGCTTTGCAAATATTGAATAATTCATCTCTACTATGAAAATAAGAACAAGCCTGTGAGTGAATTTACCTGAGACCAGTTTGATGCCTCACATGAATTAAAGCGTTTGATTCATTCACTGGATTCCTGAAAATAGCACTTTGATATTGATCTTCATCCTCAAAGATCTTTCAGACATTAATTAATCTTAACACTACTCCTTGGAGGAAAATACGATGTTTCAGTTCTGTAAGTGAGGGAAATTACAAGATAGTGTTCACTGGTAACACTGGAACGTTTTAATGGCTTCATGTGGCACCGTCAAAGAAGCTGTAAGGTGCCCGTGAATCTAATTTTGAGGTTTTCATGGGTTTGTAGTTGTAAAATATTTGAATTTAAATGCTTTAATCTGTTATTGCTATGTAGTAATGTAACAGGGATCTTTAATGAGCTGAGAAAAAAGTGCAGAAGTCTGAAGGATGAGGAGAGGAGTAGAGCAGAGCCTGGAGTCTGTGACTGGGTGCTGGAACTCGTTTCATACTATGAAGACAGCTGGAAAGATGAAAGAAGAGTGTAACTTCAGGTCATTTCTAAATTTTGATCTAAGACAGATTCTGGTAGCAATTCAGTAGTATGAAAGGCTAATCAGCGTTTAGTCTGTCTTTTCTACCAACTAAATGTTTTACGATAGTATTGATGGGCCTGTGACGGGAGGGTATCGATGCTTAATTACACGCCGGCCCGTTGTGTGTGAAACTCGTGGTGCTCAGTGTGTGCACTCAGTGTGTGCACGCCGCTCGAGCCACGCGAACCACCGGAGAGCAGCGAGGGGACACACCAAGGTAAACTGATTTTTTGTGCCGTGACATTCCTGCAGCAGCACTTTAGGAGGTGGCCCTTGGCTTGTTACCCCTACCCCCCGGAGCCGAGGGGGCCGATGGGTTGTCCTTTCCTCAAAACCCGAGGCCCTCCGTTGGGAGACGGGAGAAGGGACGCTCTGCAACGGAGACGCGTGGTACCAAAATCCTGCAGTGAATGGGGAGAGTCATTATGCAACGTCCCTGATTTCCTGTGGCATCAGATTATGCAATTTCTGAGCAGAAGAATGCAAAGCCCTGGAAGAACACAGTAGCATTTTAGCGCGTCCAAAAATACCTTATACAGGATAGAGGAAGCGTTTATGTATGTGGGGCTGAAAATACACAGTTATGTAAGCTGCTTATTTCCCAAACTGGGCTTTGGGGAGCTGGCTGGCAGGTGGAATGGGAATCAATCTTGCTTTCATTGAAATCAGCTGAAGAGGTCTCCCTGAGTACAAGGGATTGGCTCTTTGTCTGCCTTGTTCACAAAGGTGATTTTTGTTTATGTTTTTGACTTTGTTTGTTCCTTGTACCATGTGTGGATGCTTGATCTTTTTTTTTTTTTATTTTTCCAAATTAAGCACCATTTCATCACCACCCCCCACCCCCAAATTTGTGACTTTATATTGAAGGAGTTCCTAGTTAAATAAGTCTAATGTTTGTGGAGGTAGAAATTCATTGCTATGCTGAGAGCCAGATGCACAAATTCCATGTGGGGATAAGAGTCAATACAGTTCTTTTAAGGTGAAGTAACGCCTTGGGAATCTTATTAAATTCCTTTGGAGGAGTCAAGAGCATGTGAGGAAAGGGGATCTGGTTGATACAATCTGTTGGGATTTTTTGGCAAGACTCGTAGAGAAACTAAACAGCTATAAAATAACAGGGATAGCCCTGTTGCAAACAAATGGTAGGAAATAAGAGAAGGGATAAACAGTAATGTTGAAACATCCTTCTCTAGAAGGAGTTGTCATACGGCTCTGCTTTGGAGGTGGCACTATTCAGACTCTTTCCACGTTTTCTTTCCTTATCCTGATCATTTAGGAATATGCTGAAGCAAAGAGCATTTAGGCTGGGAGATTTCAGGATGATAAACACGTAAGGCGGTTGCAGAGAGTGCTGGAAGGCTCTTGTGAACTTGGCTGATAAAATGTCAGTCAAATTTAGCATCGATTATATCCAATTTAATCTTTACATCCTGTAAATAAGAATTAGGCTCTGAACTAGCTTTTTCCTGCTCAAGAGTGAGATCTTGAGGTTGTAAGAGACCTATGGAAGTTCACTCAGCATCCTGAAGCCATCGGGTAGCATTAGAGGGATAGTTAGGAAAGAAATGAGGAACAGAAATGGTCGTTCTTAATTATCATTAAGAAGATAAATAGGGTTCCAGGTGTCATTGAAACTGGTTGTTCAAAGAATGGAATTAGCTGAGCGATGCAAAGCGAAGAATGGTTGGTGTTACACACCCAACATACAGTTAAACTGCAAACCTCCTGCCACAGCGTAGTGGTTGCCGAAGTGTTCTGGTTAAAAAAAATTCTTTGACACATTTACACAGGAAAAATATAGTTGTGGGCTACAGAATGGAAAAATACCACTGTGTGTGCTGCTGCTGGGGAACGTCAGTGAGCTGCAGATGGTGGGGAACTGGGTGGGACTGCCCTGGAGAAGGTTCACTGTCTGCAGATCCTTTTCTGGGGCTTTGGAGGCAGAAAATGGGGACAGATGAACCCATCATTCTGGTGTGGTAGGGTTTCTTCTTACGCTGTACTCCAGGTGCCACTTATTTCTGCTCTGACAGGCTTAGTTGGGATGTATGAGGTGCAGAGTGAACCTCCAGCTGGCTCTCTGCACAGAGCTTGAATCCGGCCACTAGGAGTATTTCTTGGCTGCTACACTGTCCTATTTTTGTCATTGTCAGAAAGGGTTCAGACCAGAGAGCTAGACAGAGTTCTCCTCACCGATACAGTGACAGACAAAAGTGTATTACAACTGTAAAATTGCTTCTGCCAAAAATGATGCTGGAGAGGGAACAGCAGAGGGCTACAAAGATGATGAGGGGCCAGGAGCATCTTTCTGATGAGGAAAGGCTGAGGGACTAAAAAGTCTTTTTAGTCTGGAGAAGAGAAGACTGAGGGGGGATCTGATCAACACCTACAAATACTTAAACAGTGGGTGTCAGGAGGATGGGGCCAGGCTTTTTTTCAGTGGTGCCCAGGGACAGGACAAGAGGGAACAGGCACAAACTTGAAAATAGGAAGTTCCGTTTTAACATGAGGAGGAACTTCTTCACTTTGAGGGTGGCAGAGCCCTGGAAGAGGCTGCCCAGGGAGGTGGTGGAGTCTCCTTCTCTGGAGACATTCAAAGCCTGCCTGGACATGTTCTTGTGGGACCTGCTCTGGGTGGCCCTGCTCTGGCAGGGGGTTGGACTAGATGATCTCCAGAGGTCCCTTCCGATTCTGTGATTCTCTGAGGCATCCCTATTTAGGATAGACTGAATATGTGGAATAAAGGCTAACTTAGGTCAGCAGACGCATGAATTCAAGCTTCTGTTGTGATAATGCGGACGTAGCTCCGTACAACATAGTTACATGTCTGTGGTCTCCTGTGTTTAATCCCTGTAACTGTGTTAAAGTATTTTGTTAACACTTTAGCATGATCACAATAGTTGTAAACCCTGCACAATTGCTGCTGCGTAGCTTAGGAGATGATTATGGATGTCTGCAGAAGTTAGTTGTCTTATGGTGAGGTGACATCCTAGTATTTACTGGAGAAAGGAATTAAATGTATATATTGCAGTCAGTATTCTGCAGTAGGTACAGAAGTAGTGTAATGTTTATCTGGCAAGCAGAAAGAACAGGGTAAAACACAAAAAAAAGGCAGTGTTACAACACTTCAGTTTTCCCAGATAAATCTGCTGTCTTCTTGTCGAGTGAGTTTGGGTACATGCATAAGTGTTCAGAGCTGTTGCAGGGACAGTCAGAAAATCTCAAGTAGGTCAGATGAAGAATTTTCAGCTGTTTTATCAGAAATTAATTATGTTTTGCCGATGTCGTAATTGTGATATTTAAAAATAAGGCTGGATCGTGGCCGAGCATTTGTGTGGGTGTGAGATGGGACGTATGTTGTGATTTGGAAGAAGCATCCTTCCCAGAAGGAGCAGTGGGTCTCCAGAAAGAGACTGATTGCCTAAAAACACCCCAAGCTTTTGCCTTGGGCTTCTCCATGGTTAGCTTAAAGACTTGCCTATAACCTGAGCTACACTGCACCGACTTACTATGGGCTAGCTTAATAGTCTAGTTTCTTTTTTTAAAACCTAACAAAATAGAACTTTTGTTTTGGGAAAGGAAGGCAGAGCGATATAATGTGACCTCAAAACCTCCCCCCAGAACAAAACTGCAACCCCTGAAAACAAAGGTTGCATTTTGATGATGCGTAACTCGTTCTCTATTAATAAATCTGCTATTACAGTTTGTGTTCAAAGCAACCATGCAAAACACAACATGAATTCCAAGTAATGTAAAACCATAAAACTGCAGCGTGCGAGGAGTGTCTGATCCCCTCATCCAGCACTTTCCTCACCCAGACACCAGGAAAAGAAAAAGTTTGTTGGAATCCTGTGAAATAAAATCACGTGATTTCAAAACCCAAAGGTCAGAAGTGGCAGCCAAAGCTCTGGCACTTGCCAGCTCAGCATCTCTCAGTTCTTTCTCGTGCTAAAGTTGTATGATGTGGAAGGTCGAGAGATGGGAGAGGACTGTGTCAACCTGTTGTAAAAATTCCCTGTAGAATTCGAGAGATAATCACAAGGGGCAGGAGAACTCAGATTCAAGAGAGATAACTCTACTTTGGGAGCATGGTTTTTGCATTTTTGGTAGATTCTAGAACATTTTAAAGTATTGTCTCAAGCCAGGAGTATTGCCCTAGTCTTGAGATGGTACGTAAATGCACTGGTGTCAGTGCAGAAAGGTGGAGTTACCTGATGTGGCCAGAAGGAAATCACACTGAGTACCAGGAAAAAGCAAGGAACTCCAGGGTTTGAATCATAGAACAGTTTGGGTTGGAAGGGACCTTTAAAGGCCATCTAGTCCCACCTCCTCTGTAATAGGCAGGGACTTCTTCAACTAGATCGTGTTGCTCAGAGCCCTGTCCAGCCTGATCTTGAATGTTTCCAGGGATGGGGCACCG
>JAHREE010000401.1:55713-82005 GCA_033628505.1 Tringa tobata | reverse complement strand
CTTTTAAATACCTCCAGGGATGGTGCCTCAACCCCTTCCCTGGGCAGCCCATTCCAAGGCTTAAGAACCCTTTCTGTGTCAAAATTCTTCCTAATATCCAATCTGAACCTCCCCTGGTGCAACTTGAGGCCATTTCCTCTTGTCCCATTGCCTGTTCCTTGGGAGAAGAGACCGACCCCCCCTGGCTACACCCTGCTTTCAGGGAGTTGTAGAGAGTGAGGTCTCCCCTCAGCCTCCTTTTCTCCAGGCTGAACCCCCCCAGCTCCCTCAGCCTCTCCTCACAAGACTTGTTCTCTGTGGTGTGGTGCTTCAGCAGCATCATGGAAGAGAGAGGCTTAACCTTCCAAGCAAGAAATGCCTGAGGGGAGGAGGAGTCACCTTCGGTGCTGATAATCCATTTAGAAAATAGGAAAATACGGACTATCTCCAGGAAAAGCTGTTCTTTCTCTGTTTCATCTTGTGTAATCATGCATTGTGAAGTCAGAAAGCTGCATAGAAAAAATCCCAGCCTTTATTAGATACTGCATTTTGAGAGTTGTGTAACAGCAAGACAATTTTATCCTCCAAGTCTGATTTAATCCTTAATGCACTTCCCATTGTTTAACTTTAAGACGCTGTTGGGACGCTGCTACCCCACACTCTTGTTTTGGATCTTACTCTAGGGTTTTGTGCAGGGGAAGCAGGCTTCGTTTGCTGTGTTCTGAAAAGCAGATTCCTCTGCAGGAACACTGCTCACATTCCACTTTTGCTCAAAGAATTGCTTGTCTCTTTTGGAGAGACTTTTAGAAACATGCAGGTGCAGTGCCCAGGAGTGCTGAACTGGAGTGGTTTGGGTATTTTCTGAAATAATTCTGTTCAGGCCTGAAACATTTCCCTTTTCTTCTTTGTATTGACAACAAAATCTCGGATGGGTGATTGTGATGCTGGTCACAGGTAGGTCAGGAGTAACCAACTCTGGAGCTTTCTGTACAAGTCCAATTCAGCTCCTTTACTGGTATGGACTGTGCTGCAATTTTTCACAGAATCACAGAATGTATGGGGTTGGAAGGGGCCTCTGGAGATCATCTAGTCCAACCCCCTGCCAGAGCAGGTCCACCCAGAGCAGGTTGCACAGGAACGTGTCCAGGTGGGTTTGAATGTCTCCTGAGAAGGAGACTCCCCCACCTCTCCGGGCAGCCTCTTCCAGGGCTCTGCCACCCTCAAAGTGAAGAAGTTCCTCCTCATGTTTAGATGGAAGTTTTGCCTCACTTGCTATTTTGCTTTCTTTTTAAGAATGAAGTTTACAGCCTAAATGATGTTGTCCTAATAAAGCTTTTATACCCTACATGATCAGGCAGAAATAATGTAAAACAGGCTCCTGGCTGTTCCCATTTGCTGCTTCTCCTGTTGGAGAAGGACTGAAGCCCGGGGCACGAGCTTTTCCTGCACCAGGCTGAAGGTCTTATCTCTCATCTGTGCAGTGACCTCATCTTGAGAAGTTATGGAACCGAGTTGGTCCTTTTGGATTGGCTCCGTGCTACCTGGCCACCTCTTCCTTCCTTCCAGTGGCTGTTTGCAGAGCCTGGGACTTTGCACCCAGCGTAACCGATCTTACTTTTTAACAAAATAGTTTCTGTTAATGCCATTTCCGCCCCCCCCCCCCCATCTCAACTTCAGAAGGAATTTAAAATCAGACTTTGTTCTGTGTTACAGGCTGAATGCGCTTAATTACTCCGCGTGCAATTTTAGGGACTCTGGCTCTACCCCAGCAAAGCGGGCAGCTATCGCAGCGTGACCCCCGGCTCTGTAGGCAGGTGGAAGTATGCTGGGCAGTAGAAGAAGGGTCTTTCAGTGGAGCACGTAGCAAGAGATGGGGGAACTTTTTAAAAGAGACGCCAGCTCTGAATTTATTTGCGACCTACCAGGAACTTCATGCGGGGAGGAAGCAGAGGGCACTGGGAGGAGATGCTCCTCAGGCTTCTGGAGAGGAGATCGCAGAGGAGAGCTGTGAAGCTCTCCAGGTCTTAGTTGTTTATGAGGGTGACATGTACGTGGTTAGAGAACATCCCATATCTTGCTACCTTGAACTTGAAAGGATTAAACTAAAGGACGAGGATGGTCATAACTAGATGGGGCTCTGAGGGAGCAGCTACAAACCATGCCTTGGTAGGGTCGGGGTACCTGTCTCACTCTGCTCTGTTTCTCAAACACCTCATCGCAAGGGTTTGCAGAGGAATCCGGAGCTTATGGGCTGTGCCAGACCCAGAAACAGTGACTGGACTCAAACCTGACCTGAGCTGGGAAACACCTGAGGGTCAGCTTCACTCTGATAAATGCTATAGTAACCGTGAAGAAACAGCACTTTGCTTTCAGGGTTTTGACCTTTAGGCTTTTGTTTAAAACTTGTGGTGTTTGTTTCCCGGGCAATTCCTGCAGCAGGTTACCGAGACTACTCTGTGAGCGGAGTTTCTGTTGGAATAATTTATTTGCTTCTCTTAGGGCAGTAATTATTTACTAAGTATCAGCAGTTGTCTGGAATGTCGAGTTAATTATCAGCTCGCCTCTGTGAAAGTGCACGTAGTGAAAATACTTAAATAAAAAAATTGAAAGTTGTTCTTTTTCCTCTCGTTTCAGGTACTGGGTCCGTGTGTCACATCTGAATCGCGTCGTACTGATTCTCTAAGTACCAGCTCAGACCATCTCCTTGATGCACACTCACGGCATCATGGCCAGTACTCAGGAGCGCCTGAGCTTGTCTTCCTCTCCAACCTCGGTTGGCAAAGCTTTCTGTGAAGATAAAGACTTTGGTAGGTTACACGATGAACACGCACCTACTGGGAACCACCCGTCCCCCGAGCTCATCGAGGACGTGCGTGAGAAGGGCTTGCTGCAGGCAGACCTCATCGAGAACATGAGCAGCCCCGTCACTGCGGCCGTGCTGACCAGCATCAGCGAGGACTCTAGGGACCAATTTGAGAACAGTGTGCTGCAGCTGCGGGAGCAGGATGAGTCTGAAACACCCATTCCTCAGGGCAACAGGAGCACCGTGGACGGAGAGACCAACGGTGGAGCGGATGATGTTAAAGTCCAGTTCAACAGATCAGGCAGCGGGAGCGGGGGGTTTCTGGAGGGACTTTTTGGTTGCCTGAGGCCCGTGTGGAACATCATAGGCAAGGCATACTCCACCGACTACAAACTGCAACAGCAAGGTAAGTCGGGCAGGAAACCTTTATTGCTTCTTGGGACGACCTGTGAAGATGAGGAAGGCAGCCCAGGGATTTTTCCCAGCTTTCCATGTGACTGTTTTTGTCTCACCCAGCCCTACTATGGGTTTGCAAAGAGCAGTCCTGCAGCGTACAGCCAACAGCTGTCCTTTGTAGCGAAGGCAGCTCATGATGGGAGTCAAAACCAATTGCCTGTTCTGACCTGTGCCTTGGACTGTTGTGACAAGGTCTGAATCTGAACCGAGTATTTGCGTAAGTGAGGATCAGAAAGAATGGTGTTGAACACGGGGATTGTACCAGCTACTTCATTGCTGCATTTTTTTCATTCCAGATGAAAACCACGGGCATAGGGATTTTCATCGTGCCGGATGATAAACATTGGCATAGGCATTTCTGCTCCTGCATGTGTATGTCAGGGCTGTCTCCAGCTCCCCCCAAATAGCAGAAGCATTGCTTCTCTGTGGCCAAATTACATCCACTTTTATGTTTTTTTGTTCAGGAGTAATTTTACTCTTTAAAATATCATTCAGTACTTACCTTTCCAGAAATATGTCCTTTAATGTTTATACCTTTTTCATTTAGATGTAAAAGTGTAAATATGTAAATGTATAAGTGTGTGCGTGAATATAGATACATATATATCTAAAAAACAAATATGTAGTTTGGGAATAAGTAAAGTCCCAGTCAGTCACATACATATGTCTTTAGGGGTTACTGGAAGCTAAAGAGCAGAGTATGCTCTGCCTTTGGTGTCTGATTTCTCCCCTAGCACAGGGGGAGGGAAGTGGCAGATGGGAAAAGAACAAGCTGTCATTAGAATTAAGAGGCTGAAATGGTTGAGGCTTATCGAAAACGGGAACAGCCTGGCCAGTGCACTGTAACAGGGGGCAGAAGTCTCCTGTGCTGCTGTGGTGGTGACTCGGTGTTAATCAGTTGGTTTTCTGGCATAGACAAATTGTATGATTGTGGTCAGGAAAGCCATCTGAGTGGTTGATGTCTAAACCCCAGAGCTGGGCTGAGGAACGGTTCCTACTAGGAGGGACCAGGGTCATTAAACGACGCGTTGGGTGAATCTGCCTTGAAATAAACTTACTCCTCCTCCTCAGAGCCAGTCTTTTCCAGCTCATAGGTGTGAGTGGAGAAACACAGCCCCGCATTGTGGGACGGCAGGTACCTCCTCAGCCCCTGCCCTGTCAGACCCGTGCCCTCAGCGAGAGTTTACTGGAGTCTGAAATCCTTTGGCAAAGTTGGTTCTGAGTTCTGCCTGCACGTCGTGGGCTCAGTATGTCACACGTGGTTGGGTCTAGAAATATTAAAAAACCAAAGCGACTGAAAATTTCGTGGGGAATTAACACCGTGGGGGTGATTGCACAATAGGTGGGGTGGGATGTGGGGAGTTTTGGAAGAGCCTGTGTCTGGCAGGGGAGGAGAAGGAGCTGGGGAGCAGTGGGGTAAGGCTGGGAGGGGGCAGTGGTGTCAGTGTGGCTGTGTTACAGGCACTCAGGGTTTTCCAACAAAGCTGAAACTTCCCAAGGAACGGACGCGGATGCGGTTACGTCGGCTGCTGCCAGCCATCCCGTGACTACCCCACACAGGTGGCATCTCACCCGCTCAGACTTGTCTTGTCACCAGGAGCTGCTGAGCCATCTCGTGCTTGCGTGTGCCTGGAAGCTGGGACGGGAGGTTCAGGAAAGCTCCCTGGGAGGCAGGGACATCTCATTTCCCGTAGAGTCGGGCCGGCAGATGCGTTGGAGACCACAGTTGAGCATGTGCTTTGATGGCCCACGGGGGACGCTTTCTTTTGTGTGAAAGTCACTAATAAAAAAGATGGAAGCGCTAACTAATGAAAACGAGCAGCTGAGGGCGTTTGGGGGGCGCACACGGAGCTCCTCTTCGGATGCTCAGAACTATCTTGCTGTTCTGAGTCACGAGCACGTTCGGAGCCACAGATTCATGGGTGCTTTGCAGTTGGCCGTTGGCATTGGGCCCTTCCTAAAAGGGCAATTTTGCAAAGGCTACAGATGTAGTAAGGCTGAAGATGGATTGGGCTCTGCTGTGTGGCCTAGCTGCATCTTCAATGTCATAAATTAAGAGTAAAGAGAAGATATTTTTTAATTTTTTTTTTTCCTTGAGCTGATTGGTTGGGCAGATCTCTGATGGTAGCAGTAGTCTTTAATTATCCAAGGATAAACCTTTCAAAACTTGCTCTATGCTAAAGCTTGAGAATTTTGTCAGAATATTCATGTTCTCTTTTCTGGATGATCTCATTCTTGCTTCTTGCCACCAGAAAATCTTCTTTGTGTGTGTTTCATCAGCTCCATAGAAGCCGGCAGTTTAGTAACTGATGTATGTGATTGCTTTTATTTTTGCTGTCTTTTAGCAGGAGCCCAGAGGATGCAGGGTTTGTGTCTGTGCAGGTGTTAGGCATGTGGAGAAGACAGGCTGAGGAAATGTCTCTGGCCCTTCCAGCGGTAGAGAGAGGCTTGTGGTGGCCTTTCGTTCCCCTGGGAGCTGATTTACCCCTTTGGGCTGGTGCCATAGATTTGTGCAGGTGATTTTTTTCCACTCTTCATGAAACAGCTACTTTAAGCCCAATCCAGGAGCAGACCTTTGTGTTGGGCTGAATCAACAGATGGGGTAGGAGGCATGTTTGGACCTGCAGCCACAGGGGGACTTGCTGTTGTCTGCAGATGCCTCCTAGTACTTTTTGCTGCTCATCAGCATCCCTGTTTGCCCGCTTTGGATCCCCTGCAGCCCAAATGCTAGAACTTGGTGGTGGTGGTGGTGCGGTTGCAAGTAGTCAAATATAAATAGGTTTCATGCCCTTTGGAAATGTCATACTGAGTCCATATTCATAGAATCGTAGAATGGTTAGAGTTGGAAGGGACCTTAAAGATCATTGTGTACCATCCCCCTGCCCTGGGCAGGGACACCTCCCACCACACCAGGTTGCTCCAAGCCCCCTCCAACCTGGCCTTAAACCCCTCCAGGGATGGGGCAGCCACAGCTTCTCTGGGCAACCTGGGCCAGGCTCTCACCACCCTCACACCAAAGAAGTTCTTTCTTGTATCTAATCTAAATCTCCTCTCTTTCTGTTTATAACCATTACCCCTTGTCCAATGGCAACCCTCCCTGATCAAGAGTCCCTCCCCAGCTCTCCTGTAGCCCCTTCAGGTACTGGAAGGCCGTTATAAGGTCTCCCCGGAGCCTTCTCTTCTCCAGGCTGAACAACTCCAGCTCTCTCAGCCTGTCTTTCTAGGAGAGGGGCTCCAGGCCTCGGATCATTTTCATGGCCCTCCACTGGACCTGTTCCAACAGGTCCGTGTTGAGGACTCCAAAGCTGGAAACAGTGCTCCAGGTGGGGTCTCATGAGAGCAGAGTAGAGGGGTAGAATCACCTCCCTGGACCTGCTGGCCACGCTTCTTTTGATGCAGCCCAGGATGTGGTTTGCTTTCCATGTTGCCTCCGTCTCGCCCGCGAAGGCTTGGCTCGGGACTTGGTGAATGGGGGGAAAAGATAAGAGTGACTTCTACAGGATTCTGCATTATCTTCTTGTTGAAATTACTCCTTGAGTTTCCTTCTCAGCATCTGAGATGGTCATCAAGAGGAGAGCATTTCTGTGCTTCCTTGGGGACCCATGCTGGGCAGAGCTTTGGTCAGCAGGGTGGTCTCTTGGTTGATTAAGCAGTGCCAATTGCTGCTGTTAATTGCTCTGCCTGCTTGGTGAGTAGTCATTCCTTCAGCAAAGTCTCTGCTTTTCTATTGTTCAGTGGTTGCAAGTCGATTATCTCAGGTTTAAGTATTTTGGGTTTGACCCATAAAATCACTTCTGACTGTGTTTTTCTACTTGTTTACCCTGATTTCTAAAGGCTGCTGGTGAGTGCTTTCAGGGAGATATACTTAGTTCTTTAATTTGCATCTACCAGTTATTTAATTTGGATTGTTGGGACTCTAATGCTTTATAGTAAGATTCGTTTGTGTTTTCTACAGACTCATTAGGCTCTTGAGCCATTTCCTTTGGATTAAGAATCTATCTTCAGGAGTTGCTTTCACCTTCCCCTTCACAAGTGACATGTTTACTGTCATCATGTGTGGTTTTGTGCAGACCTGAAGAGCAAGGTGCTTTATGAAGGGTGCTTGTTGTTCCTGGGTTTCTTCTACACCGGAGTTTCTCCTTGTCCTCATGCCAATCCTGGCGAGCGGCCAGCGCTGGCAAACGGCACAAATTTGCTTCAGATAGATTGGCTCAGTGGCTCAGGCTGCTCCTGCATTTCTTCCCCATGAGAAACAGATACCCATCATTCTACTCAAATGGTTCTTAATCACCTTAGAAACGCATGCTCTTGCGTAATTCTTGCTGCTGTAACACTTTAATTTATTTAGGGGCAGTATCCCCCAGGCTTCTTTAGGCACAGAAGAGTCTGGAACAAAACCTGGTCCATCCTGGTAGGAGATATCCTCACCTCTCTTCTGTTGGAGGGCGGGACAGTGCTAGGAGAGCTGTAGCAAGCCCTGAAGTCTGGGTGAATCTCAAAGGCTGTTTAGCCAAGAAATATTAATGAAGTTCTTGAATAAGGCTGGCAGTACAGTTGGGTCTTGATTAGTGCGTCCAGACGTGTCTCCTTGCCACCCTGCTGATCATCTGAGGTGTCACTCTTCTGGCCAGGCTCTTTGACCTAACTAGGGTTAGTCATCACACCCAAGTTCTTGCAGCTGGTTTATTCAAGTCCTTCTCTGTTTCCCGCTGTTGGTTGAGGTGACAGAGCTCTCAGCATCACCTCTCACACGCCGTGTTTCTCATCATACCTGCTGTGTGGACGTGCCGTAGCTGGGACAGCCGTAATTCACCGTTCTTTGCCTCGAGGTGCTGTGTGCTCTTCAGGACGGGTCTGTACAGGAGGGGGAGAGCTTCGTAACCTGCTCTCCAGGTGGTGCATGGTCCCACCTTTCAGCTGCGTTCAGCTGGTGGTGAGTCCTCTCAGGTCCAGCCTGGCCCATTGCCCTCTGCAGAACTGGAAGACTGACTTGGTGATAGTGACCCTTCTCAGGCTGTTGTCCTTGAGGGTGGTCCCAGGCAGCCATAGGGACCACATACACGGGGTGATTTAGATGGATTTTTTTTTAAATGGGTGGGCTTGGGTTGGAGTAGACAATGCAGGTTTGCACCACTAATGCTAACAAACCCTGCTTTTCGGTTGAATGGAGTGCAGTGCTGTTCTCCACCAGCATCACATCCTTTGGGAAGCTTTTCTGTGCTTGGTACATCCTGGGAGCCAACTGAACTGCTGGTGCTGGTGATCTTAGTGCAATAACATGCTCCTGTTGAGTGAAAGAGGGTTTTTTTCCTGGATTTTTGTCTTACTGTTGCACATGGGAAAGGATATCTTTCCAAATAAACAGGAGGTGATGACTTTGCAGGAGAAAACACATACATTTTTTCTTACTTTATTCGCAATTTCTCTCTGCCTTTGCCATCGCGGAGGTTAATGGGTAACATTAAGAGCAAATTAGGGCTCCTTGGTGATAGCAGTGTAGTTACCCAGCACTGCTCACAAACTTCAGCGAAAGGAATGGCAGGGTTGCATGGCGTGTGCAGGAAAGGCAGCCTTCTCACGTGTAAAGAAACAGCTAGTTCAGTACAACGGAATGGTTCCAGTGTCACCCACCTAAAAATACTCTTCGTCAACAAACACAACAACCAACTGTATTCACCGCCTTCTTTCACAAGTGATGCATTTGTGTATTAAATAGAAATACACATCTTCTCAATTTCCTTATGAATTTCCTTATTTTCTTTATTTAAAGAACTGCCTTTAAATGTTGAAATGTCTAAAGAGGTAAATACCAATGACAGGCATTGTGCCAAAAAAATTACTCAAGTTGTTGGGTGAAGAAGAACGCTTATTATTTTAAAGTATGTGAGTGTCCTGTGGTCAAGATAGTGGTCACAGCACGTTTTGTGCCTCAGTTTCTCTTAGGTTCTTACACAGACAGGCATTTCTTGTTTGAGTACCAAAGGACACGTTTGCTGGTGGGCAGTGTCACCTTCACAGTGTCGTGGGATCCTTGCAAATTGAGGGTAAGGATTGGCATCAGTCCAGAGACACTTTGGGGTATAGAAGTTTCCCTTGAGTGGTGACAGTATCTAAAATAAACACTTTTGTGTAATCCCAGTGGCAGCCCCGGGGACACCCTGATGGCTCAGAGACTGGCTGAAACAAGAAGAGGCATCTCTGTAGTGATCTGAAATGGCAATCTGTACAGATGTGACTTCCTTTTATTGCAGAAATCAGTGGGTTGCTTTCTGTTGGTTTTGTTGCTAAATAATTTATCCTCTAAACTTACACATTTATTGAGTTGCAGTAAATAAATTATTGGCTACCTTTTATCTTGCTGTTTGTGGGATGTTAAGGTAATTTCAAGGTGACTTGCAGACATCAAGGCTTTCTGTTGTGATGGGTACAGCTGTCTTGAAGTGGTTTATACCGTGCTGCTGGACCGCTCTGGCAGTGTCCCTGCGAGATGCGTGTGGGTGCCTAAAAGGGGGAGTCCCTTAAGGTTTTTTTGCCTGTTTGACTCTGATACACTCAACATTAGTGTGGGAAAGACCCGCTTCTGAGACTGGTGCTGGTGGTTGATGTGCTCTGTGTTGAGTAACTTGGTGGTTGCCATTTTACAACCTGCCACCTCTGACTTTACCTTTTATTTCCTTTTTTTTTTGCCCTGTTTCAGGGGGCAAAATAAACCCCTCAGTTGTGGTTTGTTTTGGTTTTTTTGGCCAGTTGTCAATATTAAATGTTTTTTTTTTTTCTCATCTATGCTTTTCAATGGAATCATGTAGGATTTCTAAGAGATACCATCATCATTCAGTTTTGGAGCACAGGACGGGCTCCCTAAACTGCCAGTCCAGTGTCCCTGGTGTGTTAAATTGCTGCCTCTCAAGTGGAAGCAGCTCACCCGAGTGGTTAGTGCTGGTGAGCTCTGTTGGAAAAAGCAGGTGGGAATGGGAAAGAACAGGCTGGAGGCAACTGTGGTGAGGGAGATGAGCTGGATGAAGGGGAAGCTGAGGCTGAGCCTGTACTGGGAGGAGATGCCATCTACCACCCCTAGAAAAATCCACCTCGAGATGTCTCCTGGTGTGATCTTGCAACAGAACATTTTTGTTCTTTTCACGTTGTTCCCTTTGCTTGCCTGTGCCTAGATACCTGGGAGGTGCCGTTCGAGGAGATCTCGGAGCTGCAGTGGCTGGGCAGCGGCGCGCAGGGAGCCGTCTTCCTCGGCAAATTCCGGGCGGAGGAGGTGGCCATCAAGAAAGTGAGAGATCAGAACGAAACGGATATCAAGCACTTGCGGAAGCTCAAACATCCTAACATCATTGCGTTCAAGTAGGTTGTGGAACTTTTTAGAAACGTACCTTTGTCCATGAAAGAGCCATTCGCCTGTGTCTCCTGGCCAAATTTTTAAAGTCCAGGGAAAAATTGGGTGGTCATCCTTCCTCTCAAGTTGTCACACATTCATGTGAAAACCGAGCTATGGATGCCGTTCCCACCCAGTGCTGCGCTTTGCACGTGGGCTCACAAAATGCCCGTGGTGAACCCCACAAATCTGCAGGTGTGGAAGTTGAAGGAAACCCACCCAAGTCATCAGTGAGGTTCCTCCTGTGCAAAGCAGGCAGGAAACATTCCCCTCCCATTCATTAAGGCCTTATTAGCAGAGGCTGGCCCAGGCTAATCTGCCACCCCTCCATTGCCACCTTTGAGAGCTGCTCAGGGACTCTGACTCTCCTGATCCTCACTAGCTGTGTGTTTTCTTTGACAGGGGAGTTTGCACTCAAGCCCCGTGCTACTGTATTATCATGGAGTACTGCGCCCACGGGCAGCTCTACGAAGTCCTGCGAGCGGGGCGGAAGGTCACCCCTCGGCTGCTCGTGGACTGGTCCACGGGGATTGCCAGCGGGATGAATTATCTGCACCTTCACAAAATCATCCATCGAGACCTCAAGTCACCAAAGTGAGTCTCTAGCTAACTAAACATCCTCCAGTTGTGGTTGTGGTTTTGTTTTCTTGAGGAATAATTTAAAGCTAGGTCAAAATCCCTTTTTTTTTTTTTTTTTTTCTACTTTGACTCAAAACTAATGAGAGTGAAGCTAATGCAACTTGTTGGCAGTCCCCTGCTGTGCTGCAGTGTAAGAAGACTGGAAATTCTTCCAGTGTCTTACATGATAAATAGCAATCAGGAAATATTTCTAATGATTTTATGATGCCTGCTCCTTTTTGAAAATCGGATATTCTGTTGCCCTCTGCTTTTTCATTTTTCCTTCTTTTGTTATTCCCCTCATTTTCTGGAATGCATCTTTCTCATTTCTCTGCTGCTTTGTGACTAAAACTATCTGGCTGCTTACATTCTTATTCCCTAGATGTTTGTCACCTCTTTAGTCTGTGACATGACTGTGACAGTGCATTAAGATAACACTTTGAGATGGTTTACAGCACAGTTTAAAGTACAGCTTTATTAAAATTTTGAAACGTCCTGGATGTAGTGAATCTTTAGCGACTTGTGAATTTGCAATTTAATCTTTGACTTGTTGCATGTAGAAATGCATTTGAGGCACAAAACACGACCACCCCAAAGACAGTGAGTGCTTTTGTCGGTGAAAATGCATAATCTTTTTTTCTTGTACTACCATTGTGACCAGCACGGCCTCATCGACCGTTTGTGTTGATTAAGAAGGGATTTACTCCCAGTGGCTGTCGCGGTACAAGAAAAACTGCAAAACGCTGATTGCTGATTTCTTTTTCTTTCTTTTTTTCTCTCCAGTGTTTTAGTTACACACACAGATGCGGTAAAAATTTCAGATTTTGGTACGTCTAAAGAACTCAGTGATAAAAGTACCAAAATGTCTTTTGCGGGAACTGTGGCTTGGATGGCCCCGGAGGTGATACGCAACGAGCCCGTCTCTGAAAAGGTGGATATCTGGTGAGTAGTGCTAAGGGTTAAATATCTTCACCTTCTCTTTTAGCCACTTGGTTTCCCAACACTTTCCATATTCAGCACTCTTATCTCATTCTAGGTGTGGGGATGGTTTGCTCTGTGGTGGACTATTCCTTTCTCCATCTGCCTGGTGCCCTGAATTTGTTATGAACCATGGGCTCTAACGGAGAGGGAAATGACACGTGTGTAAAAGCTGTGTGTTGTGATCGGAAGGTACCTCATGAGACTTGGTGCAGACTGTCTGTGTCTTGCAGTAAGCAAATCACGGAATTGTTGGAGTGGGAAGGGACCTTCTAGAGGTCATCTAGTCCAACTTCCCCGCCAAATCAAGCAGTTCTTCTTCCCTGTGTCATTATTTAGGCCAGAGGTTTCTTCCACTCCTGGTCCTCAGGGCCCCCCTCAGCAACTTCTGCAGCCAGGGTATTTTCCACTTGCTTTCTGCGCTCTTCAGGGCCTTGCTTGAGCTGTAGGGAGGTCTCTACTCTGCTGGATTGAAGGGTCTGACCAGCTTTTGTTTTCTGCTTACTGGGGTTGGCTGTTATATGTCCAGCCACGGGATTATATACAGTGAATTTAACCCCAGATCCAAGAGGGAGGAAACCAGGATACATCGTAAGTGTTTTGAACACTCATTTCCATCTCATGTGAAACGTACTCTGTGTCCAAAGGAACACAAGGAAGAGGGCTCAGCCTTGGAGCTCCTTTGGGATGCCTCTCCACAGGTTTCAGGAGGGAACCGCGTCTCTCTTTCTGCCTGGTTATTTCTGCATACTAAATGCCAGGAGCCAGGACAAATCCCCTTCTCCCTGCTCTACGGCCAGAGTGAATTTTTCTTTGTGTGGTTTTTCAGCTTCGAATGCTGTCACCTCCCTTCCGCAGCGTGGAGCTGCAGGTCCGAGCTGCGGGTGGTTGGTGGTGTGAGTGGGGTCAGACAGCAGCCTGCTGCTCCCGCTTTAGCTCCGAGCTGGGTCGTGGCTTTAAGGGAAGATTTCCTGTGGAGAAAGGGAAAGTCTCCTACGGTGAGGTCTACAGCTGCTCTTGTGCCTGCAGCGTTTTGTGTGTTTATTTTGTGTGGATGTAGCAGGCTGTAGCGTAGCCAGCTCTTCTGGGAGAAACTCTTGCATTGTTTTGGAAGGAAAATGCTCTTGCCGTTTGTCTCCTGAGCTCCTCCCTTTGAATCACAGGTTCATGAGGAGGGATGGTGCTGGGTTTCCACCCTCAGGTTTCTCTCCTTTAGAGTGGCTTAGGCTCAGGAATATTGCGCGGAGCATCATCTCCAATGAAAACCAGCTGCCAGCTCTGCTGAGGACTGTGGGCACTCCTTCCCTCCTTTCCTCAGGGACAAGAGGAGTTGCTCTGTGGTTGGAACCTGGAGATGCCTTCGGAGCATGTTCCTCTT
Source organism: Tringa tobata (assembly GCA_033628505.1). Lineage (NCBI taxonomy): Eukaryota > Metazoa > Chordata > Aves > Charadriiformes > Scolopacidae > Tringa > Tringa tobata. The sequence continues at coordinate 68,412 of JAHREE010000401.1, read as the reverse complement.
CAGTCACTGCAGTGGTGATTGCTCAAACTCCTCCTCGACATCCGTTCCTCCCCCAAGATGAGTAAAAGCGGTGTTCATGAGTGCTGACAACAAATGAGAGCAGTTCCTAAGCAGCTTATGTGTCTGCTCTCTCTCATCTTTAACAGCATGCTAAAAAAAAAAATCTATAATCTTATCAGGAGTCTTGAAAATCCTTTGTCAGTTCTTAATCATAACAAAGCTGAAACCAGATGGGATTTCCTGGTGGTTTGTCCAACCACCTGGATCCCTGCTTTCCTGCAGCCCACGGAAAAAAATTTCGAGAGAAAAATGTTCTAATGCTGCTTGGTTTTTATTTTTATTTTTAATTTTTTTTCTTCCCCCCCCAGCCCAACAATTTGAAGCCAGTGGGCTTTGAAAGTGCAACATTCTTTTCAGATGAAGGTTTTTTTCCTGACTGATGGTGGCTCAGACCCAGGCAGTTTTTTGGCCCTTAAATGTTCTTCTGTACTTAATAAAAGCAACTTGATAATACCAGTTACAAGCCAGAAAGACACTTCTCACTTTTCACCTGGGTTGACTGGGCAGGAGGCTTGGCGGGGTCGGTGTCCCACTGATGGCCGGGTTCTGTGAGTAAGGTGATAGGTCTGGGTTTGAAATTGAGAGGGTTGTACCTCTGCCTGGTTGTTATTGTGCAGTAAGTGGTGGTGGTTCTCAGCAGCAGTTTGTTTACCTCTGTATTGGCTGGTTTGTTATTTCTTTGGGGTTTTATTGGGGGAAGATTGTAAATAGAACAAATAACTGTTTGCTGTTACGAGTTAAGGTTTTGGTCCTTACTGATCATTTCACTAAGGAAGGAGAAGCAAAGTGAGTTTTCTTACCTCTGTCTTTCAGTTCTGGTAACCACAGAATGCTATGGGGTTGGAAGGGACCTCTGGAGATCATCTAGTCCAACCCCCTGCCAGAGCAGGTCCACCCAGAGCAGGTTGCACAGGAACGTGTCCAGGTGGGGTTTGAATGTCTCCAGAGAAGGAGACTCCACCACCTCTCTGGGCAGCCTCTTCCAGGGCTCTGCCACCCTCACAGGAAAGAAGGTCCTCCTCATGTTTAGGTGGAACTTCCTATGTTCAAGTTTGTGCCCATTCCCTCTTGTCCTGTCACTGGGCACCACTGAGAAAAGCCTGGCCCCATCCTCCTGACACCCACCCTTGAAGTATTTATAGGAGTTGATCAGATCCCCCCTCAGCCTTCTCTTCTCCAAGAAGTAATAGGAGTTTCTTTTCCAGGCGAAGTTCTCTTAATTCATTTTTTTCTTTCCTTTGCCTTCCTTTCTTCAGCACAAAAGAAACACCAGATGAGACGGCGTGTGCTTTTGATACTGACACTCATGCCTGTTGCATTTGGTTCTTCGTTTCTGTGTTGCAGTAGCTGTAGAGACGAGTCTCAAACCTCTGACATCTTTACCTGGGACTACATGTAACAGCAGAGGGAGCTTTGGGCTAGAGAAAAAAATATTAAATGAAATGTAAAAGAAAGTCCCCAAAACACAGTCTTTGTTCTGTTATGTCCAAGACTTACCAGTTCTGTCTGTCCTGTGCACTTTTTATTGTTGTTGGTAAGAACAGATCATCTACTATCTCAGGACAGCTGTCTTTCCTCTTCATTTAACAGGAGTAAGATTTCATCTATACAGAAAAACTTCTAAGGTGCTTTCAGGATTTTTAAAATCTCACAAAGAGACAGCAAAGGGTGGGTGAAAACCAGCATGGCCTGGTGTGGAGCCCAGTGCTGGGGCAGAGGAGGAAGAGTTACCTCATGTATGAAACAGCTAATATTGGTTACAAACTACTGTGTAAACGCTCTTGCACCTATTTGCAATTTCAGATCAGACACACCTGACAAAAACAGGGATTTATTTTTATTTCTTTCCCCAAGCTTCAGCTGTTTCTGATAAATTGAATTCACACAGAAGACTTTCTCCTGGTTTATTTCTTCATCAGGTCGTTTGGGGTAGTTTTGTGGGAGCTGCTTACAGGAGAGATTCCCTACAAGGACGTGGACTCTTCGGCCATCATTTGGGGAGTGGGCAGTAACAGCCTGCACCTTCCTGTCCCTTCCACGTGCCCAGATGGCTTCAAAATCCTCATGAAGCAGACCTGGTAAGAGCTCAAACCCTTCACAGACCTAGGGCTGGCTCCCAGCTCTTCCCAGATGCCCGGTGAAACCAGAGTCAGGGTGGGAATGTTGAGCCCAGAGCAGAGAGGTCTGAAATACTCTCACACTTGGCAAGAGAGCAGTAAGTTTTATCATTTTGGATTCTGCTTCCTTGTGGCAACAGGCCTGGGCCCCAGGAGGACATTTGGAGCTTAGAAGAAGCGGGAAGAGACCTGTCTGCTGTGCTGGGTGGACTGGGCAGAGGGGGAGCAGACAGACTGTTGGGATGGGCCAGTAAGGGGGGAGGAGCTGAACAGGAGAGAAGTGGGGGAGTAGAGCTTGATGGGAGCCCCAACAGGGTGACAGTCACCCATGAGTTGCCTGTCCAGTGCGAATCAGGAGCGGGTAGCGTGAAGGTCATCTTCAGCAGCCTTCACAGAGGTGATAAAAGGTAGGGAAGAGGAAAGGAACTGGAAAGAAAGTAGGGGTAGTATTTCTTGAGGCTGGCTCCAGAGTGAAAGGAAATGATTTTTCACTCTGAAACTCCCTTGTGACTGGCTTTGAACTGGACAAAGAGAAATTTGAGCTTTTTACATGAAATGAAGATTTTACAGACATAGGGATGGAAAATGCTTTGAGTTCCCTCCACATGCCAGGTTAGAATTGAAAGTCTTTGTCTTGGTTATGGATTAATGCTTTGTCCTCATAATACTGACACAGAGTGTAAGTGCTCTTCCAGCATTTTCCTGCTCCCTGAGTTTTCCCAACCATCCTCCTGATGGCACAAAGGGAAAACCAGACCAGAGCATCTGGGGATCTTTTCAAGTGGGTGTTGACCCCCCCTCCCCTCAGCTGCGGCAGGTCGTGCTGGGGCAGTGTCTGTGCTGAGACGTGCTCTGCTTTGCCGTGCTCCTTCCCGTGGCTGGGAAAGGCTGGACACGGTTTGTGCAGCTCTGAAGACCCAGTACATACACTTGTATCCCCATCTAGTGGAAGTAGGTGGTTTGTTGTAGGGGAGAGGTGGCTGGAGAAGCTGCTTCTTGTCCTGAACACTCATCCACGCAGCCAGTCTGGTGGGTTCGAGCCCGGAGATTGAGTAACGGTCTCTTTTCTCAAAGACACAAATGTTTTTCTACTTGAATCACAGAATCTTCACGGTTGGGAGGTACCTTTGAGATCATCGAGTCCAACCAAAACTGAATACAAAACAATTCTAGCACAACAAACTCATATTCAGGAAAAGAGAAAACCTCCTTTGCTCTAATCTGTTGGCCACACGATTCAGAGAACGTGTTCTACTGAGAAACCCTTCCAGAAGGGTAGAAGAAGCCAGCAATGTCAACCTCCTCTTATGCTTGGGTATTTGTGTGTTTTACTCCAGGCAGAGCAAGCCCCGGAATCGTCCCTCCTTCCGGCAGACACTGATGCACCTGGACATCGCGTCTGCTGACGTGCTGGCTACTCCTCAGGAAACCTACTTCAAATCACAGGTAAGCACAGGCTGTAGCCCACGAGTGCTGGAGTTGTCCAAGGATACGCATGTATAGGCTGTTAGAGGGCAGTGAAGGAACTCTGAGGCTTTTGAGGGAAGATCTAAAAGTATTAGAGATTCCTCTGAGTATTAGAGATTCCTCTGAGTCGTACCCAGTGAGCTGTTGTCTGCTGCCAAGGAGGGAGTGAGAACGAAGCCTTGCCTCCAGTGTAGAGGTTCTCTAGAGCGTTGGGGCATACGTGAGGAGGTGGGGGTGTTTATTAAAGCTGTGAGAACCAGGGCTTCAAGGGGCAGATAGTACCACCCTAGTGACAGTCATTGTTGTCATGAATATACATTTCTGACTCATAAGCCTTTCTGTTTGCTTCGAATGCCAAAAGGGAAGAAAAAGTTGTCTTAAGACGAAAAGAGCTTTAGGAATTTTTAAAAATACTTTTTAGAAAATGCAGCTATGTTTTGTGCCCTAATTGGAGCACAGAATTGGAAATACCATTTGAAAATGCTGAAAGCAACCATGCTGCAATATTGTTACCCAAAGTAATTCAGCTAACAGAAACATGCATTCAACCCAAACCTGTAATTTTCTGCAGACACCAAGAATGTTGCCCAAGAGTTTTTCTTTGGTGCAACTGCGGATCCCAATCCTTTGTAACTAGCTGAAAGTAAATTGCTTCCCTAGGCTGAATGGAGAGAAGAAGTGAAGAAACATTTTGAGAAAATTAAAAGTGAAGGAACTTGCATCCACCGGCTAGATGAAGAATTGATTCGTCGTCGAAGAGAAGAGCTGAGGTCTGTTGACAAGTCTTTTATGTTTATTGCTCACTTTTCCCATCCAGCCTTCTCTTCTCCAGCTGAATGAGCTGAGCTCCCTCAGCTTCTCTTCACATGGTGTGTGCTCCAGCCCCTGGCTGTTTTCATGCTCCTCTTGTACTGAGGACCCCAAAACAGGACTCAATATTCCTGGCGGCATGAATTAGGGCACCCTAAATTCCTTCTGAGTCCAGGAGCTAAATTTCCCATGGCCTAGGCCTTGAGCACCGCTTGGCTGAGGGAGAGCTATAGAGAAACTGTGGAAACGGTCCCTGTGGTGGTGTGAACACTCTGCTCCAGGAAAGAGGGGAAAAGTGTTTATCAGGGAATATTTCTGCCTGAGTTTTGGTGTTTGTGACAACAGCACTGAAGCAGGTGCATCCACCTCAGCGGAAAACGCATCTTGCAGTTTGCTGTGAGCTTTCTCTGCCCTGATGCTTTCTTTGGATTAGTTATTTCCAGAGAAGTGAACACACTGTCAGTCCACTGAAATGCATTTTGAACATTAGACCAACTTAAAAATGAAACGTTTGGGAAAGGAAAGTGTTATCTTCTGTGATACAAATACAGTCATGACAGAGAAACATAAACCAGCAAGTGGCAGTTCTGTGTGGGACCTGAGAAACCAAAGGGAACCTTGTTCAGCCAGTTTGGTGTGGCTGTTGGTCAGTGTTCCCTAGCCCCGGGGAGCTTCTGGTGGTCACATCTTTCAGCTGTGGTTCGAGATGTCTTCTGTCAATATACTGTAGCTGTAGGGCCATATTGCTTTTTATGAAATGCAAACAGACGACTTCTTCCTCTGCTTCTTTAGAAGCTGATTTTAGCCCCTTTTCTGTGCAAACAGGATGATCAGGGCTCGGCCAAAGGGCTTGTGGCTGCGTGTGAGGCACTCACAGCTTCTCTAGTGAGAAGCATTGCCACTCTTTAAAGGCAGTTAAACACTTTCTAAATCATCTCATGATTCACTGCTGTATCAAGCTCTTAATCATCACGCACTGTTAGCTCTCTCTGGGTTAAGTGCAACGCAGCTGGCAAAGCTGACTTTTAGAAGGCCTTTTCCTAAAGCCCCTTTCCTTATTTTCCTCTCTTGGTCCGTGGACACCGGACTGTGGAATAATAATGACTTTTCTGTTTTGCAGGCACGCGTTGGATATCCGTGAACACTACGAGAGGAAGCTGGAGCGAGCCAATAACTTGTACATGGAGCTCAGTGCTATTATGCTGCAGCTGGAGGTCCGGGAGAAGGAGCTCATAAAGTATGTATCTCTGGGCGGAACGGCACGCCGTGCACGTGGCAATATGCATACAGGAGGGGGAGAAAAAATCCTAGCCCTTCATTTCTAAACTGCAGAGTGGTACTTAAAGATTTAGTGTCCCCTGACAAAGTTCCAGGGTAAAGAAAGAGCTGGCAAGCAGAGAGAGGCCCCTTATGAGTAGATTAGTGCGGACCACTCAGTGCACCTATCTTTACCCAGTGTTTACTGAGTGGGAGAAAGGCACCTTTCCCACTTGGTGCTGCCATCCTTTGGCCCCTTTCTCAAGAGAAAAAAGCAGTGCCGTGACTGGACTGTGTGCTGGGGCCCCGTTCCAACTGCCTCATCTCTGCAGAGAGAATTTAGATAATTGACTGTGTCCTTTCCCAGAACAGCACGTTGTGTTGCACCCAGCCATAGCTGAGGAACAGGCACGCACTGTGCTCCTGGTGGAGCTGGGTTTTCGTCCAGCAGCAGCTCCAGTTGGATCTTGGAGGCAAAGGGCTGATCTCTTTGGGTTGTTTTTTTTTTTCCCCCCCGTGCTTCAGGAGGGAACAAGCAGTGGAAAAGAAATACCCTGGGACTTACAAACGCCACCCGGTCAGACCAATAATCCATCCCAATACAGTGGAGAAGCTGATGAAGAGGAAAGGGGTCTCCCATAAACCAGGCAGCCAGACTAAACGGTAAGAAGGAACAACCCAGTTGTGTGTGACTAACCAGTGGCAGACCCCCGTGGGGACGAGCAGGCAGCTTACTTCCCTTGGAGTCTGGTGACAACACAGGGCAGCCAAAGGGGTGTTTGCTCCCGGGCCTGGTCTGATCCTCAGAACCACAATTCTTTAATTATCTTAAGGTAAAAGGGATGAATTCTGCCACCTCTTCTACCTGGACATCTCTCTGGAACCATATACTCCATATGATTTTTTTCACAGAAGGTGGTTCTTTGACAGGAGGTATCCAATGTGTTGTCTCCAGTTCCTCACTGTCCAAGCAGAGGGCAGTTGGGTTAATGGTTGGACTCGATGGTCTTAAAGGTCCCTTCCAACCTAAATGATTCTATAATCCTTGACCTGAGTGGTAATAAGAGGGGTTGTGGAAACCGGCCAGTCGTCGGGGAAGATGGATTTGTTGTTGAGGAATTACACTGGGATTCGAGATTTGGGAATTTGTGCTGTCCTTTCAGCATTGCTCTTCTGCATGACTTTCAGAAGGCTTTTTTATTCTTCCCTTTTCTGGGATTTCCGGGAGTTAGAGAGTCCTGATTAAGAGTGAATAACCACTTCTGAATTAATATCCACGTGTGCTTCTGAAATGAGCAGGCTGATAGCCATCAGCAGATTGGGACCCTGTTGTGCTGAGCCTTGTATATGCATATAGTAAGAGACATGCCCTACACCAAGGTCTCAGGAGGGAGCTATTTTGGGAGCAGAACATCAAAATAGGAGCGGAAAAAGAAGAGTGTGTGGCAGATACTGGAAAAAGCAGCGAGAAAGGAGCGTAGGGCATGATGGGCTGAGCGGAAAGGACATTGAGTGGAGAGAATCAAAGGGACCTAAATGCACAAGTCAAACAGCTGAAGGGGAGGGAAGTCTGTAGATTTTTCGAAAGCGGAGTGTGCTTATGGCTACAGCTGCCTCTTCATCCCGGCTCTTCTTACTTTGTGGTTTAATGTGTAACCTCTGTCCCTCAGGCCAGATCTCCTGAAGTCAGAGGGCATACCCAGCACAGAAGCGGCATCCAACGGCTCGCCGGTCTCAGGAAGTCCCAAAATGTCAACACTGAGCGGCAAGAGCCGCTACCGCAGCAAACCACGTCACCGCCGAGGGAACAGCAAGGGCAGCTACAACGATTTCGCAGGGATCTTGAAAAACCAGCCAGCGCAGGACGACGCACCCCCGCCTCCACCTCACAGTCACGCTCATCACCCCGGCCTCCCGCAGCAGCCTGGCCACGGCCACCCCCACGGCCATCACTCGCGGCTTCACGCCCACGGGCAGGACATCGCCAACTGCGCAAACAACTTGAGGTACTTCGGGCCCGCGGCGGCGCTGCGCAGCCCTCTCAGTAACCACGCGCAGAGGAGGATGTCTGGCTCCAGCCCCGACCTCATCTCCGCCGCCATGGAAGCAGACTGCCGAAGGAACCTGGAGAGCAAGGAGAGCAAAGCTGAGCACTGGGAGTGCTGCCAAACGGATCCCTACAGCTCCTGTGCTCAGTGCAGGGAAGAGGACGGCGGCCGGGTACAGGTGTCGTCGGTTGAAACGGGGATGAGCCGTTCGCAGTCGCCCACGTCTGCTTCCCTGTACGAGAACGCCCAGTTCATTGAGAAGATGGAGGAGGAAGAGGCCTTCAGCAACTCAAAGTCGGCGTCCGCCCTCGGCACGCCCCAGCACATGGCTTCCTCAGTGCTGCCTTGCAAAGCGAGACCCCTTCAAAAGGTAAGGACAAAGCAAAAAAAAAAACCTGAAGCTTGCTCCTCTTTTCCCTCTCCACCAAAAGGAGGTGTGTAACTGGTCTCTGGATAAGGGGTGGGAGCAAAGCCGTGTACACCGTAGAGCTAGGTGTACAACTTGATCTTAAAGAAATGATGCCTTCTGAACTTTGCTTTGTGATCTGGATGTACTTTTGAAGTCGATTTCATTGCGAAGTGCTGTAGGCACCTCAGAGCGCGCTGCTAATAATGAGGGTTGGCAAATGTGGTTTTGGTAGGGTCTAGTTCTCTGTTATTTGCAGTTTAGCCAGCTTTTGTTTGAGCTGAGACCTGTTCTGCTGAATTCCTGTTGTTGAAACAGTCTAAATGTTTCAAGACCTTTCTCAAAACAAAGGAAGGGGTAAACGCATTCTTGTGGTGATGCTGAATATCAGGTATCAGTTTCACTGAGAATCACAGAATGGTCAGAGTTGGAAGGGACCTCTGGAGATCATCTAGTCCAACTCCCTGCCAAAGCAGGTCCGCAAAGCAGGTTGCACAGGAACGTGTCCAGGCAGGTTTGGAATGTCTCAAGAGAAGGAGACTCCACCACCTCTCTGGGCAGCCTCTTCTGGGCAGAGTGTGAACCAGGTGCTGTCAGTTTAGATAGGATGGGAGAAGGCTGTCAACAGAACACGAGTGCAGGGGGTAGATTTGGGGAGGAAAAGGAGAATAAAAGGTTCTGTGTGCACTGAAGTAGATAACGGAACCAAACTTGAGTTTTCCAGTTGGTGAAACCCACCAGAAAAGGCTGTGTCATCCCCCGTCCTGCTTGATGATGGGCTTCTATAGAAAAGGGTTGAAGTTGTAGAGCCATGAGTGCCAGATCGACTCAATAATTTATGTGGATTTCAGTGTGGCACTAATTACTTGATTTGCTTCTGTAAAAATCCGGAACGTTATGTACTCGGTGCCTGCTCAAGTACTGCAGAGCATTTCAAAGTCAATCACTTCGTATTGAGAAACAGCAGCAGTGAGGCTGCCTGCAGAAAATCTCCTGGTAGGAAGATATTTGAGTCAGTTTTCACTGAAAAGCAGGTTATTTTCTTGTCTGGATTGTTGCAGCCCGTTGACGCGGTGACTTTGTCCTGGAGGGCCAAGGGGCAACCACGTAGTTGCGTGTTTGTTCTTTCCCAAACGTGATATCGTTCTTGTCCTTGTGTTTTGCCAGAGCGGGGACGACTCCTCGGAAGAGGAAGAGGGCGAAGTAGACAGTGAAGTGGAGTTTCCTCGTAGACAAAGGTAAAAGGTGAATTCACTCTAATCTCTCTTTGGTGGGACGAAACTCAGGAGGAGAGGTGTCTTAGCAGCTGCACACCAGCATAGAAACTGTGGAAGGTCCTGGCAAAGGAGCAGAATCCCATTCAGTGTGTCCCATCCACCCTCAGTTGTTCACTCACGGTTTTCAACCTGTTTTGAGATCTTTTCCCCAGCATAGCTTTTCTGCTGCGGGCTGTTCGTAGCACAACTTGACCACACTTGATAAAATAATATGAAAAAACCATAAGTTGCTGCATCTGTTTTACCAGAATCAGACCGACTGGCTGCTGGGACCCTTGGTGGACCCTTTCAGATGTTGTTTATTAACTGTTGCTGCAGCGGGGCTGACTCCAGCATCCCTGTAGTGGAATTCAAGTAGGATTGAAGAGCCAGCTGATAATACAGCACATCACATTTCGTGGTGTGGCCTGTAAAATAAGACTGAGGGGGTGTTCCTGCCTAAGCCTGTGTAAGAGCAGGCTTTACAGCCCTCTGGAAAGAGATCATGGAATTGGGGCCGTAGCTTTCCGAAAGCAGCTGCTTGAAGTGGAGAAGTGATCCCGTGGGCAAATAGCTTAAGGGTTGTTAGGAGAGGAGCAGAGAAGAAAAGAAAGGCTTCTCTGCCCTTGTATACATCCACTGCACACCTGCAGCTTCAGTCCTAAATTCCACCTTCATTGCCCCAGCTCAAAGACCAGGGTGGAATTGGAGAAGTGTGACAGGAACGGTTAGAGATGGCTTCCGTAGAAGGGATTAAATCCATGAGAAATCTTTGTGTAGCAGAAAGAGAAGCCGTACCAGAGGTGCATGAAATTGTGAGTTATGTGGAGAAAACGCCAAAGGAATGATTACTCACATTCACGTTAGGGACGCCCCGTGAAGCAGACAGGGTTTAAAATGAACAAAAGGAAGTGCTTTTTCCATCCGAAACATTTTCAGATGGTGGAGCTCATTGTCAAGGTATGCTCTGGAAATCAAAACCCAAACAATTCATAAGTGTTAAATTTAGGGTGTATAGATCCATCAAGGGCCGTTAAGCACCGTCACCCAGGCTGGATCTTCAGCTCGGAATTCTGATCTGCTGACTGGTGCAAACCAGAAAGATCCACCAGGAGAAAGCAGGCTCTGTCTGCACACCCTCTTCTCATACTTCTCCCAGATTCCTTCTGCCTGGGGTCGGAGACAGAATGTTGGGCTACAGATGAGTTTTCTGACTCCTACAGTTCTTGTGCGGTTGTTGCTGCTTCTGTGATTTACTAACTTGGATTGCTTTTCCTGAATTCCCTCTGATGACCTGTTGTGGGTCTCCTGGCACATCCAGTCAACTGGTATGTTGTACCATTACTGCTGGATCCTGGCGTGAGGCAATTTCCACATTCAAGTAACCGTGAGCTTATTTTTTGAGCACACGTACCTACATTCTAGCCTGGCTGTTGGGATCACTGCTGGATGGTGCAGATACTCCCAGCTGAATTAGCTTGAAGCCTACAGTACAGCCTTTCTTTAGGAAAAAGGACTGTTAAAGAAAAATATGCTCCAGGGCAGATCAGCCACTCTGAATGTATAGCAGACGAGGCCAAATAAGACCAGTTCTTGAACTGAATCATTCAAAAGGTGGTAGATTTCCATAGCTGCAGGATGCAAAAGGCAGCCCAACGCCTTGCTGCCAGCCTTGCAGATCAGCTATGACTCAGCTGGAGATGTGTTCTTAAGGTGGGAAGAGGCTCTTGGGGAGCTGACGTAAAGCCTTTTCCAGGGCTAGGAGCTGTTTTGCTCAAAGGCATGTTTGGAAGGATGAGGCCTGTAGCCCAGAGTGCAGCAATAACCAGTATTACTTGTGCTCTGGGGAGAATCGTAGGACCATAGAATGGTTGGGGTTGGAAGGGACCTTAAAGATCATTGAGTTCCAACCCCCCTGCCAGATCCCTTGGGATCAAACCTCCCACCAGACAGATTGCTCCAAGCCCCCTCCAACCTGGCCTTGAACCCCTCCAGGGATGGGGCAGCCACAGCTTCTCTGGGCAACCTGGGCCAGGCTCTCACCACCCTCACAGCAAAGAATTTCTTTCTGGTATCTCATGTAACTCTCCTCTCTTTCAATTTAAAACCCTTCCCCCTCCTCCAATGGCTCCCCTCCCTGATCAAGAGTCCCTCCCCAGCTCTCCTGGAGCCCCTTCAGGTACTGGAAGGCCGATATAAGGTCTCCCTGGAACCTTATCTTCTCCAGGCTGAACAACCCCAACTCTCTCAGCCTGTCCTCACAGCAGAGGGGCTCCAGCCCTCTGGTGGTCTTCGTGGCCCTCTGCTGGTCCATCTGTTCCAACAGGTCCATGTCCTTCCTGTGTTGAGGACTCCAAAGCTGGACCCAGTGCTCCAGGTGGGGGCTCACGAGAGTAGGGCAAGAGGTGTAGAATCCCCTCCCTCACCCTGCTGGCCACACTTCTTTTGATGCAGCCCAGGATGGGGTTGGCTTTCTGGGCTGCCAGTGCACACTGCCGGCTCATGTGGAGCTTCTCATCCACAGGCACTCCCGAGTCCTTCTCCTCAGGGCTGATCTCCAGCCATTCTTCACCCAACCTGGATTTGTGCCTGGGATTGTCATGTCCCAGGTGCAGGACCCTGCCCTTGGCTTGGTTGAACTTCATGAGATTCACACAGGCCCACCTCTCCAGCCTGTCCAGGTCCCTCTGGATGGCGTCCCTGCCCTCCAGGGTGTCGACCGTGTCACACAGCTTGGTGTCATTGGCAAACTTGCTGAGGTTGGACTCAATCCCACTGCCCATGTCTCCAACAAAGAGGTGGGGCTGAATGGGGCCTGGGCTGGCTCTTACAGTGAGCGAGCCCTATTTGCGGTGTGCTGGAGATACCAGTTAAAAATACAGGTCCAAAAAGGTGTGATAGATACCACGAAAGCAAGCTGCCTTGCTAGTTCTCAGAGACAGAGTTCCTTGTGCTGGAAGCACAGGGACTTAACCAGTGGTGTCCCCCAGGGGTCAATACTTGGTCCCGTCCTGTTCAACATATTCATCAGTGACCTGGACGAGGGGACAGAGTGTATCCTCAGCAAGTTTGCTGATGATACCAAACTGGGAGGGGTGGCTGACACTCCAGAGGGCCATGCTGCCATCCAACGAGACCTGGACAGGCTGGAGAGCCGGGCAAGGAAGAACCTCATGAGGTTCAGCAGGGAAAAGTGTAGGGTCCTGCACCTGGGGAAGAAGAATGTCAGGCACCAATACAAGTTAGGCATGGATCTGCTGGAGACAAGTTCTGAAGAG
>JAHREE010000401.1:27382-46229 GCA_033628505.1 Tringa tobata | reverse complement strand
TCCATTTAAGCCAGCCTGCTCTGGCTGTGGTCACCAAACGGGTGGTCCATCCATCTCCTCTTGCCCACCTGCCTGTTATTGCCTCCCTGTTTGACTGGGCGTAGAAATTGACTGGGATATCGTCCCGCTTTGAGGTCTATTTGGGGCTGGACATGTGTATTTCCCTGAAAGCTGCATTTACTTTCAGCCCAGAGCAGCTTCTCTGTAGCTGCTCAAAGGTCATCTTCCCCACCAAAGGTTAAGTGTCAGGCCACGTCAGAGTCAGAGCACTAATGACATGTTTTCAGTACAATAAGACAGCCTCCGTGTTCAATTTCAGCTATGGGATTTGAGCGCATGCACTAAAGGCGGAATTTATTCCCGAGATAGGTGTGCAAGAATTATTACATGTGAAATAAACACAATTCTTCTGGAGGAAAGCAGCCAGCAATCTGGGAGATCCGTTTACTTCTGTCCAGTTTGCGGCAACAGGAATAGTTTATAAACCTCTCCTTACCTTTCTGGCTTTGTAAGTGACCGGAACCTCACTTGGAGAATCCTGAGTTTGAATTTTGGGCCAATGACAGATCCTGTGGAAAATGTCAAGGAAATTCTTTCTACGTTTTCAAAGTCCTGGTCGAATCCAATTAGCAAAGTGATTTGGTTGTACTGCTGAAAGGCTGCAGCTTCGCTAAAGATAAAGCAGAGAAAGCGTCAGCGGGTCACCAGGGGAATAGCACCGGTTTTAATATATTCAGTATAATATTAGAAACAGTGCTGGGGGGGGGGAAGGAGGACTGAACTTACAATTAGCTCCTGATTGAAGGGAAATGGGTATGGAATCAAGTTTCCAGGTGTGAACCTGCTCAGCCGCACTGGCAGGGGGTAATTTGGGGTGGGAGTGGGGGGACACAGAGCTCTGACTCTGTTTGCTCTGGTCCCAGCGCAGGATCCTGGCTGGGATTCTGCTCCGAACCCGAGCGGACCCGACCCAAACGGTGTTCGTACCCGAGCACCAAGTCATCCGTGGAGTTTGCAGAACAGGTTGGTGTATTTAAAAATGCCTTTGTAACAACGCTGTGTGGCTGAGAGAGTTCTGCAAATGGAAGACTGCACCTTTTGGGGGGAGGTGGGGTATTAATGCCCCTAACTCCATTCCTGATAGTTCTCCTCTGGGACATGCAGCAGTGAAACAATGCAGCGTTGTCCGGAATTTAATGGGGAGCGATCCGGCTCCTCGGGGTAGGAAAATAGCACCGAACAGTGAAGCCTCGCAAGGCTGGGGGTTTGACTTTGGTCCTTTTTGGCAGAGATACGCATGAAAACCGGGGCAAAAGCAGCCGAAACGCTGTGGCCACCCAACAGGTGCTTTACACAGCTGGTTGTGTGGCCCCAGCTTAAGGTTTCCCTCGTGAAGGCGAAGCGTGAGGCTGTGGCTGGAGGTGTACCCCGCTTCCAACATTCAAACTGGCCTTGTTTAGAAGTTTTAGTTTTGTCCTGACAAATAGGACAAGTTTTAACCTGCCAAAGGTGTTTACGGAGTGTGTGTGTGTGTGTGTGTGTGAGCGTGCTGGACGTCGAGCTCGGCAGAGCAGGGTCGGTCCTGCTGCGCAGCCCCACATCCCTGCCGAGAAAGCAGGTAACGGCCGGGAGAACACGCAGTTCGAGAGGCTCGGGAAAACTAGTCGAGCAGGACTTGTTTGGCTGAAGTGTGTTTAGATCAAGCAGGAATTTGCATGTCCGCATAAACACCAGTCATTAATTCGCCTCTCCCAGTGGGATGAATTGATTTAGGTGTTAGGTGTTCAGGCCCAGGCTCATCCCGGGTGTCTTGGGCACCCGGAGCTGGGCTGGAACACTGCCAGGAAAGGGAAGGAAAGACAGGGAGATGTGTTCTTCCTTCAAGACAGCCGTGTCGCTGGCTGAGGTTGTCCCCTTCGGTCCTTAAGGTGACTGAGAAGGGTCCGAACCAAAGGGCTGGGCTGTCAACTGGTGTGCGCTGGGGGAGCCTGTGAAAGTCCCCCAGGGGCAGGAAAGCCCTGAGGCAGGTGCACTATCAAGTATCAGCAGGGAAATTAGGGGAGGAAATCTCACCTCCTCCCAGACCCAGCTGTACCAAGGGATTTGCTAACACTTACAGACGATCAGGTCGGTAAGACTTACGGATTAACTTTGGATTCTGCCCTCTTCCCGGTCTCATCAGCTAGTACAATGCTGAAGGTGCCTCTTCGGGTGTCTTTGTTCCAGGTAACAATATCCACAAAGTAGTGATAAACTGAGGTGGGGAGAGAGTGAGGGTGGTTAGACTCCATGTGCTCTGCTTTCCAGCCCGGCTGTGGGCCTCCCTGGGAGCTGAGCTGCAGGTGGAGCACGTCTTTCTCCCACTTCCTCATCTGACACAACCCCCTCAGTTTACCTCTAAAATCTCCTTCTCCTTCCTTTGCAGAGATTTCTAGCAGAAATATTAAGAGGAGTCTGGGAAAGTGCTATAGCAAGGGCTACATAGGTGGCGTGCGAGTTGGCCTCTGTATGGCTTTCAGCACACGGGTCTTTCACTCCCTCCCTTCCCCGTGCATTTTCAGGTTGGCTTTTCTTTCTCCTCTCTCCATCTCATCCCTTTCTTCTCTCATCTCAGCATCTATCATTTGTCTTCTCTATCACAGAGCAGAATCGTCTGCTCTTTGCTCTGTAACTCGCTGAATTCACTTGCTGACCAGTACTGGAGCTCAAGCCATAATCCCTGCCTGTGGTTTGGTAGGTGATCACCAGGGTGAAACCATTTTTCACCAATTCCCCATCTCCTGGGCCCTTTTCCTGGGCCTTTCACTTTTGTCCAGGGTAGTTTTTTTAACCTGTTCAGAGGAGGTCTTTGACTCTCATCCTTCCCACATACCTCTTACTTGCACGCAAGAGCGGTGTGTTGGTCTGAAACACGTTTTAGGAACTGCCCTTTTATGTTTCATTTCACAGAATCACAGCATGATATGGGGTTGGAAGGGACCTCTGGAGATCATCTAGTCCAACCCCCTGCCAGAGCAGGTTGCACAGGAATGCGTCCAGGCAGGTTTGGAATGTCTCCACAGATGGAGACTCTACCACCTCCCTGGGCAGCCTCTTCCAGGGCTCTGCCACCCTCAAAGTGAAGAAGTTCCTCCTCATGTTTAGATGGCACTTCCTATGTTCAAGTTTGTGCCCATTTCTGCTTGTCCTGTCCCTGGGCACCACTGAAAAAAGCCTGGCCCCATCCTCCTGACAACCACCCTTGAAGTATTTACAGGCGTTGATCAGGTCCCCCCTCAGTCTTCTCTTCTCCAGACTAAAAAGACCCAAGTCCCTCAGCCTTTTCTCATCAGAGAGATGCTCCAGGCCCCTCATCATCTTTGTAGCCCTCTGCTGTCCCCTCTCCAGCAGTTCCCTGTCCTTCTGGAACAGGGGAGCCCAGAACTGGACCCATTGCTCCAGATGGGGCCTCCCCAGGGCAGGGCAGAGCAGAGGGGCAGGATGACCTCCCTCCACCTGCTGGTCACACTCTTCCTGATGCCCCCCAGGATGCCATTGGCCTTCTTGGCCATAAGGGCACATTGCTGGCTCATGGGCATCCTGTTGTCCACCAGGACTCCCAGGTCTTTCTCCTCAGAGGTGCTCTCCAGCAGGTCAGCCCCCAACCTGTCCTGGTGCAGGGGGTTATTCCTCCCCAGGTCCAGCACCCTACACTTGCCCTGGTTGAATTTCATCAGGTTCCTCTCTGCCCAACTCTCCCGCCTGTCCAGGTCTCGCTGGATGGTGGCACAGCCTTCTGGTTGCGTGTTCTCAACAAATTTCCTAGCACTGTAAGCAAGATGAGCCTGTTCTTGCACATCTCTGGCGAGCAGTTGGCTTTGACAGCACCAGGAGGGTTTGCAGATAAGGAACGCGATGGCAAGGGTGCAAGATGGCCACAATTCTATCCAGCAGCCACTGGCTTTGTTTCTGAAATGTTGGCGAGGATGCCAGTAGCGGCTAACCCTCTCTGCTGGGCTGTGGCTGAAGGAGGCAACGCACAAAGAGAAATCATCTCCGAAATCTTAGTCACTTACTGCAAAATGGCTCTTTGTCCGCTGTATCAAAAAACATACTTGTCCCCGGATGGCTCTGTTGGGTTAAATAGCTTTTCCACTCATGGGCATAATAACCTATGGGTGACAGTTTGGAAATGAAACAGAGAGTTACTGCACAGGTATATAAGCAACTGAATTGCTGAAAATAACAAAGCAAGTATTCAAGAAATAGCACGTTGCTTGCCAGCTGCAAGGCAGTACCGAGACACATCCTTCTGAACTCCGTAGACTCATACCAGGGCTTCATTTTACTCGTGTAACTGAAGCCAACTGGGCATCTAAATACACCTGGTTACTGTTCAGCACTTATTTTAAACTTGATCTTTTTCCATGTCCGATACTGATGGTCAAGAAGGATTTCATTTTGCAGTGCAGCGTGGAAATCATGCCCTTAGCATTGCAAGTTCGTTTCACAGAATCACAGCATGATATGGGGTTGGAAGGGACCTCTGGAGATCATCTAGTCCAACCCCCTGCCAGAGCAGGTCCACCCAGAGCAGGTTGCACAGGAACTTGCCCTGGTTGAATTTCATCATTTCTGGAACTGTCAGTTTTTTTAGCATCAGTGTTTCAGAAATGGCAGCCTGAAGCTGGGCTGTCACGTCCAGGCTGGGACCCTTTGTTCACCCCTCTGCCATTCCTTTCAGTCAAGAGGGGTTTGTAGTGCTGAAAATTTCTTAGAAAAGATTCTCTTTTAGCAAGAACATGGCCCTATCCCTCAAACTCCACAACTAATGGATTTTAATTCATTGTTTATGTGACTTCCGTGTAAAGATCCCAAGTCTTGTTTTGGCTTTTCTAGTTCTGGATCCTTTCTGTGTGGATTTCTGTTCTAGATCATAAGGTGATGTGACCGTACAAAGAGGAGAGGGAAGCTTCTCAGGCCTGTTTTACCTGCAGCAAAGGCTTGTACCTCTGCAGAAGTCAAGGAGAGACCATCTCAAAAACCTCACTGGAAATACCTAATGTGTTTTTGAAAAATACCATGTCGTGTCAGTCCTTTAGCAAAACCTCTGTCACACGCCAAGGTAGAATAATGACGGGCAGCTCTGCCAGACACGTGTATTCAGGATGTATTGACGTTCCCTGGGTCCTTACCTAGGATGGGGCATGGCATTGGCCAAAAAGTCTCACAGCTGGTACATTTGCCGTTCCTGTAGTTTCTGTAGGAGTCGCACGGGTACGCAGTGATGTTGCAGCTCTGATTCAGGGAGGACAGGAACAGGAAAACAGACCTCTGGTGGTCACATTTGAAATACTGCAGTCCTAAACGATACACAGGGGAGAAATATTTTGTTAGCGATCCTCGTGCTTCAGGAAAAGAGCATTAATGCGCTAGCAAAATAAGGACACACCAGTGGATGGTCACTGACCAGTCTGAACACAACAGATCAAACTGGGGAGCACTGGGCTGTGGCAGAACAGTAAGTGGGCACTCAGCTCTGCCCATGTTGATTTTACTTTTCTTGTCTTTTTTGCTTTTAAAAACATATTTGTTTGTTACTGCATTTCCAGAGGACTCAGCTGTGGATTCTACTCTGGTGTTCTCTTCTCTCTGAGTTCAGGCCTGACAGCTGGATATTGCCCTTTTTCTTTTTTTTTTTTTTTTTAAACATGGCCTTCTGTTTTGATGTAAAAAACCCTTTATAAAGACACAACTAATAACATGAGTTGTTGTGTGAGCAGCGAAAGCCTCATTTCCTATGGACTTTTCTTTCAGGCTGGTTTGCTCTGTAGGTTCTCTTGGGTCTGATACGGGTTGAGTTCACATTACTGCCTTTCCTTCTGTAAGGTTATCTTCTGCACCCAGCTTTCACAAAACCACTTCTGCTGCTGGGCTGGGAAGGAAGAAAAGCTTTCCTGCATTCAAGACTAGGGCTGTACTCGCCAGACTGCGCTGTTGGTCACTGCCAAGAAAGGTGCATTGGATTCGGTGTAACAGCCCACCCCACATTCATCCTGAACCTGTTTTCTGAACAGGTTCTTGTCATTGCTAGTCTTTGGGGTTTTATGTGTTTTCTAAGTAATTTAAAAAAAATATATAAGAATTCCACAGGTTTTCTAAACGTAG
This sequence comes from Tringa tobata, assembly GCA_033628505.1. Taxonomy (NCBI): domain Eukaryota; kingdom Metazoa; phylum Chordata; class Aves; order Charadriiformes; family Scolopacidae; genus Tringa; species Tringa tobata. The sequence continues at coordinate 40,082 of JAHREE010000401.1, read as the reverse complement.
TCACAAAATTAAATCAGGTACATCAGGTACAAATCTACCTGATGACCTACCTAGATTTGTACATCAGGTACAAATTTACCTGATGACTTTTTTTTTGCATGGAAAATTAATTCCATTTGCATTTGTGACAGAGAGCAGAAGGATCACTCCTGACTCATACGTCTCTGCCTGGTGCACATCAGCTGAACCCCTGCTACCTCAGTGCTGGGAAGAGACTGCCGTCATGGCTTTCCCAGAACATGGTTTTCCTGTATTTTCTGAGCAGGGATGATGTTTCCCTGGTTACCTCCTCTTTCCTGATTGGAAACATTTTGTCAGTGTTCGTGCAATTCAAGGCAGAATTAATTACCAGAAAATATTGTCAGTGGACAGCCAGGCTGGTCGGTCCCGCCGTTGGGGTAGAAGTCTATGTGGCCCAGTGCTTCGGTGTAACCTAGTCCTGACAAAAGAAAGTATCAGGGGTGAGGGAATATTACATTGTAAAAGGCAGAAGAGGGAAACGTAAGAAACTAACTGGAAAAAATAATCATTCCTTAGCTCCAGGATGCCTGCCTGTGCAGGAATATTAATGTCATTCATCTCTTTAGGCAGCAGGCCAAATGGTTGCGACCCAGCTGTGTCATTTTAGCAAGGGTATCAAATACCTAAAATAAATCTGTGCATGTGACAGTTAAAAATTTGGCTTTTTGTGTCGCTGGCTGCGGGAGGGGAAAAGGGATGTGAAACACTGGGTCTCGGTGTGCTGCTGGATTCTGAGTTCTTGGAGGGACTGGGAGAAGATGAGAGGTGGCGATGAGGTGGGAAAGCCAAGTGCTGGGGGTAGGATGCCAGTGGGAGCAGAGCTGGCCTAGCTGGTGGATGTGAAGACGTGGATGTCCATTTTTTGGGAAAGGAGAGGGCTGAGGGAGATGCCAGATTTGCCCCAGGGGAGGGTTTTTTCTGTGTGTTCAGACAGAACTTCCTGTGTTCCAGTTTGTGCCTGTTGCCCCTTGTCCTGGCACCAGGAACCACTGAGAAGAGTCTGAACCCATCCTCTTGCCATCCTCCCTTTAGATATTTATAAGCATTGATGAGATCCTCTCTCATTTTTGTCCAGGCTAAACAGCCCAAGTCCCTCAGCCTTTCCTCATCAGAGAGATGCTCCAGTCCCTTCATCATCTCTGTAGCCCTCTGGTGTACCCTCTCCAGCAGTTCCCTGTCGTTCTGGAACTGGGGAGCCCAGGACTGGACCTAGTGCTCCAGATGGAGCCTCCCCCAGGGCAGAGCAGAGGGGCAGGATGACCTCCCTTCCACCTGCTGGTCACACTCTTCCTGATGCACCCCAGGAGACCATTGGCCTTCTTGGCCACAAGGGCACATTGCCGACTCATGGGCAACTTGTTGTCCACTGGGACTAATGGTAAAGAGGAGAAATGTCACATACCATCGGTGTCCGAATGAATGACATCAACGAACTGTGCGTCTGTAGGGTCCAGCCTCTCACTGGGTGGCTGTCCTCTGTACAAGGGTCCCGCTGGGTCAAGGCCTGCAATGTGGCATGTGGCATCACCTCAGTGCTGTGGGGCTCACTCCACTCGCGGGGGACAGCTGTCCCCGAAGCAAAAGGACTGGCAGGAGGAAGGGCTTACCTGTGATTCTTCCAAGTGTCCCATCAAACATCTGTCCCACGAAGCCAGAGATGTGCGCTCCCAGGCTCACTCCTATCATGTGCAAGGAGTCAAGCGATGCTCCATGAACCTGAGATTTGAAAGTATACTAGTGGTCACAGATTTTAGGCACATAAAAAGGCATAAAAACATCAGGAGTAGGAATGTAAATGCATCTCCCTACTTTTTCCATATTTTCCCTTGGTGTGTTCCACTCTGTGTAAATACTCCCCTTTGACGGTCCCCCGGCTCGTGTTGGAGGCCTGTATCTGAGAGAGCTGCGATGAGGACACTTCGGGCAATGGTTGTATTTTCCTGGGGCAGTGACTACAAGTGTGGACAGGAATGGGTATACGTGGGCCCCACAAGCAGAAGTCCAGTTGTCCACATGTGGCTCCTGCAAGGCATTAGCAGACACAATGATCCTAATGATCCAGTGTCATCATTGCCTGTGACAACAGCTTAGAGGAGCTGCGAACTGTTGCTGATCCCCATAAGATGACTTTTGGAGATCCAGAAAGTGGAAATAGAGTTTCTGTGTATGGGAAAACATATCTGTAAAGTTAATATCCAGAAATGTAAACTGAATATTGCAACAAAATACCATCGTACCAAGTCCAAGGGTAGAATTTGGCACCGTGGTATAGCTGCACCTCCAAAAATGAATGTATTCCTTTTTAGGAGTTCCTTTTCCCAGACATCCTGCTGTGTTTAAACAGTTCCTTTGTGCCCTTTATATACTGTGCATTAATGACTATATATATATATATATATCACACAGTGTGAACGTTCCACTTACCAACATTTCATCAATAAGTTTCTTCAGAATCTCAGCAACTTTCTTGCAGTTTCGGGAAGCATTACTGTAGATGAGAGTCGTTGCCCCCTGGTTCCAGTCCACAACGATGACGTTCATGTCTTCTACAGAAAGCAGGAGACGTACCAAATTAGGGATCCAGACCGGTGCAGAGCCCGTGAGGCGGTACCCGTGGATGATGAAGGTAGTTTTCTTGGTCACATCTAGGTAGTTGGAGGCTGTTGAATCGAGCTCTTCAGCACAGCTTGGGTTCTGTCTGGTGTAGAGCAGCAGCTTCACTTTCAGGTCTGTCCCTATCAAAGCGTTGCCGAAGCTGAGAGCTGTGAACACAGGGCATGTCTCCCCGGGGTCTGAAACGAGTGGAGTGTGACAGTCCTGAGGTTAGCACCAGCGCCTTCGCTTTCACCTTTTCTACCTGCCAGCCCCAGACAGGTGGACTGGACTGGGGGGTTTGGACTGCATGATCTCCAGTTTGGAGGTTGGACTAGGTGATCTCCAGAGGTCCTTTCCAACCCCATATCATTCTGTGATTCTGTACATGTGAGCTGTCTGAGCCAGGGCTGCTCCTTTCCTCTCCATTGTGTTCATGACTGGAGTTACCCTGAAACTTAGGTTTTCTTGCTATGTTGGAACAAAGACAGCAAGTGTACCTTCTGGGAGCAGCATTCCCTGAAACAGCACAGTCCTGCTTCCACCAGTAGCTGGGAGGTGGCATGGACTTTCTCCAAGAACCCACTCATGTGAGGAGGATATTAGAGACTGACAACCAGGATTGGTTTGAGAGGGCGCCCAGATGCTCTGGACAGGTTCTAGGGTAAAGAGATCTCCTCGTGGTGTGTTTAACAAGCTGCAGAGGGTCTTGCTGCTGTGAGGGGCAGCTCAATGCTTCGTTTGTGTTCGCAGATGCAGCTATTTCAGACTGTGAAATGGGACACCCTTTGACGGCGTGAGACACATTACTGATATTGCTTTACACACAGCTGACGAGAAACTGAATTTTGTCTAAGTGCTGCTTTATGGGACAGTCTCTGCCATTTGAAAGCCAGTCTTTGTTCTTTGCTTTTCCAGCAGAACACCAGCTGGGCTTTCAGAGTCCAATACAATCTCCAACAGGCCACTGGCAGGGAATGGAATAACTGTCTCCAGACAGACGCTGCTTGTGAAGGCCCTCCCAGGTTTTGTAGTCTCTTCCTGGCTCACAATCCTTTTCCTCAAATCCCCTTAATCTTATTGAACAGCCTCGTGGGTCTCTCTCTTACACGTATGCCCTGGGCTGCAATAATTGTTCAGGCTGTGGTAGCTAGAGAAATCTTCCTGATCTTTGCTGCTGAAAGGGCTGTGCAGTAGGTAGAATGCTTTAGAAAATAACCTAACCGTGCTCTAGCAAATCTCCAATACTTTTGTGCATTTTAATATACAAATGATCAAGCTTTCACAGTTTCTATGAGCAACTTTCCCTTTTCTCCTCCTATGGAAATCAGGAGCATGAGAGTGATATAAACGCTATGTGCCCAGCACATAAAATGATCTGCTTAGTTGCCATAGTTCTGCTAATTATTTTGCAGAAGCCCCAGGAGCTCCAGAAATAAAAGTTAATAGGCTAAAAGGATGTTGCAGTTAAGTCCAACTGGATATTTTAAATTACTACCATAAATTCAGGAATAAATTTTAATGTTTGAAATCCATGGAGTCCTTCCTCTATAAAGCTTATGATAAAATATGAATAGCGAGACAGGAATGGTGGAAAATGAGCCCCAGTGAACATCAGTCGAAATCAGTGGCCTTTGAATTGAGGGTTGTTCTGCCTCTGTAATGCTTCCGTCGGGGCTCCCAGGAGCAGTGGGACTCTGGGTCCCACTTGCAAGAGTGAAGGTCACCTGGGTGGCTGTCTCCTGACCAGCTTGCTCTCACCTTGTCCTTACAGTACCAAGGTGCTCCAGAGAAACAGCAGCGAGAGTTCTCCTAGCACCGCTCATGTGGAGATCTCCAGGTGAGAAGCAGAGAAAAGTTAGCATTCTTTTGCTAATATACACCAGCATGTGTGTATCACACAGTGATACTCAACCACTGTCCTCTAGCTGCTACTGCAACATAAAAAAAGTACAATTACATTTAATTTGTACTAATAACTACAAATTGTTTTAGTTTTCTAGAGTGTTATTAGATAATATTGTTAACATCTTCACCACCACTGAAGCTGTAGTAGTACAGGTGGAAATACCAGGCAAGAATGACTTCTTTATGGGGCAAGATCGCGCTGATTGCTTAATTTGTTTCTCTATCTCCTGTATTGTGCTCAGACTTGCCCAGAGGAGCACTGTGTCACCGGAAGAGCCCACACCTGCTGGTAAAGGATAGTTTTTAAAGAGCTGATCGGCATTTCCTAGTACCTAACAAAGGAACTGTTTAAAAAGCCTGGTTTTATGTGCACCGAGTCTGTTAGGTTTGTTCTATTTTGATTAACGAAATCAGATCAGTGCTAATAGTGGGGAAAACCTGCCAGCTTCTTCTTCTGGCAGGCTGGTGTGTATCCCAGACTCATCCACCATGTGCCACAAAAGCTGGCACATGAGGGCAGCCAGTTATCCTGGCTTCGCTCTTCCTGCAGATAAGCACAGAGAATCCTACCCAAATGGCTGGAAGCCTCTTTGAAACTCCAACAAGATCTCTCTGGTGGGGCAAGAGGCTTATTGAGATTCACTCTGCAAGCAAATCAGTGAGGTGGAAACTCACAGCCTGGCGCTGTACTTAACCTGTGTCCAACAGACCACTTCCCTCCAGGAAAGGTGAATAAATGTGACAATTAACCCAGTGTCCCATTAACTTGTTCCCGCCCCTGTCTTGGCCATGAGCTTGCTGAACAGCCTTGGGCAATTCACTTTTCCGCCTCTGCTCAGTTTTCTGATGTGTAAAATAGGAAGGCAAACAGCAGTTTCCTGGGCGAGGCGCTCTGACATCTTGGCACCTGTAACAGGGGGCACACCAGCCCTACATGGGGGAGCTGGACATCTTTGGTCTGGAGCTTGAGGTCGGCCTCTGAGGTGCTATTGCAGCAGGAGGGGCATCTTCAGAATAACTTGGTTCTGAAGTTACATACATATATATATATATGTTCTGAAGTTATGTACTCCCAGGTGGGAGTGTTGCGGCCATGAGAATGGTCCCAGGCAGACTCCACAGTATTTACTGCAGTCTGTGCTACTAAAGGCCTGCGTTCCCTTGGTCTCTCTAATTCCTTTCTTGGAGACACTGTTTGGAGGCTTCTTATTCCTGGATGTTCATCCTACAGACAGGCAGGGTTTGCAATAGTCGCATTTTGGGGCTGCGATCTTGAGGCCATCTGCATGAATAGAATAGCATCTGAACCTCTTAACTCTGCCAGTCTGTCCTCTTCCAAAGTGGAGTTCCATCAGATTTCCACTTCAGTGGGTCAGTATCACTTGGTCAGATCTGTAGCTGTCCTAGCTGTGGTCCCTGGGAGACTCTATCTCCATGCAGAGCCCGTGAAGGGGCTGCTCACCCTGTCACCATCCTGTGGGGACCACCAGCGCTCAAACCACTGTCACCTCGCCTGGGCTTTTTACAGTGTCTTTCAACAGACGGGTCTTTATGCATCCAGAATGAGGCATCAGGTTTAAGCACCCTTCACTACCACACAGCAAATCCGGGTAGCGCCAGTGCAGGTTCCCATTCCACAGAGAGAGTGTGCCCTCTGCCTCTTAAACCGGTCTTTGGTATCTCACAGGGTTTCCTTGGTGCCTTTTCACACAATTCTCTTTTCCCACTTCTTACCACTACATTTCCTACAGCATATTTAACATACTAAGAAAAACGCGACCCCAAGATTACCCCAGAGAACCTGATGAAATACAAGTTAGTGTTTATAAGAATACTGTGGTTTTGTTTGTTTGTTTGTTTGTTTTAATCCTGTTTGTTTTCCCTACAAGGCAGAGGGCTATAACTTGACTTGCTCCCCCGTGTACGCTAACCCAAGGCAGTACATTTGTTTATTGTTACACAGGTTGATTGTTCACAGGGCTGCGAGGGTATCAAATGAAGCTTATTGTTCATAAACAGTAATTCATCGTTTGCGTCTGTCATAAAAGACACTGCTGCAAAGAAATCATTCTTCTCTGAAGATTGCAAATAACATTTTCAGTGCCAATGGATAGTACTTATATAAGAGAAATGTTCGCGAAGTGAGGAAAAGATATTAAAAATGACTTCTGCTTTTACATTTGGAACTCTTACAGCTGACGACGTTCATGTAACCAGTATAATTTGCTTTGCCAAAATAAATAAGGCTAGTGAAACACCCCGCGCAGCAACTGTAATGCAGAGGGTAGATACATTCATGTTTCCACAAAGCACAGAAAGCGTGTCGGATGAGACAAAGACATGCCAAAAACCCGCTTGGTTTCCTACCTGTTTTCACCCCATACAAAAGGTAGATGAACACAGCGCACAGCCTCAGCATATGGACCTCCACATGGAACTGCTACGGGTAGAAGAGTTTAAGGTTCCCCCACTTTCTTTGGCATGTGTCTACTGCTTCTGACAGGAGTTTGCTCTCTTTTTTTTTTCTGCCAGTAACAGTAGGTGTGGTGAAAGGAGGAAGTTACCAGCCAAGAAACGAAGACCTGTCTTTAGTTATACAACTAAAGCTTCTTCTTAAAAAGGTGGGGCACCTTCTATTCTACCAGGTTTCCTTATTTTAAATATAGCTTGCCCTGGGGAATGACTAATCAGAGACAGAAATGGTTTGGTATCACGCTGTAAGCAGCAATTTGACTACCCCTGTTGGAACTGATAAAATTTTTGCACGTCTGTTTGCCTTTCGCAAAGCATGTCAGAAGGCAGCAAAGAAGGTAGGTGTTGCTGCAAGTCTGATAAGCATCTGGGCAGGGCCAGCACTTGGTTTCACAGGGCCCTACCTGGTGGTAACATTCATGGCAATCCCAACTCTCCCACGTCCCGTCAGCTCTCCTGAGCGGGGTGTCCCAACACCCCTTCTAACCTATCAGACCTTGTCACCCCAGGCAGGAGGCGGAGGCACTGTGCTATGACGTACCAGTTTTGTCCATCTGGGTCTCCATCCTGGCTTGGATGACACTCGTCCACCTGGCGTCCCCACCGCACTTCGTCACAGCCCTGCTGGAACCTCACGAATCCAGCTGTAATTCAAGTGAAAAAGGGTTTTTTTTGTTTTTTTTTACCCCCTGCTGGACAGGAGGAAGAAGATGGCAGATGCAAAGAGAACTGTCAAGGGCAGGAAAGGAATTCTGAAATTGGAGCTGGAAGATCTAGTGGCAAAATTGGAAAGATGAGGGTGGTGGGGAATTTGTAAAGGGGTGGGAGAAGGGAGGGGAAGAGAGAACAGGCATGGCTGCTGGATAGAATCACAGAATGCTTTGGGTTGGAAAGGACCTTAAAGATCATTAGCTTCCAACCCCCCTGTCCCATGGGCAGGGACACCTCCCACCAGACCAGGTTGCTCCAAGCCCCCTCCGACCTGGCCTTGAACCCCTCCAGGGATTGGGGCAGCCACAGCTTCTCTGGGCAACCTGGGCCAGGCTCTCACCACCCTCACAGCAAAGAATTTCTCCTCCAGATCTCACCAAAATCTCCCCTCTTCCAGCTTAAAACCTGTGTGGTAGTTTTGCCTGATGTTTTCGTAGCAAATTCTTCTAAGGTAGTTCAGGAAAAGGGAACATGGGGAGGATCAGAATCACCTCATTAAGCCCAGGCTGTGTTTCCTCCCCCGGTGGTGATCCAGTGAGGAGCTCAACTATTACAGTTCCCAGCTGCATCGCTGTTTCTTTGGTCCATACTGTAGGGATTAAGGTTTTTGGCTTTGCTAATTCTTAGGGTTAATCCTTAACTCTGCCTGCTGGCTGCCTGCAGCTCCTTCTTGTTCAGACAAGTGCATGCTGCTTCTCTGGGGCAGGCAGGGCTTACACCTCGTGGTGTACACCAGCAACACACAGGGGGTTTTTTCACAAGCACCTTGAGCTCTCCGTCCTCCTGCAGCTCAGCAATCAGTCTCCTTTTGGTAATCACACAGGCAAAAGTTGGGTTTTTTGTTGTTTTGAAGAGGATAAACATTGAGAAAAGACACCAAAAAAACTTCTGTGGAGTCTGCAAGCTCTAGGAAAGTGCTTCTTCTGATGCACTGGCAAAAGAAAATTATTTGAAACATTGTTTTCCTTCCAGTTCCTTCCTCACCTCTCCCAGTTATCTTAAACTCTGTCAAAATATTTTCTCCTTAGTGAGTTCTGCCAATGGTGCGAAGGAATCGGTCCAACAGTGAAACATGAAAGATGAACAGAAGGCTTTTACCTATTGCAAAAGACATTTGAGAATCAGAGATAAAATGAGATAAAGAAATCAAGAGGGCCCTGCCTTTCTCCTCAGCATAAAAAGAATTAGCAATTTATTGCCTGAAGCTAAGCTCAGCTTGTTTCTTTTCCCCATCACTTCCCTCAGATGTCTGCTTCCCACCTGAGAGGGCTCATCCGAGCAGCTCTCAGTTCAGCAGGTTCCTTCATGTAACTCCCATCACCCCTCCAAAGAATGATTTTGAATAACCACCATTTTAGCATCAATCAGACTGTCTGTTTCTAGTACGCGCGGTGGCAAACGTTCCAGGATGGGTACAGACAGCGCTGGAAATGCTGTCCACCCCCACCATTCAATCCTGAAAGGAGGAGTTGAAATAATCCCCTATTTACAGATTACTTCCAGCTCTTGAATCCCGTTGACCCATCTTTCCTGCCTGCCCCACACAACCTTCCTCGGCCACACACTAGTTAAAGATGGTAATGACTGAACTGGGGTCATTTGGTTCTTGTACTCTGAACTCCAGCCACAGGACTACACAGGAAAACTTCTTGGGACTTCGGGGTCAAAAGTGATCCCAGTGCGAGCTCTGAAATCAGTAACAACTTGAGACAGTAAAAAATACTTTTTTTATCACAGGTAGAAACATTTAAGATCAGAATCGGCACCAACTTAAGAACAATTTAACAGAAGACGTGCAATAATTTTCCGTAAGAGAAACATTCTGATATTAGCTCTGAGGTGTCAGACAGCCATTGTCATTTCACTCTCATTATAGAAGGATTTTAAACTGTGTTTGGTCACTGAGCAGAACCACTGTTTGAATCCAAGCCTGTTTCAGAAATGTTTCCTCCTTAGAGAAGCTTGTGACAGCGATGGTCGGCTGAAAAATATTTTTTATACTGCATTCATGCATCCACTGCATGAGACCTCACTGATTCACTAGTTTCCCGTGGGCGGAACGTTTTCATGGAGATACTGGAGAGCCAAATCTGTCCACTTCATTTCTTGCTCTTTCACAGACTCGGTTGTGCCACCATTGTCTTGCTCTGGTTCAGGAAGCTCATTCTGAGAACAAAACAGAGGTACAATGCATTCCACACACAATAGGCTTCCTGAAAGGAGCAGGTTGCTAAGACTTCATATGGATAAATACAAAAATCCACAAAGGAGAGAGGGTGCATCTGAACAATACATATCATCCATACTGATCCACTTAAAAATATTACTAAGCCCTGTTATGAACAATATTCTTTTCACATGAATATGGTGCTTAATCTGAAAGGTAAATGGGTTTTCCAGGACCCTGGGGCCTTGCTAAACACTCATGCAGCGAAGAAGGAGAATATATAGCAAAAGCAGAATAAGTAAATAATAGCATGATGCAATTATTCCATTGGTTGTTTGCAACGTGTTTCTTTTGCTGTTGCCAAGAATATATTTACTATAGCTGTTATTAAGACACCTGGTTCTGTTACATGGTACTTTCCTACAGCAGGTGAGAAATCTTTCCTCCTTCTAGGTGCTGAACCCAGGTGTGGCTGTGCTCTATCAACAGCAGAAGCCAGAAACCCCCGCCGGGTGCAACACAGACCTGCTCATGACACAGTAAGGAGGAAGTAGAGTTTAACTGAGATTTCATTTTCTCTTCTTAGATTATTTGTTCTCTGTGGTGTTGTATCGGTGCAGTCGCACAGTCTGTGTTATTCAGCCAGGTACCATTTGGGCAAGAATTCTGAGTTCTAGATCTCTGGAAACCCCAGCATGAGCTAAATAAAGTTTTCCAGTTTTGAAAACAGCGTATGATTTGAGCCCACTTGAGTTCACCGGATCAGATGCTCAGGACAGGCTCAAATACCACTGCTCTGCCATTCTGTTTGCTCCTTTCCAGTGCTGCTCAATAAGCCTCCTGTGAATTTGTGCTGGTTTTTCTACTCGATGAGAGCCAATCCCATCCCTGGGGATCTTTCCATCCACAGCCAGGCCTTTCTTGCTATTGTTAGTTGGTGAGGCTTCCTGCTGCGAGGCTGCCATCTGTATGTGACTGTAAGTAGCTCAAGAGATGGCTGGAAGGAAAGAAACAGTAACGTTTCTTGACTTGGACACAGGGTAAAGGCAGCAAGGAATTAGTTTGTAACATTTGAGCTGCCTAATAAAGGTTATTCCAAGCAAAGTGGGGCTTGGGCTCTTGTATCGGAGAATCGCAGTTCTGCAAGATCATTCACTCAAGCCCAAATCTTGGCAGGAAAACTTGTGTGCTGTACATATATATATATATATATGTGGATTTTGGAGGTGTGTAGCTGCTCCTTGCCCTCTCTTGAAAAGACAGTGGTGTGAGGGCTAAAGCTCGAGCTGTTAGTGGTGATTTGGAAATATCTCTGTCCTAAAGGAAACTAGCAGCCTATCAGTCCCCACGGCGTTGTCAACGCCAGCCAGGGTAAAGCTCGTGTACCAGGGAGAACAAGGAAAGGGATAAATCCTCAGATACCTTTCACTTCCCTGGTCGTTTTAAGAAGGCTAAGGAAGGCGTCAGGGTGGGAGATGTGAAGCTTCAGCTCTGGACTTTGGGGGTGGATGGAGAGATGCTGCCGTGCGCTGGACGCAGTGCTACGAGAGTCCCACGGCAGATGCCAGTTCGTACACTACCATCCTTGAACTGGCCAGAGCAAGAGTGTATTCAGAAAAGACTGATTAGGAAGACATTTGAAAAAAATTCAGCTTCTTTTAAAAGTGGATATAAAGTGTAAGCAGGGCTGCAGCTGTCAGCATGAGACTGATCCTCTCTGTTCTACAAATGAACTGGGAAGCCGCTTCAAACACTAATAACATGAAGGGGAAGCACAGAGAGAGGACGATTGTACTTCTCCCTCATGCCAAACCCAGAACTGTGCGGTGGGAAGGGCACTCCAATTCCAAGGAGATTTGGCAACTGGTCAGAGGAAGGGCAGAGAGAAACATCCACATCCTCATATGCACACAGGAATGGCATACAGGAGAAAAAAAGAGCAAACCAGATCCATCCCAGCAACCTTTTGTACGAATTAGCTGCACTGCAAGCAATAGTGTCTGTGCTGCTTTGTGGAAGGGGCTGCGATGAACACACCGGCCTTAACTCAGATTGATAAGCAGCAATTCACCTACCAGAGGGATGGCCACATCCTCGTAGGGCAATTTATCTTCCCTCCATGCATCATCGATCAAATCCAGGATCCTGCCATCCCTTTGCACTTCGCTGTCCATCGTTGTAGCGGGCGAGTTACAGCTGAATCTGTGACACAGAGCAGACGTTGTTTCTAAGGTCCGTAGCTGGAGTCTGGACTACAGGCTTGCTCCAGCTTTGATCCAATTCCTATTCAGCTTAAAATTTTACAGAAAAAACCCTTGTTTTTCCTAATCCACTCAAACAGGGAGATCTACTTCACCTGAAAAGAACACTGCCTAACTGAATTGTAGCATGAGGAGTCTATAAAACCAGCCTGTTATGACCAATGATAGAGATGTGTGTGTTTTTGTAGCTACTGACCTTTTGCAGTCCCTTCAGCTGAGCTTGCGGCCCACAGCTGCCCCTTCCCCTCTGACCCTGCATGGAGCCCTGGTCTGCTGCTTCCTGGCTGCCAGCCCCTCGCCAGCCTGGGGGAAGAGCCACAACAAAGCGTTTAGTGCCACCAGAGACACTGCCAAAACCCTGAGGCCCAGGAAAACTGGTAAAACACAAGAAGACCTGCCTCCCACCCTCAGCTGCTACCTCCCTTCCAGAGGCTGGTTCATCAAACCGACTGCCCCCCCCGCCTTGATATGTCCCCTCAGAACTCACCCCCCCTCGATGTGTCCCCTCAGAACCTGCCCCTCTAGATGTGTCCCCTCAGAACTCACCCCCCCTCGATGTGTCCCCTCA
>JAHREE010000401.1:0-22408 GCA_033628505.1 Tringa tobata | reverse complement strand
TCTGCTCTCCTCAGCAGCTCCACCATCAGCACTACAGCAAAGATGTTTTCTGCATACTGATTGATTTTTGTTAAGCACAGACAGGACCAAAGAGAGATGAAACACTCTATCAGAATAGGGATAGGATTTTTTTTTTTTTTTTTTTTACTTTTCCTCAGTGAAATGTGTGGTTTAAAATAGAGCTGAACTCCCAAGGACAGGCTTTAGCCTCTGGATGGAGTTTTAAAATGCTGTAGGGGCAGGATAGAAGCTCTGATGGAAGTGAAAGAGTAAAGCTGAGTCTGCGCTTCTGAAAGCCTCCCTTTCTGTGACCTGCTCCTTTTCTTGTCGATTGCTTCATCATCCTTAGCAAAGAGCCAAGAGAATCCCTCTCTAAATACTTGAGAAAATGCATAGGTAGTTTAGAAACAGAAGATTGTGTGAATACCTCCACAGAGTGAAACTGAAATGGGTTTTTTGTATCCTTAGGATGAGTTTAACCATTTTTCTGTTAGAGAGCCACAGTTTCATGGAGGAGCCACTGGAATAAATGCTAGTTTTCCTGGTGTGGTTCCACATGTCGTCTGTTTAATCTAGTCTGTAAGAGAGACCTGGGAGAGACCCAGTTTATGGACAGATTCTTACTGCTACTTGCTACAAGGTGCTTATGATTTTTTTTTTTCTCCAAAGTGGCAAATAGCCCTGTTGGAGGTGGATGTAGGGTTGGCCCCTTTGGAAGTCCCCAAGTGTCCCGCAGTTTGGTCCACCCAGGAGCTGGGATCTGCCAGTCCCTGTGCGTTGAGTTTGTCCCTTTGCTGAAGTGCAGATTCTCTTTCACTGCTGCTGTCTGAATTATTCCCTTTGTTAGATCCCATGATTATATCACAGCAATTTGATAGTGCTGAATGGTTGCATTGGGGCTTTTTTTTTTTTTTGTGCCGGAAAAATCAGTTTTCCTTTATTTAGTGGGTATTTGGCTTGTGAAGTCCGTGAAGGTGACAGCTGTTCTCTTCACTTGTAATTGTGTGCTAATTGTAATTATTTCAGCTTCTTTCCTCTGTGGACTTGTGCTTATTCTGCAGCTGGATGGAGAAGTAGCCTTGGTCGTACATTGCCATGGGTGACCGCTGCTTTTGTGTACTTTCCTAGCTGCTGAAGCCACCAGGATTTGGTGATGGAGGCTTTGCTGGAAGGAATGCAGAAGAATGGGCAGGGGAGGTACGTATGCGCCAGTATGCACCAGTATACACCAGTCATTCAAAGTATTGTATTAACCTTGCCTCTTATTCAGAGTCGAATCCTCTGGTATCAAGCAAAGCTGACATTGCTTATTATTTAAGAGCTTTGGAGTTTGTCCACTGGCACATGCTGGTGGACAAATACAGTGTGTGGTGGCCTTCAACTGGTGCAGAAGCAAAGTCACTGCGTAAGCTGGCTTTGCAATAATTACTTATCAGTTATTATGGTCTTAATTGTTATAAACTTAGTTTTGCATCCTCCTGAAAACCTTAACTCTTTTTTTTTTTTTTCTTTTGGTAGTTGTTGTAAACCCTTCTTGTCTTCTAACATCAGGAGCAGCAGTAATTAAAGGTGTGAATAACTATTATTTTTGGTAACAGCCTTGCAAGGTTAATGAGACATGACATTGTTATCTGTTTTTATTGAAAACATCTGATTATTTCTTGCTCGTGCTGAACCTGCGGTGTCATTCATCTCTGAAGAACCCTTAATGCTGTCTTAGGTGAAAGTATCTAGACTTTGATCCCAGGGAGAGACTGTAGTGCCAATAATGGGAAAAAAAACGTTCTAGGTGTTAAACAAGCACAAAGCAGAAGTCCCTGATGCCATTTTCATGGCATCACGTTCGTCTTTGCGAACGTGACCCAAGTTTAGTGATGCCATATCTTCTGCAGATAACTGGTTGCAGAAATCAAGTTTAGACTTAGTTTTATATTAGCAGATGCTGTGAGGGAAATGTTCTTGCTTTGCATAATAGCTGCTAATTTTTGTTTAACTCGCAGGCCAGGGTGAACTTCAAATTTAACTGATTTTTGGCTCCTTTAAGAAGTATTTCTTTCCCTATAGAAAAACTGCCAACTTGCGAAGTGTGCATATGCTCTGGGGGAACAGAGAAATTTCAATCCCTTACCCTATTGATTTCCATTTCTTTTTGGTGCTTCCCGTTTGACAGGCAAATTAAAGGGGTAAAGATCATCATGGAGTTCACCACCCTCTAGGGCTATATCTTGCAAGCCTGAATATTGTCCCTGGCTTAGCAGCTTGTGAAGTTTTAGAGGAGTTAGTTGAATTGGCTTCAATAATTACTGCACCAAATTAGAAATTGCAGCATCGCTAGGGAGCATGCTCTCCCCAATGGATTGCGAATGTTTTATTCTTCATTATCATGTTGTCATCCAGACCCCTCTACTTTGGGGTTTGTCTGCATTTGTGATAAACTTCTGTTTTCAGGAGCTGTTAGCTTGGCTCTAAGATTTCTCTGGTGACTGCAACTCGGAATAAGATGCCTCTGCCTGGAGAGCAATTAAGGCAAATTCAAAATATGGATAAAACATGCTGCAGTTTGCTTAGATAATGCACAGAACTGAGACAAAGGGATAAGTGTTTATAGGGGCTTGTAATGGTTCTCTGCAAGACATTTGACGTGTGTAGGTCATTTGTTCTCACTGGGATTTCACAAGTATTCTTCATTGGTCGTTGCCAATTTTAGGTCTCCGCCTAGTGATGCGAGATATTGCATTAGAGAATGGGATGGACGTGTAAATATTAAGTATATTTCTCCACAAGCTGATCTGCATGGAGTTCAAGGCACTGCGTGCCCAGAGCTGGTCCCTTGGTGCCCATCGGTTTGTTCTGCTGACTTTGTTGGTCAATGGGACGCTGGACCCGTGTTGGGTGGTGCCTGCTTTGTAACTGCCAGCTCTTTCCCTTCCAGCGGTGGGTTCCTGACTTCCTGTGAGGCTGAGCTGCAGGAGCTGATGAAGCAGATCGACATTATGGTGGCCCACAAGAAATCTGAATGGGAAGGGCAGACACAGGCTCTGGAAGCTTGTCTGAGCGTTCGGGAGCAGGAACTTTCCTCTGCCAGGGCTGCTCTGCAGGAGAAATATAAGGAGGTACCTCAAGTTCATACTGTTTTCCGATTGGTATCAACCCCTGTGTTTTCTATGTTACAATACAATATAAAAACTGAATGTAAATTTCCGAGTACTTTGGGTATTGTTTCGTTAGTTTTGATCATTTTATTTTTTAATGTTTAAATGCTAAGCCAAAACAAGGGGTTAACTTTAGTAAATAGCTGTGCGAACAGGAGCCTGTCTCGTAATTGGAAATCAGGAATAGAGTTTACAAAGGAGCCTGTTGGAACAAGGTGCCAGGCTTGTAATTCAATCAAAGTCAAGCGATCAGCTCCCTGAGGGTCGGTGGAAGTTCCACAGGTTGAGTTGTCACAGTTTCTAGAGAGAACGCAGTGACACCGAATCTGGATATAAGAGTAATCCACGGTCCAGCAACCTGCAGTTATTGGCAGAAAAAACATTCAGTAGGGCAAACTACACCAAGATGTTGCTGGGAGGTTCTCCAAGGGCTGTTTTATGCAGCTCAGGTTTTGTAGTGTTTAGTTAAAGGCTACTGAGGGGACTGCAAAATTTTCTGTATTGATGGAGAAGTATCAATAAGTGAAGTTGTCGCGTAGGATGTGGGCCATAAACTTTCTCTTGTGCAAATGAACTGATGTCTTTTTTCTGATTGGAGGAAACCAGCAGGAGTCTGGGTGGCTGTGTCTGAAGATCTAGCCACATGGGCTTTTTTTCTGGAACTGTTTCTCTTTATATTTATAGTTACTGTATCCTATCTTTTGGCAAACTCCAATGCTACAAATTGTATTTTGGCAGCTCTCTGAGGAAGTTGCTTTGACTTCTTGGGTTGAAAGCCAGCAGATAACTGCACAAGCCCTTGGGGTTTTTGGGTGCCTGTACAACCATACTGCATCTTCAGAATTACCCAAGTGCTGCTGTAGCTTTGAGTAATTTGGTGTGGAATCTAGCAAAATAAAGAGAAATGTGACAGGTTGCGGCAAGAGTGGGTTAAGAGCTCTGTAGTTTCTTGTTAATGTGGTCAGGTGCTTCTGCTGGTCCAAGTTTTGGAGTGGCAAGTTTTGGAATGAATGTCTTTGATTACAGAGTTATTAAATCTGAAGTCCTGCCACAGGATTTTCATTTGCAAGAACAGTGATTTTCATCATATAGATGAGCATTGTTAATATCAATTGTGTTTTCTCCAGGCACTTTTGAAATATTTCTTACCACCAAAAGCGAATATCGATTTCAAAACTGAACTGTAAACTATGGTTAAGTCACTACTGCTTTTGCATGCTTTTGGTTTAGTCTAATGAATTTTCTGTGGTGATTTCTTTTAATTTTAATGTATTGGCTTGCTGTCCTTTGGACCTGCAGTTATGAAAGTGGCCGCTCTGGGTTGTGAATGCGAAAAAGATCTAACCCAAAAATCGGTCACGGGAGAAGTTGAATCAATGTAAGGAAAGTCTTCCCATCAATTTCAGAGTCCCATTTCTTTCTTTGTCCCTCTCATCTCCATGTGTTATTTGCAATCTCTGCTTCACTCCGGTGTAGTAAGATAAATGACATAGCCACCTTTTCTCTTGGTAGACAGCTTGAAATCATAAGGCATTTTTATTAAGAATTTGATGAAAATACCAAATAAAAATAGCCTTTTGACACAAGCCCCAAACTGTTGGTTTCATCACAAAAATGAAAGCCAGAAACCGGCTCAAAACAAGAAGTCAGAACAGAAACAGTTCTGGCCCCAGCCTGCCAAAGATTTAGGGATAGACTTAGTCTGATTCATTGTGTGTGACCCCATTGAAATGTGCAGTTGTTAACAGAAGTAGGATCTTTTAATAGTCATTTACCACTCCTACAATAATGTGTATTTATGAAATGAAAACTAACCCCAGTACCTACTGACAATAAAGTCCACTTGTATTGTTTTATTTATTTGCTTTTTAACTTTTGGTTCAGGTTGGCAGGTTGCGTCACCAGGTAGCAGACATGGAAAAAGCCAAACAGGAGATGGTTAGAGAATATGAACAGCAGCTGAAGAAATTTCAAGAGGAGGTGAGTTGCAGAAAGAGAAGACTGGTTAGAAGCCTTATATCAAGAAGCCTTGATATATGATCTGATGGGTGAAACGCTTTGCGTCATTGCTTTTGTTTAAATGTCATGCTTTTAAAACTTCCCAGTCTTTTAATGTTTATGCTCTTACAAAAAAGAGCATTGGGCGGAAACAAAGTAATATTTTTATGCTTCATTGGGCCTATTTTTTGCACTTCAGAGGGACGTGGTGACGAACAGAAAACTATTGGGAGTAGAAATGTGTAGTAGATGTATTGTTGCAGTTTGTGTGTGTTAGACATTTGCAGAAGTTTACTGCAAAATTGTCCTGCCTTCACCCATCGTAGTCACCATCATGCTTATTCTGAAGTTGCCATGGGTACAGGCAGCAGCAGTTTGCTCCTTCAGCGTTTTGTGAAATTAAAAAAGGGTGGTGGTGCAACTGGCCTCGATCCTACGAGATGAAGAGATGAACATGGTATGTAGTCTCATCTTTGGCCTCTGTTGACTTGGATTTCGTTAGTAAGGATTTTGTTCTCTCGAGGCATATTAGTCTTAATACATGTAATGAAAACTAAGTATACTTAGAAAATATTTTTTGAAAATAATTGCAGAGCTTTCATCTCAAAAAGCTTCTGATTCACCGCAAGGTGGTACATGTGGAATGTCCTGCAGGTGGTACAACAGCATTCCGTGTTTATGCCTTAGCTCTTTGCCTGTCTCCACTTGCTTGGCAGTAGCAGAGTTAAATGGCATGAACAGCCAGTGAGCATTGACCTGTTTTCTCTGGAGGGCTGGGCCTAGCTCATGCTCGCTGTAAACCATAAGTTAAATTAATTTGGTAGTCCCTGCTTTGACGACAGAAGGCATCTGTCCTAATTTACAACACCTTACTGTTCGGTATGACTAACAGTCTTCATTCACGAGGTGTTCCCACTGGAATTGTGGATAAGCTGCAAAGCAAAGCTGGGGTGCGTTGGCACGTCTGCCTAAATTGCTAAGGCTAAAATACAGTGTGTGTGTTGTGGCCAAAATTGCAACGTGTTGGTATTTTACCCACGCAGCATTAAGGCATTAAGCTCCAATATTCCTCAGTCATCTGTTCCTAGTACTTTTTGGGGAAAGTCTCTCTGTCTCATTTTACCACCATTACCAGTGAAATTACAGGTACAGCGTCTTACTCACTGAGATCGGGGAAGGAATAAGCCTGTCGTCTCCTGATGTGTTTGGCAAAAGATGTCCATCTTTCCAGTCCCACTCAACATGCCTCAGTACTTTGCTGACTCAGGGCTCTGGAGAACCCTTTGTGACCAGCTCACGCGGTCTTGATTCAGATGTTTTTTATTTCTCACAGTCCATCCATGGGCTTAGCTTTCCCCATCAGTAAAATGGGAACGATGACTTCTCAAATTCATGTGGCCCTTTAGAAACTTAATTTATTTAATAGCTGAGTTGAGGGGAGCTCATCAGATGGAAAATTCTGTGCAAGTTGCAAGCGATTATTTGCTCAGAGGGTCATTTAAATGTCAAGAGTTTTTCCCTCACTCCTGCTTCTGATGTGACTTTAGCATTCTAGCAGTAGGTGTAGGAGTGATATTTTCTGTTGGCATTCTCCCCTCATTGTGAAATACGTGGTGTATCTAAGCAGAAAATGACAGATGAAGTAGTGTTGATATTATGTATAATGGCGATTCTCAAATTTTCTTCCTCCCACTAAGCGGAAGAGTTCCAGTTCCACCTGAGCTTCATGAGTGTATTTTAATCACGTAAGAAATTGTACTTGTGTGTAGAACAATCCCCCCCACCCCGTCTCCTCTGTGTGAGGAGATCAACCACGGGTAGTGCCTGATGTTGCTGTGTCTGGGAGCCACGTGTGGAGCGGGGTACCATGGTCTTTCTGCATTGATGGCCACATGTAAACCTCTGTCTTATCAATATTATAGTCGTGTGGTAAGACAGGGGTCTAATTAGAGCTGCTGATGTCACGACTTCAGTGGCATCTTGCTCCTTTTCTACAACTGGGCATATTTTTGCAATCCCATTGGTATAATAGGCTCATTATACAAATAGAAGCCTTCGCTTGCAAGCTGCGTGGCCTTGATTAGGGGGATTGTTTGTGTGAAGCCATTTTGTGTGCCTTCTTTCACAGTGCTGTCTAACTCCTGCCATAGGGGCCTTGAACAAAGTTGTCTCTTTTGCTGAATTCCTTGCAGTTGTCCAGGCTGAGGAGGAGCTATGAGAAGCTGCAGAAGAAACAACTAAGAGAAACTAGAGAAGAAGCTCACAAGGGACAAGGGGAGGACCAGTTTGAAATGAGCCGACTGACCAGGAAGCTGGAGGTACGTAGTGAAAAAGGAAGCACTAATCAGGGTTTGTACGTATTTCTGGGCTTCAGTGGTGACTGAATGGTCAACTAGGAAGTGGACTGTGAGTCCTGCTTAAAAAGCACTCTCCATCTACTCTCCAGGTGTAGCTGTTCTCAACTGCTTGTGTAATAAAGGCAGTTTTCTGCATTGAGGACTCCGAGCCCACAGGATAAACTATGCTGCTGTTCTTATTTGTAGATTAAATAGAAGGAAGAAGGGGCTGGAAGGGTAATTAACGATGTGAATGGAATGAATTCCAGTGTGTTGAGGTTGTCATCTCACCTCTTTGAGGAAGAGGGAGCTACTTGTCATGCTTCTTCTCAACCCTGTCTCATCTTTTAATCTTTCTGCTATGCTGAGCTCAACCGCGCTCAATTTTCTTCCGCTGCACCCCGAAGATGTAGGTAACAAACGCATCTGACTGATGTAGTGTCCAATTTCTGGAGCAGAGATTAGCATTAACATTCTGTAGTTCATACTTGCCATCTTAGTGATTTCAACAGCAGCATGTTTTGGAAGCTAAAGACAGTCAGAATTGTTAAACCTCTGACAGCAAATCCGTGAAACTAGCCATGAATCTGTTAGCACTTAACATTTGTAAACAGCAGTAATTGACACTGACGTTTTAACTCAGGAGGGAATGAAATACAGCAAGCACAGTATGTGAGGGGTTTTATACTGCTGAGTTGGTGCATCAAATGACTGGTTAATGGGTTCCCTGCTGTGGGGAAAGGTGCCTGAGGATGTGGTGGAGAGAGAAAGCAAACATGGAGACAAACTAGAAGGGGGCCTTCTTGTCAACTGCATGGACATACTGCTCCAAGCCACCCCTGCTGTCCTTGCAGGAGTTTCGTCAAAAATCACTTGACTGGGAGAAGCAGCGCTTGCTCTACCAGCAGCAGGTGGCATCGCTGGAAGCGCAGAGGAAGGCTTTGGCTGAGCAGTCTGAGCTCATTCAGGTACAATTAATTTGTGCTGAAAGTTTTTGTTTTGTTTGTGGCAGCGGGTGGGAGGAGAAGGGAGGGGGGGGAGAGACTAATGAAATCTCTCAGGCTTGAATCCAGCTAAGGTTGCCATTGAAATGACTTTTAACGTCCCAGTGGAATAAGTTTTACTTGTATAAGTGCTGTACGGAAAAAAGATCTGGAGTCTGTCAACAGAGGTTAGATAAACCTTGTGTGGCTCTCCCTGCTGCCTCTCCACCCCTCCAATTAGTAGAGAAGGTGGTAGGATGAAGCTTTCCTTGGGAGGCAGAGACCACAGCATATGACACTTTAAAATAGCTGTTACATCATATTGTCTAATTCAAAGCTGTGTACCTGCCAGTACCTAAACGTGTACCTTGTAGGTCCAGCTCAGAGGATGACGTTGGGAAACAGTCTTCCCTACGACAGATACTTCTGCAAAGTACCGAAGTAATAGCAGTTTTCAGCCCCCCTCTTTCTTTTTTTTTTTTTTTCCTTTTTAAAGTCTCTTAAAGGCAAGAAGAAGTAGTGGGGTTGCTGTTCCTGAAAAGCTGCTCGCTCAGTGAGTTAGCGGTGCTGCAGCAGAGCAAGATGAATTGACCTAGAGCACAGCTGTGAAGTCACACTGACACAATCACAGCCGACACTGATAAGAAGCTCTTGCTGGGGGCTTTGCACTTAATGGGCTCCTGAGTTGCTCTTGAGTGGAAGCTCCCGCGAGGAGGAAGTTTGTGATGACAGGATTGACGCTGGCTCTGACGGGGGCTTTGTGAGAGGTTGACACCAGGAGATCTACAAATGCAGAGAGAGCAGTTGAGCAGAAGGTCTTGCTGCTCCGCTGTCTTTGTATCATTGATAGCTCCATTGTCTGGGAACAGATGTGTCCTTGGAGCGCGGGCTGGTACACTGGAGCGCAGAGGAACTCTTCTCACTGTGCAGCAGAAAAAACAGGAATTTGGGGAAATTATTCCTAAGCGGTGTAGATGACTTAGGTGCATAGGTACTGTGAACAGACTGCCTGAATTCTCAATTTCTTTGAAAAGCCCAGCATGAAAGGGCTAAATTTTTTGCCTTGGATGTTTCTGTGCATTTTTATATGCTTAGTTGTTTTTCTGGGCCTGTGGGGTGTTTCCCCTTTCCCTTCTTTCAGCTGGCTTCCCCTCCCATCTCTCAGCACAGGCTGGGGCAGCCTGGCCTTTTCACCCAGGGACGAGCACCTCCCTGTAGCACCCACAGCCTTTAAAGTCAGCAAGTGAAACTTGGAATCCTGTGCTGTCCTGAATGGTCTGTGGCTGGAAGGAAGAGATAACTTAAATGCTTCCTTAATGCAGAAATAAATATTCAGGTAGTCCTGGGTGGAGAGAGGCTGTGCTTTAAACTCTTGCCCCTCCTGATTACGATTTCTGTCATGGCTATTCAAATAATGAAAAGGCTGTAATCAAAATTATACCATAGCCTTCCAAATGCACGGTTCCTATAGTTTTCTCAGTTATGAGGCATTATGTGTCAGGCAGTAAATGAAGGCATGTGGTGATTCTGGAGCTGGCAGGAACTGCTACTCTTAGAAATCGGGATTAAAGGACTACTCAAATATTTTGTTTCAGCCTTTAAAAATTACAAGGTACTACAGAAAAAGGGAATATGTGAAGTGAATATTCTTAGAAGCTTATATGAGAGCTGGCTTGTTAAATTTCACCAGCTAGCTATGCGGAAAGAAATGCTATGAAATAAAGTATTGTGGCTATAAATAATAGAGCATGTATTGTTTGCTAGTCATATGTTCCTTATAACTGTTTTTTTGTCTGCCATTAAAACAATAAAACAGTCAAAGTGAGCATTCTCGCAAGCTGTTAGAAGCAGATATTTACTGCTTAAAGCAAAACATAATTGACTGTTACATCCAGTTTGTTTCTTCATCTGTTTGGTGGTTGTGTGTTTTTTGGTTGTTTTTTTTTTTTTTTTTCATTGTGTACCAAGACCTGCTTTCTCTCCTGGTGTGGAGTTAACGACTGGGTTAATCTCTAGTTTGTGTACGGTATTTACAAACCTCCTTCCCTGCTGCCATCTCTCCTGGTCTAGCCGTAGGTTAATGAGCAAAAAATAGTAGGCAGCTTTGTTCTTAGACAGTTCTTACTCAGACAACTCAAGTTATGTGAGATACTCTTTTCCCAGATTCCCTTTTGGAATCAGAGGGGCCCCTCAGGATTTTTTTTGTTCTGTTTTACTTCACAAGTTTTACTCATCTTGTAACCCTGGAACAATGCGTTCCCTAATTCCCTGAAAGGTCATGTTGCTGACTTGGAGAAGGTGGCTTGTTCCCCACAGAAATCAGGAGCTGTTTTGAATGTAGTTTTGATACACTGTGTTTTCTATAATTTAGCTTTAATGCAAACCACTTGCTCTTGGCAGACTCAGCTTGCCAATCGGAAGCAGATTTTGGAGTCGGTGGAGCTGGCCAGTCGCTCGGAGATCCAGCACTTAACCAACAAGCTGGAGAGGGCCAATGATGCTATCTGTGCCAACGAGCTGGAGGTGGAGAGGCTTAACATGAGGGTGGACGACCTGACTGAAAACAATCGCATGATTCTGGAAGATCAGCAAAGGGTTCAAGAAGAATTAAGGCAATCCAAGAAAATGTTAGAGGTCAGTGGAGGAGCTGTTAGGAAACTGGATGGAAAGCAGTGCTTGGGAGACGTGGCAGGAAGGCTCTTCATCCCAAAGCTCCTCTCTCTTTCTAGAGCTATTGTAAAGTTCCTGATTGGCCTCAAAGCTGGCTTTGTACCCATGTGGTGCTCTGCAGTATTTCTAAGGCTTCCTTAAAAATCTGGTCAACCTCTCATGACATTACAACAAACTGCTTTCTCCCTCCCATACAGGTGCTACAGGATGAGAAGATGGAACTTCGAGCCACCTTGCAGTCTCAAGAAGATTTCATTGCCAGCTCCAAGCTGCACCAGGAACAGTTACAGAAAGAGCTGGCCAGGGTGACCGAAACTCTTCACACAAAAGAAATCCTTATCAGGTAGTGTCTGTGCCTCCCTGGTTGGTACTTATGCTCTTGAATCCGAATCTATATTCCAGGTTTTCCCACTGAGGATGGTAGAAGCATTTTCATACGGCTGGGTCTGGGGTGGTTGATATATAGAATCATACGCTGCACTTTCTGTGCTTCCTTGCAGCATTTGCCAAATTGCATTGCTTTTGAAATCAAACTTTGAATTTTGAAGAGTGTGGAAGGAATCAGCTTTCTACTCAACTAGGTTTCTGGAGGCAGCACAGGGCTTTTGAGCTTTTCAGCTTTTTTTTCACCCCTCAGGCATTTTCAGGCAAACGCTGGAGGCCTTTCAGGATTTGATAACGTGCTTATTAACGTGGGTGAGAGTTCTCACCAATTTAATGAGTTACCTTGGGTAAGGTAACTACATATGTGACAAAATCATCTTGGCCTTCCCTTTCTGCGCTGGAAACACACAAGAGCTCTAGGGTTCTGGTGGCCATGTCAAGAGGTTTAGGCATGTGTTACCCACCAGCCCTGTCGTTTCTTGCCGGCTGGATGGCTGCTAATGGCAGGGAGATTGAGCAAAATAGGATGTCATCTTTTCCAATCAGCCTGAGCTCAAAGAGGGGGCTGTCACCCAGCTGACATGTTTGCACGTTCACAGCGCCCGCAGGTGTCACCGAGTGTTGGGTTTTATGTATTTTTCAGAGAATTCCAAGAAAACGGTGGTTCAGTTCCCTGTATTAGTGAACCCGGGCACGACATTTTTGTACTGAGATTAAAGTTCATGTTTCTGCTTAGGGCTTTGGAGGAACGCCTGCAGGAGAGGCAGTTGTCTTCCCCGGGGCTAGAGCTGGAGCATATACTGCTGCAGCTGGATGTTGCCCAGAAGAAGGAACAGCACTTACAGTCAGAGGTGACTCATCTTGAGAACAGGTAACCCACTGCTTGCTTTCCCTGGATGTGCATTGAGACTCAGATAATAACATAATATCTAATACATTGTATTCATCAAGTCAACCAGTCCCACTGTTTTTTTTTTTTTGTTGTTGTAGGCTTATTTTAAATATCAAAGGGCTGAAGAAATCAAATGCTATTCATTTTGCCGTTTAATAGCGAGACTGTTTTGCTAATTGGTTGGCTGCTTTTCACGGCACAGTGTGGGTGTTCTCAGTGGTTTAACTTGCTTGGGCTTAGCACCTTCACTGGGAATAGGGTAAGGAGCCTTTGTTGGTCAGCTGGTCAGGGCCAGATCTAGACCTTGCTGTGAAATAAGGATTATAGACAAGCCTTCCTCTCCGAGTTTGCGGTTTTCGGACTAACGCTTGCATGGGAAATTTGTAATCTTACCATGGTAAAGAAACAAACAAGAAAGGCTGTTATCTGTAAGATCAGCTTCCTGATCTCTTTTGAAATGATTTCGGTAAACAAAATCAAAGGATCGGTAAGAAACTTCTAGGTTAAGAGTCCGGTTTCTGTTGTGACGGACACAGGAGACCGCTTGGAAGATCAAAGTTTCTCAGACCATGTCCTCCTCCTTGGGGGTGTTCTAATCTGTAGTTTTACCTTTGGCACCCAGCCTGGTGTCTTCAAATGCAAGGTGTGCGCAGCTGAGCGAAGAGCTGGATGAGAATATCAAAGAGCTGCAGTCCATGGAAGAACACCGTGCTGAGTCAAAGGCGGAGATTAAGAAGGTAATTCTGCTTTGTCCCTGGAGAGTGGGAAGGGCACAGCTGTGGAGTCAGCTCTTCCCGGGGGTGTCGGGAGCGCAGCTGGCAAAGGAGGAGTTAGTTGAGCTGGGGGGTTTGCAGGTTTCTGTACGTGGCTGTGAGGTTTGCTTTGCGACCACCTCGTAGGCCTCCCCCTGTGCATGCAGTACTTCCCTACAGCGTGGAGGTACTAAATTAGTGCTGGAGGGGCAAATAGGCAGAGAAATTAAGGCCTGGAATCCTGAGTTTAAGCTTGATACAGACTCCCAACAGGGTGAAGAACAGGGAGAGAATGCGTTTTGCTGCAGTATGTCCTTTCACGCTTGACACAAGGCTTTCACGTGTGTTCTAGTCCCTGTGTGAGTAAGGGAGTTTGTTTCAGAGTTGGTGCCAAGACGTGAACTCAGGGGCTGGAAGAAATGGAGCAGCTCATCTGCCACAAGGACCTCACCTCAGTGCTCTGCGCACCCGAGGGAGGTGAGCCCTCCAAAAGGCTTGCCTTTTAATAATGGCCTAGATCAGTTAGTGTGAGAGCTTCCACTGGAGCATGGTTAGAGCAGAAACCTTATTGGGCCTGAGTGAAAAACCTCACTTCTGTGAAAATCCCTCATCCTTTATTCGGAATGTACACAAGTGCGGATCTTGCCAGAGATGTGTGCTTGGTTACGCACCTAAACAGCCACACAGTAAATGAATCTCCTACAGGCTGCTGGGGAGGAAAGAGAGATTTATTATGGTTGTTTCTATTTTATATACTTGGGAGGCATTGAGGTGACATGGAGATAAATCACCGTGTGTATGGTATTTACATGGCTAGGCAGAGATCATCTGATTCAATTTTCTAAAATGCTTGTAATTCTCAGAAAAAAATGCTGGAGGTTTTGGGTGGTTAATATTTTTGGCTAGTGGAATGGAGTACTAGGGAAGAAATGATGCTGTGTTGTTGTTCTCTTATGTCACTGAATAAATATACGGTGTGTCTACCGGAATATTGTATGCAGTTCAGGTCTGCCATCTCAAAAAGGATTGAATAAAACAAGATAAGGAATGGAAAAAGATGACCAAAAGGACAGAGTGGGGTTTTTTATACAAAGAACAGCTGAATGGAGTAGGACTTACCAAGCTGGAAAAGAGATAAATGAGATTGAATGTACTAAAAATAAAATCCTGCCTGTCATGTGGAAAGTAAATAGAGAATGATTATTCTCTCATAACATGGGGACTAGTGGTCATCAAATGGAGTTATGAAAACAAAGAGGTATATTTTTACCCTGTGCATAGCTGGCCTGTGGAAATTTGCCATGGGTAGCTTTAGTTGCTACAAACTGATATGGATTCAAAAGTCTTAGGACAAATTCATGGAGGAAAAGTCGGGCTAGGGCTATTTAAAGATACCATCTCTGCCTCTGGAAGTGCTTGCCCAGTTATGGTAAAACACTGGGTATCTGTTGTTGGCCATGGAGGTACAATGGTGAGCTAAAGAGATCCCGATTTGATCAATTATGGGTCTTCTGGAGTACTCCACAGCACATCACTTATGTCTTGTGCCAGTTGGCAGTTTATGGTGTGGAAAAGGATTGGGATGAGGTCGTTTTCAATCAAGAAGGACAAGCATGCACGGAGGGCTTGTTACACAAAGCTTTTTGTTTTTCTGTACTTAGATTTCATATTACTGTGTCCTTTTTTGCTGAAACACCTTTTAAAAGCTCATGGGTGGTGTGTGTGTATCTCCCTCCAGCTGAAAGAGCAGCTCTCTCAGGCGGAACAAACCCACGGCAGTGAGCTGGAAGGGATGAGAAGGGAGATCTCCAGGCTGACACAGGAGCTGCACCAGCGGGACATCACGATTGCGTCTGCAAGTGGCTCCACATCAGACCTAGAGCAACGGCTGAGAACAGAGATTGAAAGAGCAGAGAGGAAAGCAGTGGAGCACAGGGTAAAAAGGACGGAAGACTGTTATGCTGTCTCCTTAAGGGATCTGAAGGCTTGGAACACCACCCTAGGGTTTAGCTATGTTAATAGTTTCCATCTCTCTTCAGCTTTTGAACAAAGACTTTGAGACCCTTCTGATAAAATCTTCTAATTTATGGTGTTCTGTCTTCCTGCTTCCTTTCAAACCTGGGACTGACAGTCCCATAGAATTCTTTGAGATCACTCACACTAACTAGGTGTGGAAGATGACATCTTTGAAAACAAAAGTAAATGACAACTGAGCATGGTTATTTGTATGGCCTTTTCTGTAGGGTCCCTGCAGAACAGGATGTGCTTTGTATTCATGCTTGGATTGAGGGTGGCAGAGTCCTGGCAGAGGCTGCCCAGAGAGGTGGGGAAGTCTCCTTCTCTGGAGACATTCCAAACCTGCCTAGACACGTTCCTGTGCAACCTGCTCTGGCTGGACCTACTTTGGGGACCAGCAAGGGGTTGGACTAGATGATCTCCAGAGGTCCCTTCCAACCCCGTATCATTCTGTGATTCTGTGAAATGCCTGTAGGGTGTTTTGGGCACATGTTGTGTTCTTTTTTTCTGAGCTTGTTGTTCGTCTCTGTTTCCTCAGGTAATTCTGGTCCAGCTGGAAACCTTGAGGCTGGAGAACCGTCATCTTTCAGAGATGCTGGAAAAAATGGAGTGTGGTAGGCTAGAGGTATGCATTAGGGACCAGAGATGGGCAGGGGCTGGTGTTGTTTGTTCCCTACCTGGGAACAGTAATAGTCTTTGCCCAGGCCTCTCAAAACATGTGGTAGGGTTCAGTGAACTTAAAACCCAGGCAAAAAGTACAATTTGTGAGGAAATAGGCCCAGAAATACACAGAGTAGTGAGAACTGTGGAAGCAGAGCCCTCATCTCGGTTTTCTCACTGTGGAGGGCTCCTGTTGATGTGGCACTCTTGAAGCTAGTTGAGGCCACCTTGTCCAGAAGGGAGAAAAGGATCCAGTGTTGAAGAGGCACAGTCTTGGCAGCAATAATTCCTTGAAGTGGTTGGTTTTAGTGCTTGTGGGAGGGAAGGAAGAAAGGGCTGGTTTGCAAGTTCTGTCTCACATAAACCAGAATGGATGCCTCACAGGGGGCAAGGACTGGATTCAAACCGCTGAAAACCTCATGGGAATGTATCATCAGAGCTTTTATCCTGTCTGAGCTGTGGGAAGGAAATACTCAGCTTTTTAATATTAGTTTGGAGTGATTATCAGATGTGCCAAGTTTTTGGGGAAAGTGTTGAACAGAAGCTTGTGACTGGTGAGATGGAGAAAAAGCAAAGCTTTCTCGAGAGCTGATTTGAGACTGAAATGACCTAAGGCCCATTCCTTTGAGCTTGAAGTCCCTGCTGGGCTTTCTCCTGCCTGCCTGACCAAAAACTTGATAGCAAAGTGCAAAGCAAGAAAAAAGGCCCCACACCTCCACGGTCCAGGAGCTACTGATCTTGGCCAGGTTCTTCTAATGCACATTTGCAAAGGCCTTAGATACAGCAGTGATGAGAATGAATTAAGTATCTAAATTTAATAAACTTGGCAAAAAGAAAGTGTGAGTGTGACAGGAGTAGAAAGAGTGGGAATTATGTCCCAGGGAGAAGACGGGGAGAAGCAAGTTGTTCAGATTTTCCAAAAGAAAAAAAAGTAATTCACTTTTACCAGTGGAAGTTTCTAAGGGGCTATGGATCACCCTGTGTGGGGGGATGTCTATGCACAGCCTCTTGTAATTATTACCATAGGTCTTTGCTAATTTGAGCGAGGGGATCTAGAAGTGCTCCTGCAAACAAATTAGCAAAAGCCCGTGAGCTTACAGCCAGAAGCAAATACATCTGAACTATTCTTGGTCTGTATTTTCCTGTTTTCAAAAGCAGCCAGTGGTGAGAGAGCCTTCCTTTCCCAGGCAGATCAGCACAGCTTGACTGGATGCAGGCACAATAATACATCATTGATTTGCTCTTATGAAAGCCATGAAACTTTTGCCCGTCAAAATTGAGATTAGAGGATGTGCTTGAAGGAATCTCTCGCTGGCCTTTCCTCTGGATTCAACCATGTGTCTTGCAAATCAAAAGTTTTGACTTCAGCCCTCCTCTGCCTATTAGGGAAAAGATGTCACCCCGAGTGCTCTCAGTGAAGACTATGCTATTGAACTAAATAAATTACAATCCGAGAACCAACAATTGCGGAAGGATCTCGCAGAGGCCAGAGCAAAACTGGAGCTCACCCAGCAGGTCTGCCAGGATGGAGCCGAGGGCGCCGCTCAGCAGATGCAGGATGAAGAGCCTGAGGCCAGGGATGTGCAGTACAGGTGAGTGTTGTGTGATCCCAAGGATGCTGCTTCCTTATTACGAAGGAGAACAGAAGACCTGGACACGTGTGGGTTTTTAATGATGTGCTTTATGTATAGTATCTATCCCTAGCACATAGTATGTATGGGAGAGCACAAGAACTCTTTTGGAATCTGCCTTTATGCTTGAAGAAATGCGATAGCTTTTAGTCCCAGCTGGTTTGTGTTCTGCAAAGCCAGCGAGTATCTGACTGTCTTTTGACTGCCTTTGCCTTTCTCTTTGCTTGAGAAGCAGTCGGTGCTCTTTTGGGTGAAGGGGTTAGATTTGGCCCAGGTGGCTGTGCTCCTTTCTTTTGCAGTACTAGGATGTGCAGCCTGTAGTTTCTGCTACCTAGAATAGCAGAAGAGTGAGAGAGAATTCCCTAGAGACTGGATGTGCATGTGGAAGCCCTATGGAAACAAGAGCCAGTTTGGATTTCCAGGGCTATTAGTAACCTCTGCAAGTTTTTGCTGAAGTTCAGCTGCTAAGAGGCAGAATTCTCCAACAGTTTTGTGTTCAAACCTGCCTTCCAGGACAAGTCAGGAAGCACAGCACACACATGATGCACAAGCAGAGAGAGTACATCATGAGCCTGATGGGACTGGTCAGCATCATCAAGGGCAGCCCCAGAGATGGGGGGCTGCTGAAACAAGAACTGTGACCCCTGAGACAGGCGAGCCACCCACCCCAACCAGCAGGAAGAACTCCACAGAGTCTTTTGCTTTGAGTGCCTCACTGGAAACAGATTTTTTGCTCCATGTGCTGGGTGGAAACAAAGATTTTACAGATGAAGCATCTAAACAGCCCGTCTCAAATCATCAGAGAGAATCTGTGCCTTTGGTAAGCCGTTGAACAGAAGCTGGTTGCAATTCAACATCTGAGGATATAGCTGGGTTCTCATCTGGCAAAAGGAGGCAGATTTTTAACGTGTGATTTGTCTGGTATGTGTATGATTCTGTAGGTTATGTTGAACAGGGAGGAAGAATCACTGCTGGATGGTTCATACTTGGACGATGGGAGAGTGAAAGAGGGATGCTGAGAGTAATCCTCATACCCTGGGTCAGACAGGGCTGTAGTAGTTCAGGGAGGGGAGAATCCTGGGTGCTGATCCTTGCTCCAGACATGTTGCCACTAGAGTATTTAGACTCTACCACTTCAGAGTGTTTTCTCCTCGGGTTGTGTGTTAGCAGTGACAATAGCTATTTTTATTTTGTGGGGAACACAGAGAAGAATGTGACGCACAGATAAGCGGGGGCTTGTCAGGTCTGTACATCTTGATGAGGTTTATTGCCAAGAATAGGTCTTGATTGTTTCAAGACTTAAGTACCTTGTGGGCACATCCAGCAAACAAATGTTGAGAGCTTAGGGAATGGTAATATTCTAAATGGAAACTCTTCAGATTGCAGGATTGGAACTGAAGTGCGAACGGTTCCACTTCAGGGTCTGAGAAGCTCTAGGGCCTGATGTTTAGTAGAAGATAATGTGCTGGTTTTTGTTCTGAGAGGTAGAAATAAGGTTTCTAGGGAAATGCAAATATTTCTCTTGGTATTGACTGGGACTCCCTCCTTGTGGTGAGGCTCAAGTCAGTTCCTTTAAGTCTTTAGGTCAGTTCCTTCAACGTTAAGAGAGGAGAATTCTCATCGGTAGGTAATAGTGGGGTAGGAAAGATTTGCTTGTTGTCTGCAGCCTTTTTTCTGCTTCCCTTTGTTCCTGACGGTTGATAGAAGACCAGAAAGCCACAAGACTCCCAGATTTAGAAGTAACCAATTCTATTCTCTTGCCAAGACACTGATGCAAGTTTTCTGTAAGGGAAGGTAGCCCCTTAGTAACTTTATAATTCACCTCCAGCCCCTGTGCAGGAAGCTTCTCTTCATCGACTTGTAAATTAAGACTAGTTTAAAATGTTATTTTTGTAAGCTAAGAAGTTGTGGGTAAGTGATTTGAGTAGCAGGAATAGTTCTGAACTGTAAAGGTAAAAGTCTGGGGTAGTTGATTGACCATTGCTGGCTGAACCAGAGTGGTGTTCGGTGAGCTGCAGCGGGAGTTTGGTCTGTACCTCCTGTTATTTCAGGGAAGAAGAGGAGGTATAGAGAAGAAAGCAGAGATATCCCCAGTGCTGGCCCAGTCTGGCAGTTCTCTCCCTTCCCTGGAACCCAGGTTCTGAGATGATCCAGCTCACTGCCATTTTTATGAAGACAAGGAGCAAGATGTAGATCTTAACACAACCATGACAAAACCTGTGGTATTTTGTCGTGAGCTTCTCTGGACTCGCACTGTGATTGCTCATGCCTTGTCATTCCCTCTCAGTATTTGAAGTGGAGGGACTGGGAATTGAAGTGAAACTCCAGTTCCCTCAAGTAAACAGTTAATTCCTGTTGATCCCTCTGTGGTCAGGGTTCTGCCTGGGAAGGGCAACAGTTATGCAGGCAGGTGGAGAGCTCATTTCTGTTCAGCACAAGCCCTTAGAGAGGGGAGCTGCTGGAATGGAGAAGTTATGTGTGCTGAGATACTGATTTTACTCCCTGCAGTTTTGGCAAAGGCTTGGGAGGCTTTCCCTCTTGGTTGGAGCCTGTTGGGCGGGACATTTACCTGTGACACAAGCGCAAGAGCTGAGTGCTTGGTCTGTCCAATAGTACAGAAATGACACAAGACATAAGGAAACACATTTAGCTGCATGGTTTGCGGATCAGTAACGTTTCTGGCTGAAACTTGGAAGGCAAGAACACCTGATAACCCTTTTTTTCCCTTTAGTTCCCCCTGCCTACAGCTTCAGTTGACTCGATAGCTACAAGATACCTGGAAGAGGAAGAACTGAGATCCCAGCACATCCTGGAGTCCCTAAATGCTCACCTTGAGGAACTGAAAAAAGAGAGTGACAAGATAGTGAGACAATTTGGACACCAGGAGTAATGTTTCTCACTGAATTTGAATCCTGGTTTACTGATGTGGTTTCAGACGGTGACTGGGGAGGTACCTATAAACCACTTGCCGTTGGAGCTTGAGTGAGAGAGTCTGTATCTCCTGCTTTGGGCTGAATCGGGAGGATGGACATCGAGGAAAGGAAACTCCTCTCTCACATGTTTGATCTGATGGAGGGTATTACACCACGGATGCTTCAGTCTGCTTGCTGTAGGTCAGAGAGCTGCATCAGAGCTGTGCCTTTGTGTACTCACTCACAAAGAGGTTGTGTTTTTTAGAAGCAAGCTGTTTGCTAATTTTAACATAGTGTCTTAAGTATGGTTTTTACATGTAAAAGCATTGGAATAAAACAGAATGGAAAAACACCTCTTTTCTTGTTCATACAAATGTACAGAGCAAACCTCTTGTGGCTTATCTTGCCTTCTCATCAGGAACTTTGATCAGCACCTTTTCCATCCTTTCTCTCCCAGAGCAGCTATGTTCTTCAAGGAACAAGGAATATAATTCCTCTTTCCTTGAGGCTATTTTTTTTCCCAGTTAATTTCCCCTTAGTGGAATTTCCTAGTGTTTCCTGGTTCTTGCAACTTCTGCCCTTTACTGTTTGTATTGTGTCTGGTGTCTTTATCTTGCCTTGTGTGTTGCTGGTGCTGCAGAGTAGCTGAGGAGTGAATGGCTGAATCCTGATGGTGGTCACAGTTCTCACAAAAGGAAGGAGAGGAGCTGGAACTGGGAATGAAATTGCATGGAAGGAGAACCCATGGACAAGTGAGAGTCATCTGTGTGGCAGAGGCAATTGCAGCTGCTGGGTAAGCTGGTATCAGCCTCTTTTGAATCTAGGCAGTCCCAGACACAGTTGAGTTGCTGCATTAAAATACATCTGTGACTGTTTTGAGGAATACACTCAGTCCTTCCTCAAGGAAAGCAAGTTGTTGATGAGTGAGCAGAACCTGTTTCCTATGGACTTGCCTTTCTTCCAGGGCATTCTGCAGCTCTTCCTGTGGCTGAGCCTTCACAGCCTTTGTACAGGCAAACCTAGGGATGGAGACATCCCTTGTCTGTGTCTGTAAGTTTCCTGATCCTTTCCGTCAGCTTCACTTTCTCCTTGAACAGCTTAAGGCTGTGGAGAAACGGAAATTAAAAAGCAACACAGCCATGCAAAAGCCAGACATCAAATTAGGCAGATGAGTTGAGCGAAGGCGATGCCTGTCTGCAGGCTGCATCCTCTTCGTCATGCCCTAAAATGGGGCTGCGCTTGGTCAGGCAACTCTGCATTCCAGAGCTGGAAAGCATTTGAATCAACAAGTCCTTTTATTTTGGCTTTCTTCTGGAGTTCTTTGAACAAGGGTGAAACCTTCAAGCCCATTCAGTGAGGCGTTGGACTGCCCGCGGCTGGAGATGAACCACGCTCTTTGTGTTTTGCGAAGTCAGCGTTGGCCTCGGTTCCTGTCCTGAGCTGCCCACAGGTAAGTGATTTTCAGAACTCCCACCTCAACTGTCCAGATCTCAAGTAAGGGCTTGTTGGTCCCGGGGCATTTTGACAAAACCTGAAGGGCCAACTAGAACAAACTGTTGTTTCCTCCTTCCTGCGTGAACCTGCAGATCCACGGTGTGGTGTGACACAACTCTTGGGGATCCCTCGTGTCCTTCAGTGGTGATGGCAATACTGGTTTTCTAAACGATACCTTACAAACCAGGATATATTTCCTGAAGATTTGTTAAGTTACACCATGCACTAAGTGTTTTCAGAAGTTTAGAAGGTGTTTTTGGCTCATTAGTGATGTTTGCTTCCATACCCCTTTCCTTTAGAGATATTTGGTCGTTAATCTTTGTGTTGGCAGAGGTGAAGGGAAACTGAAGATGATCGATTTGTTTAATTAGCAGCTATAATCCTACAGTATTTATCAATTCCGAATACATGTAATAAGCAGTTTTGTTTGAGGCTAGGGCTGTAAAAATTTGATCTAACGAGTAAAATTTGCAACAAGGGAACTGCTGAATGACTCCTCTGAGCTGGTGCCTGTGCTCTGTCTTCCCC
>JAHREE010000400.1:128223-170786 GCA_033628505.1 Tringa tobata | reverse complement strand
ACAAACCGCACAGCCTTGCAAGTGGGAAATACAGTTCTTAAATGGAAGGGGTCCCTACTTATGGGTGTGCATCACCAAGCTTCAGTTGATATTTCTGTGCTGAGCCCGAGTGCCTCTTGTGTCCCCAGCATGGTGCTATAGCTTCTTGGTATGCTCTGAATTCTGCAGAAGAGGGTAATGGAGGTGGAGGAGAGTTGCTGTGTTGGAAGTGAGAGCTACCTGCTGCCTAAGTGATGGGCATGGGAGCACAGAGGAGCAGAAGAGTGCTCTTGTACCATGTGGAAGAGTTGAGTGTGGCTGGGAGCAGTTTAGTACTCCCTTTGAAGATGTATTCCCATCCTTTAGAGGAGCACACGTGTACAGCACTTACTGCTAAGATGTGTATTAGGCAAGTGTAGATAGAGGGTTATGAGATGATGTTACTCCCCTGATGACAGCATGTGTTAACAGCTACTGAGTGGCTTCCCATGAGGGAATGTTGGTTCTTATATACCGTATTTCTATAAATAGTTCCTTTTTTTTTTCCTATTCAGATTAACAAGCTTCAAAACAGTGGTTAATACTTGGTTTCAACCTGACTCGAGTACTGTGTCCAGTTTGGGGCCCTTACCACAAAAAATACATTGAGGTGCTGGAGCGGGTCCAGAAAAGGGCAACAAAGCTGGTGAGGGGTATGGAGAGTAAGTCTTATGAGGAGAGGCTGAGGGAGCTGGGGGTGTTCAGCCTGAAGAAGAGGAGGCTGAGGGGAGACCTTATCGTGCTCTATAACTACCTGAAGGGGGGGTGTAGAGAGATGGGGGTCGGTCTCGTCTCCCAAGTCACAGGAGATAGGACAAGGGGAAATGGCCTCAAGTTGCTCCAGGGGAGGTTTAGATGGGATATTAGGAAACATTTCTGTACCGAAAGGGTTATCAAGCCTTGGAATAGGCTGCCCAGGGAAGTGATTGAGGCACCATCCCTGGAGGTGTCCCATGGGTAGACATGGTCCTCAGGAATATGGTTTAGTAATTTCTATTCCTATCTCTTATTTATTTTTTTGGTCAGAGTTAGGTTGATGGTTGGACTAGATGATCTTGAAGGTCCCTTCCAACCTAGACGATTCTATGATTCTATGACTTGTAATGCTGTTGACTGTCTTTTTGGCTTTTGCAGAGCAGTGGGAGGATAGTGTCAGGCAGAGTTCTGAGTAACAGGGAGGGAGCCCAGCAGGCTTTGGGCTTTGCTTCTGTGGCCATCTGAGGAAGTTTAACATATTCTCCTCACTTCCCTGCTGCAGAGTGTGTGGTGTTGGACCTCAGTGGGTCCCTGGAGGCTCTTACAAAGCTGCTGAACTTAGACTGCACCCTGCTAAGTGTTTCTGCTGTGTCTGTCAGTGGAGTCTCCTGGTCAATGGCAACAGATGCATTCCTGGCAAAGTGTTCCCAAATGCTTTGACAGAGCTTGTAAGCTATTTGCTGTGTGTGTCTGCATCCACATCAAGATTCCTGTAGGCATGCTAACGTCTGCTGACAGTCTTTCTGTTTTAGATCAGGAGTTCATATGTAGGGTGATTTTTTGCAGGCTAGGTGCAGCTGTAGAACTTTGTTCAGTAAGACTGTAGACAGTAAACCTAGTTGTTTTGGTGGTATTGTCCTTCTGTTCCATCTAGTCTTCTGTCAGATAAACTAATGATTTTTCTTGATTTAGTACAGAGAAGCACCAAAGGTGAACTTACACAGTTTGAACAGGAGATATTAATTGACCTGGTTTTGGTTTAGTGGGTGTAATCCAAGGAACAGTTGCAGAAATTGTTGTCAGTAGGTAGGTGATGTGCCCTGGAAACAGTGTAGGAACGAGCCTTATGAGGAGCAGGTGAGGGAACTGGGATTGATTAGCCTGGAGAAGAGGAGGTCGAGGGGAGACCTTATTGCCATGTACAACTATCTGAAAGGAGGGTGTAGAGAGGTGGGGGTCAGTCTCTTCTCCCAAGTAACAAGTGATAGGACCAGAGGAAACAGCCTCAAGCTGTGCCTGGGGAGGTTTAGACTGGATATTAGGGAAAATTTTTACACGGAAAGGGTTATTAAGCATTGGAATGGGCTGCCCAGGGATGTGGTTGAGGCACCACCCCTGGAGACACTTAAAAGACGGGTTGCCATAGTGCTTAGAGATATGGTTTAGTGATGGTTTTTGTCAGTGTTAGGTTGATGGTTGGACCCTATGATCTGAAAGGTCCCTTCCAACCTAGGCAAGTCTATGATTCTAATAGCTGGGATGATGGTATCTGCTTGATGACATAGCTAATCACCTGCTTTTGGCTTAGATGAGCCTATAAATCATATCCGTAATTAAATCAAATAGCTGTGTAATTGGCTTCCTGTGAGTGCTTGCTGCACTATTCTTTGATAAATTTCTAAAACCTTATTGGTGATCTTTTCAGCTTTTAAATGATTATGAACTTTCAAAATTTTATAACTTCATCATAATTCTTTTTTTTTTTTTGTACTTGTATGATTTGTGAAGTCTGCTGACATGTAGCAAGTGTCAAATCCTACTTTGGATTTTCAAAAAGGGCTGTTTGATGAGCAAAGCAATTTTACTCTAGTGCAGTACCCTGAATTGCCCTGAGTTCAGCTCAAGGTAGATGAAGCCATGAGTGCTTAAAACCAGTTGTTTATGAGGAACTGTGAAGCAAGGTGGTTACCACTTCCATGAGCATAAGCTAGAAGAACATCTAGCTTATGCTAGGTGATGAAAGATGTTACCTTACTGTATTCATGCAGCAAAACAAACTAAGTATTCTAAGTAAAACCTCTGGCATGTGCAAGTTAACTCTTCATCGTAAGACTGCATTAATATAACATTGGAATTCTGACAACTTATCCAGACCTATTATGTGATGTGGAAATCATCAACTGTCTTGGAACGATCAAATTTCATTAAACTTGGCTGTCTAGTGGATTTTGTAAGATATCTTGCTCTTAAAATATGTAACCAAAGTATTTGTACTTCTTTTTAGGCCCCTGGAGGAATTGCAACACCCCTTGTTTATGGGCAACTTCTAGCTTTATACCTGTTGCATAATGACATGTAAGTGGCTTATATTAATCTTTAACTTCAGATACTGAATTTGTCCCTATTAGCTTGAAGTGTAGTTGCCAGAATATTTGTAATAGATTGTGTGACTAACAGAATGCATGTAGGCATTCTTTAAAATGAAATTCACAGAATGAAGTCTCTTTTACCACTTGCTCTGTGAGGAAGATTATTCTCCTTTGTTTGCCTTTGTCCACCCTTTTGAGTTGTAGGGATGCATATTGACTTTAGGGAGAAAGTTCATCAAATAGTGGAATTGACTCCTTTGGAAACTGTTTAACCCTTCAGAGTTTTGATTGTTCAAGGCTGCTTTTGTTTTGAGTAAGATTGCACTCTGCTCCTTGTGTTTTAGTGGCATCAGGATAACTGTAAATTGTGCCTGTTAAAAATGAGGGATGCCATTGGCTGCATGAGCTAAATCTGCAGGAAGCAGTAATCCTTTGGGTTTGATCTGGTGGATTATGACCATGTCCCTGTGTGGACTTGATTTGCTATGTTTAGGATTTTATTGAGAAACTGCTGGTTATTTATTCAGCCAGAAACATGACACTGCTGTGTTTGGTTATCAAAACAAAGGATAAACATTGCTGTGGGGATTTGAAGATTTGAGTATTTTCTTGCATTGTAGATATATATTCTTTCAGAGCAAATTCCCTGAATGCTGAGTATTAGGTTCAAATCAAATTGGAGTTTTAGAATTGCGCTTTAATGAAAAACAATGAATCTTTTTCTCTATTGTGCATTTAAAATCTGAGACTTTGTAACTATTTCAGTTTTAGGCTTTGGTGCTCTAAAGATCAATGACTAAATATTTCAGTATGTCCAGACCTCCAGAATGTATGTGAGAAAGCTGGGAAGAACATGCTCAAAGCAGTCTAAATCTTTGGTGTGTGAAGTGGGGTGTGGGTAAATGAAGGAAGTATTTTTGTACTATTAATAAGTAAAATAAAATCTCTAAATGGTGTTTATTTCATCCTTTAACTTCTATATTTGTATGCTTTCTAATGTACCTAATATATTAATGCATTAGTATGTGTATATAATTAGTAAACACATGCATATATTTGAGGTGCATGTTTTTCTGCAAGAGGTGCACAAAGTTTGGAGACCACTGATGTAAATGACCACTGACACTATGAAAAGTTGTTATTGGTGCATGTGTTCATCAAAGATGCAGCTCTTCCAAAAATAAAACGGCAAAAGTAACTTTTGTGAAATGCTGCCTAGGGTAGATAAATAAAAAGCCTCTTTGAAACTATTGTTAAACGAGGCAGTTAATGAACTATTTTGTTTTATTATGGCAATCATGTGGTCTGTTTGAGAGTAACTGTTTTTCTACTTCAGTAGACATAGAAGGAATATTTTAAAGCACTGAGATGGTTCAGATGCTATAATTAACAAACCTTTTGGTGTCCTGTGGCAAGCATTTGATTACTGAGAATTTTTAACTTACTTTTTTTAGGAACAATGCACGATATCTTTGGAAAAGAATTCCTCCTGCTATCAAATCTGTAAGTACATTGTGAAATCCCATTTGATACTAAACCAGTTAGAAATAAGCTTGCAAATGACATTTTTTTTTCCCCCCAAGGATTCCGTTTGGCGAGTAGCCTTGGGCTCTGTGCTGTGAGCTGCTTGTCCAGCAGATGGCCTGCTGGTCTTTAAGAGATCATAGCTGCTCATCTGCTGCCTCTTTCCCTTCCCAAATGATCTGGTGCATGATTTTTTAGTAGAAAGCCTCGTGATAAAGGGTAGTCAGCTGGAGGAAAGCAGTGGATCTGCTTCTGGGATGGGGCCGCATTCCACATAAGGGTGCAGAACACCTTGTGCAGTGAAAAGTGACTTCAGATGAGGTGCACCTTCATTTTATTAACCTTCTTAACATCAGATGAGCATTCTGAAGGCAGTTTGTTTTGCACTGCATTTGGATCAAAGATGCATTTTGAGGTTTTAGGCAAATATAATATTAGAAATGCTTCCAGAGTGTACTGTTGTTAGCTTTTTAGTTTGAGATCATAGATTTTACAAGTAAAGAAGTGTTCTCTAGTCTTGCATTGAGACCTCTCATGGTCAAGAGAATCTCAAAATGGAACCTTTCAGGTAGTCCTGAAAGAATTTTCTTTCTCTTTCAAGAAAAAGTAATCATATCAGTTCAGTCAACAGTCTGTCAGAGTCATCTGGACCAAATTTTTCTTGGACTTCCTCTGAAACCTTCTCTATTTGTTGCACAGCAATATTCTATGAATAAGCTGGCTTTTTTGGTGTAACTTGCATTTCATATCAAGCATCATTCTTGGTGGAGGAAACTTATTGCATCACTTATTTTGGGAGGGTTACACCTCAAAACAGTATTTTTATGTGGATATGTTGATGAATCTTCTAATTGAGTCAGGCAATAATTATTATGAGTCTTAACTTCAGAAACAAATCGGTTCTCCTTATGATTGAAAATACTACTTTGTTAACCAGTTTGGTGTTTGGTTGCTATTCTGACAAGCTGTTGTGGAGGCCAGTTGACCAGGTGACAATGTGTGACACAATAGAAGTAGGCCTTAAAACCAGTTGTGGGAGAGCAGTTGTAGTGAGTGTGGCACCATATTAGGAGTGACCCTGTTGTCAAGATTGCAAGATTGTGGGTGATAAAGTTTTGGCAGAGGGTGGATTTAGGGAGTTTGCAGCAGTGATACCTGCTAGAAGAAATGTTCTCAATGCTTGTCTGATCATCATTGTGTCGTGATGTACTCTTGCACTGGGAGAAGGAGTGGAAATGGGTTTATACACCATGGTCACTGGAGAGAATACAGCATTCTGAATTAACTCTTTGGGTATTTTTGTCACAACAGGCAAATGCTGAACTTGGTGCAATTTGGTCGGTAGGACAAAGAATCTGGCAGAGAGACTTTCCAGGAATCTATACAACAATCAGCGCCCATCAGTGGTCCGAGACAATTCAGCCAATCATGGAAGCACTTAGAGGTACAAATTAAACTCCTGCAGGTAGCATGGAATTATACGTTGCCTTGAATTATTTGTGTGCTCAAACAAAAATAGACAAGTAGACAAATGACTACTTAATATTTTGAAAAATCAGAAGTGGTCAGGAATATTGTTGCCAAGTTTTTGTAGGCTTCATTTAAAGGATTTTAGGTATCAGGTGTAAATAAGAAGCTTATTAAGAAAACTTGTAGAAACAAACTAAATTGTTTTTATTGGTTTTGTGTGTGTGATTGTATATTCTTTCATACTGGAATTTCATGCCCCATGTGTTTTGTTCTATAATAGAAAAATAGATGGTTAGTTATCCACTTTTATCAGATTTTTGACCAGTAATCCAGGGAATTTGGCTTAGCATTTCAGAACCTTGTGACACTTATGAAAAGTTTTTTCTTTTAAATATGGGTTTAGACAAATGTTTTAAGTTATAGACTGACAGCAGCATGCAAAGTTTTACCACTAGAGGGCAGTACAGATTGTTAAAAAAAACTTCCAAAGTATTTTGCAATAACAAATTCTCTGTAGCTTTAGAAACAACTGATTAGCAGACACCTTGGTATTAAAGCAGATGTGGTTAAATAGGCATGAGTAGTTTGACTAATTGGTTTTTTGTGGTTTTTTTTTTCTGAATCTGAACTATTTGACACACAAGCTTATTGCAAATGGAGAATGCCATCAGAAGCAGAGTTTCCTAAACTTGTTTACATGCTAGTGGAAGTACCCAAGGTACTGCAAACTGGATTTGGAAGTTAAATGTGGTCTCGGAGGTTTTGTCCTGGCATAGTGGAAGTAGTTGTCTCTGGCTGCTGACTGTGGTACTTCAGTAAATTGTGGGAAAAGAGGGGGAACTTATAAAGCGCTAGCTTTAAGGGTGATAGTGATTTTCCAGATGTGTTAGAATTGGAAAACTTTCATCAGATTTCCTAGTTATGGAGATTAGACTACTGTCTGCTTACAGTGCTTATCTCTTCTTAGATGCAACTAGGAGACGAGCCTTTGGACTGGTTTCTCAGGCATATACCTCAATAGTTGCAGATGATTTTGCAGCCTTTGTTGGGCTTCCTGTAGAAGAAGCTGTGAAAGGTACTTTGCATTTATTCACTGAATAGTTTTTCTACAGATGATTGAGATTAGAGAGCTGTAAGTGCTGGTGAATAGACACATGTATACAAATTGTGAAACTATTAGAAAAGTGATGAGGCAGCGAATAGAT
The DNA here is from genome assembly GCA_033628505.1 of Tringa tobata. NCBI lineage: Eukaryota > Metazoa > Chordata > Aves > Charadriiformes > Scolopacidae > Tringa > Tringa tobata. The sequence continues at coordinate 163,504 of JAHREE010000400.1, read as the reverse complement.
ATAAATGTCTTGGGTCTGAATAAGTGTTTTGATTTTATTATTTTATTATTTGCCACCAGTTACCGTTGGTTATCCTCCCCTTCTATATGTAGAAATGTTAAAGCAATGCTGCAATGAGGGAAAGCTGAAGGTAGTGGGTTAGCCTAGTTTTCTGTGCTAATATTACTTTCATGAGCTTATTTGTTGAACTAAATGTCTAAATGCTTACAAGAGATGTCTGAGTTGTGGCATATAGACAATGTACTGAGATGCTTTTCTACTGTTCTTAATGTGAGTCTGTATTTTGCATTTCTAGCAATCGGATAAGCTATTTGTTCTTACAAATGTTAAAAATGCTTTTTCAGGTGTATTAGAACAGGGCTGGCAAGCAGACTTCTCGACTCGTATGGTAATGCCTAAAAAGCCGGGTAGGTGGAGCTGTTAATTCATGAGACATTGATTTCAGCATTTTCTTGTAATTAGGTGTTAGGTTTTTAATGAAAATTTTGCACAATGTTCTTTTAGATTTTCGGGGGAGGTGGCAGGTTGCCTCTGTAAAACATGGAATGTTTGTAAAATGTAGGAAGTACAAAGTAGTGGGTTTGGTTTGGGGTTACAAGTAGTTTGGATTAAACTATACCCTCAAACAAACTTTTAAACAAGAGCAGGCAGGATATGCTCTGATTTATACTGCTCCTCCTCTGCTGCTGGCTCTGAGTCAGTGGAACAGAAGTTGGATGACCTCAAATGACTTGTCTTAATCTAATAAAGATGAGTAAAAATGTACAATTTTGAACCTGAGATTTTTTCAGAAGTAGAACTTCTTTGGGCAGGGATCTAGTGGATCTTTGTGTTCTGAGGAGCTCCAGTTGTTGGTGTGATTTCCTTTGCTCTTAAAAATTTATTCTGCTGGATCTTTTTAATCACTGTCATAATGTTCATAAGAAAATATCCATTCCTGCAAAGCTCAGCCTGCAGACCTGCACCAACGCTTGCAGGTTTGGGATTTTTTTTTGTTGTGTGGGTTTGTTGGTTGTTTTTTTTTTTTTTTGCTAAAGCAATAGCAATATCTGTGGCTGGCTGAGACAAAAATAGATGTTAAGCTATGAAGGCAGAGATGATATGATTGCTCCTAAACTGCACAATGCATCTCTGGAAGAAAGAGCCAAAACACAGTACATCTTAAAAGGGCAGCATCTATTAGGCTAAAAAAAATACACTGTTTTTATGGGCAGAATTTTTAGGTGTTCAGAGCCCAGAACATGTGGGGACATAAACATATGCCAGGCAAGGTGTTGAAATTTATCCTTTGGGGCGCATAACCAACCAGAGTCCTGAGCTTTGGCATGTGATTAGTTTTTTCATGAACTGGTTGCAAAATATACAGTGCTTACAAGTACTGAGAGTTAATTGCATGTGGTTCTTTTCCAAAGGTGAGTGCAAGAACTATTTTAGAGGCAAAAGAAAGAGGCAGGAGGTTGTAATCTGTTTTGAAGCTGTGTGTCTAACCAGCTATAAGCCTTGGATATTCTGCTTTTTAGCTGTGAAGTAAAACAAGTAAATGAACAGCCTTGATTTAAATTACCTTTTTATCTAGTTTTGGCTTGTTGTATAGACCTGTTTAAAATTGGTCCACTGGGCTAACTTCTATTGTGTTTTTCTTCAGGTGTGCTGGAAGCTTCCTTTAACAGATTTATTCCTTCATCAGGTATTTCCTGTTTATATGTAATCTACTTGCATGTTTCTCAAACTTGCGTGATTAATGTAAACACAATTTCACCAGCATCACAAAATAGGAATTGGGTCCTGGACGAATGAATGTAATCATTCCCCCCTCAAAAAAATCAACAGAACAAACCAAAACCAAACAAACCCAAATCAGCTGCTATGTAAACATGTTTCTCCCTCTGTCCTCTCTTCTGCTCACATTTTAAGGAGTGCCTGGGAGTTCTGTAGCTGAAGAAAGGAGTAGTTTCCAAAGCAGGGGTAGGCAGCCCCTGTAAACAAAAAAGCATTTTGGTGAAAACTTTTGCCTTACGGGCAATTTCTTCACAAAGCAACTCTGAGTAGGTTTGGTTGCTTTTGTGTGATGTGGGACTTCTGAAGCCTTCCCTGTAGAAGAAAGCAATCTTCTGGTTTTCCTCAGAGCTCAACTATAGATTGAGATGTAATATGTTATGTCATGCTGATTGTCGCAACGCTGTTGTCTCTATTGTTCACAAAATAGTGACAGCAGATCTGAATCAGTGGCTTGCTGTGTCTAACACAATTGCCAAAAGTGTCTTAAATTTATAGGTTTAATTCCAAGCCAATTTCAAGAGCTGGGGTCTTGCTTTTTGAAAACGTTTTGATTGTCAGCCTCCTCTGTCACATGCTTGCAGCCCTGAGCAGTGTGTTTACTTCAACTATATCCTGAATGCTAGTCTGTTAACTCTTCAGGGAAAGTAAATGCCAATTTTCTTGCTATTTTTTTATTTCTGATTTTTAATTCCTAACGTACCTCCCTGGCTTTAGTCACTTGTCTTCCAGCATGTTAAACTGTAATCTCAGGTTAGTTGGCATTTATATAAGGATTTGTGTGTGCACTGCATTCTCCTGCAACCTGTGCAGTACTTTGCTGTGTTCTGTTAATCAAATTGGTTTTATTGGTAATCAATTGATTTAATTGGTATCTTCAGTATGGCAACTTGAAAGAATTAATTGCAGAACTCCGTGAGCTTTTTTTGTGAAGTGAAAGTACTGTCAGTCTTTATTATTCAGACTTTGGTATATTTTAAAAAAAACACCAAAAAAACCCAACAAAACATGTGGAGACTGCTGACAACTGGAACTTGTTACAGCTATCTTTATTGTTAGTAACTTTTGGACTATTTAATGTTGCAGATAACATTAATATCAGCTAAAACTGCACAGGTAGGGGATACAGTTAAGATATGCCCCTGTAAGTCTGTTTAACAATCTTATGCATTTAATTTTTTTCCATGCTGTTATAATGGATGGTATCGCAAGTGGATTTTTTTTCTTAATTTCATTAATGATGCATTTGTTTTATCTTTATAGAACCTGCTCCCGTTCCACCAATTCCAAATGAACAGCAGTTGGCCAGATTGACTGACTACGTGGCTTTCCTTGAAAATTGATTACCCTGCTCCTGTATTCAGAACAACTTGGGAATCCTGTGTACTGACAGTTTTAGAAATCTAAGAATCTCTTTTATTTCGTTATCTGTTAAATATTGCAGCATCCCCTGCTCAAATGTGTGAAATACACAGTGTACGTTACCCCAATTCATGTTTGCCAAAGCCAAGCTAGCAACTGAAACAATCGTTTAACTCCTGTAATATTTATTCAGTAGGTACACAGCAGTATTACATAGTAAGTGTTTTTTATTGGCTCAGAGGCAGAACTTTTTTCAGATATATTAGAAATAGAGAAGGAAAAAAAAAGAAGTAACGAAGCAGGTTAACTGTGGTGAGGAATTTATGCCAGTTATGTGCTTCTGTGGTGAATACTACAGTGCTCATCACAGATGAATTGCATGTTGAACTAAAGTACAAAGAGCAGAAGACTGCCCAACCTGTATCTGCAGAGAGAAAATATTTTGAAACAGTAACTTAAGAAAACGATTTACAGTAACTCTTTTGCAAGTATATTTGTGGCATATTTATAACTGATTGTTTGGGTTTTATTTCTTGTTGGTCTTTCTGGATTGTTAAATCTTCTTGTTTTGATGTGAGAAATTTCCCCTCAGGCATATTTTTACGGCAGAATAATTGGAGTCCTTTAAGAAAGGCAAATCTTTACTTTTGGAAGGTTTTATTCGAGTGACGTAAGACACCAAGTGTTTTTCTGGGTAACCATACACCTTCTTGAGGCCTGTCATGTCTTGGTTCTTTTCAATACACTGGGCCAGGCTGTACAAGAAACAACAACTCTTACCTGTCTTCAAGCTTTCTGGATTACTTCTGCAGTTACTGGAGAGGAGTTTAAAAAATTAGCATAGGTGTCCCTGAGTAGAGACCGATAGGGATGAGGATGATATGTTATGCTGCAATGTTGGTTTGAGGAATACATTTTCTGTATCAGAGCATTGCTGTGTTAGTGTTTGAGCTGAGGGTGGATTTTAAAAGCAGGAAGATGACTTGTATTCCCAGTCTTCTTATATGTGTTGTGCTGGTGAAAAGGCTATGGGAAAATGGTGGTGCTTTAAAGGGCAGTGCATGCCTTCATTTGCTTCTCCCCCCTTTTCAATAATCATATTCAGTGGTTTCATGGAAGATGGCAAGTGTACCATATGTTGTGATTGTTTATTCCAGTGTGCACTACCTACTGTACATTCTCGTTCGGGATGTGTTAGCAGGGAGGAGTTATAAACTGTGCACTGCTGCTTTGAGAGCTCCTGATACTGATACTTACAGTTACTCAAAATGATTATTTATTTGAAACCCACTTAAGACTTGGATTTCTAAATTTATCTTCAGTGATATTAAAGAACATGTTTACACTGACCTTGTGTACTTGATTTTTTTAAATTTTCCTTAGAGTATAGTTGTTCTTATTTGGCTGTTTTTTTAATGAATTCTTACTGGTCTAACTTGGATAGAGCTAGTTAAAAATTACTGCAGTACCTCAGGCCTGGGCAGGTATTTTGGAACAGCTTTGTGTGCAGCAACTGTATGGTTTTATATTAAATAAAGCACTGGTACCCTTCGGATGTCTTTTAAAATATTCAAAGATGTAAAGATCTAAGTGAAAATTAGCCCTTCTGTGTATGTGTCGTGCAACTCTGCTCTTCTTTGTAGGATACAAGGACAGCTCTGCAGCAGTGAAAATTAGATGTGATGAAAGGATTACTGACCACTTGCACTTAATTAATGGTAATAGGAGAGGAGCAACGTGGACACTGGTAATCTGTGTCTGTCTCAAATCTAGTATCAAATAAGTCAAATGTAGTAAGTTTAACTCTTCTCTGTCCAGTTCTAACAAGTACATAATTTTGAGATTTCCAGTCTGCTGTAAAATTTAAGCTGGATTTATTTGGGGTATGGCATTAACTCATAACTTACCTTGAGTACTGTGCTCCCAGGCATGCTTTTCTTGTCTGTACTTTATTGGAATCAGCAATTTTGGATCTTTTTCATCTTAATTGGCCTTTATCATGGTTTGTGGTTTACAAGTACCCTTTTCTGTAGAATCACAGAGTGGTTTGGGTTGGAAGGGACCTTAAAGATCACCTAGTTCCAACCCCCCTGCCCTGGGCAGGGACACCTCCCACCAGACCAGGTTGCTCAAAGCCCCATCCAGCCTGGCCTTGAACCCCTCCAGGGATGGGGCAGCCACAGCTTCTCTGGGCAACCTGTTCCAGTGTCTCACCACCCTCACAGCAAAGAATTTCTTCCTGATATCTAATCTAAGTCTTCCCTCTTTCAGTTTAAAACCTTTACCCCTGATCCTATTGTTCCACTGCCTGACAAAGAGTCCCTCCCCAGCTCTCCTGTAGCTCCCTTCAGATATTGGAAGGCTGCTCTAAGGTCTCCCCAGAGCCTTCTCTTCTCCAGGCTGAGCAACCCCAGCTCTCTTGGCTGGGGATGAGGGCCCATCTCAAAGTACTATGAAATGGTGTGCTTCTGTTTAAAAATACTGGATCAGAAAGTTTGGAGCAGGCCACTAATGAAATTTGTAATTGGATTTAATGGCTGAAGGCAAATGCAGCTTTTCCATATCAGTAGAGGATCACTAGGTAAAAACACAGTATAGCATAGTTTGTAGAATATATGTATATAAAACTACGTATAGCATAGTTTGTTTAATTAGATGAAGACTTCACCGATTTCTGAAATGTAGAGAGAAATCTGTGGTTAACCTAGCAAGCAAAGGTATAAGATGAGCTTGTTACAAAAGTTGGGAGAATTCAGTTCTTTTGTGGGCAGGGAGTAGTCTCAGGACAGTAGCTATTTTTAGGGTTGCTGTAACATACATTTATGGTCTTCAGTTGAGTGTACTTTGATACTATGGAAAGTGTAAACAACTTTGTGACACATGGCATTACAGAAGCCAAAATCAGACCTATTTGTAGAAAAGTTTTCCTCCTTTGGCTTGGGCCTACCTTGTGCTAAAATATTGCAGTCTCAAGGGGGTCAATAATCAAAATTCTGCTGAGCAGAAACGTCAGTCCATTTGGTAGATGTGGTCGGTGTCGAAGGATTTCAGTTTTACACTTTCACTGCTCTGGCAAGCAGCAGAGCTCTCTGCTTCTCTGTCCAGAGCCCTGTCTTGGTAAACAGATTGGTAAATTATTTCCCAAAATAAGATCTTTCAGCACTTGGATACTCACCTGGGCTGTTTTAACCCTGTTCTTACAACTCGATAAAGAGTAAGTATTTTTATGATTATATTTGCTTTTTTTTTTTTTTCATTAAGGCAACTGGTGTGCATTTTGGAGTTCTTTCAAATGCTTTTCCGTCCACAGTGCTGGAATGGGAGGACCTTTGGGTTAAGAAATCATTAAGAATTCAGTTGGGAGCAGGTGTTCATGAAAGATTTGAATTGTTTCCCGTTTTCATCTGCATCCCACATGTAATTGAACATTGTTTATTTGCATTTTATTAGCCTCTCCTATATAGGTCAGTGATGCTCTTTAACCTGCAGTTTCAGTCTCCGTAGAGAAGGTCACTTCAGCTCAAAGATGGCTAAAAAAGGAGAAACTGCATGGAGGCAGAACAGCAGAATATGCCTCCTTGCTGAAGATCCTAATGAAAACCCTGCATAGGCTTTAAGAACAAAGTCTAGCAGATTTTTCCAGGATCTGATCAGAGTTGTCAGTAACTTGGTTAAGAAAATGAAAGCAGAATGTATATGTTGAAAAACATCTCACCAGGCATTACAGGAAAACAGTACTGATATTGCTGTAATGCATTTTGATCAATCCTACTGCAGATACCATGCCTAGATAATGTTCTTCCTTGTTTTAGTAATCTAGATTCATTCTGACACCCAATGCAATTTTTTTTTTCATTACTAGTCTCTAAAGTATATGAAGAAACTGGTCAGTCCAGTTTCTGAGCATTTGAGAAACTCCTTTTAAGGGTGAAAAGGCCATCAGCTCAGCCTGGTGCTTCTTATTCCTCTGGTGGCCTGAGTTTATTCAAGTGACCGGCCAAAGTAGTAGGCACAGGTTATAAACCAATGTGCTTTATACATCTCATTAGCTTCTTTTCTCTCACCGTAAATATCTTGCAGGGCTTCCAAAATGGATGCTGTAGACTGATTATTCAAGTTAGAAGAGTTCTGCCTAGGCAAGGAGAGAGCGGATACTGTTGTCATTAAGTCTGTATTCCAGCGACCTGGTGTATGTGTAATAAAACCCTGTGTAAGACAGTAGGGGAAAGGTGGGAAAAGATCTTGGGTGGGTGGTTTGTTCTGCCTGTGTCCTACCCTGCAAGAGATGGCTGAGCCATCATCCAGTCAGCATGATGGTGTTTTCTTATTTCTAGGGAGGACTATCTGGGCTGACTGGCTTGGCCCTTCCAGTTCCACGAGCTATTCAAAGCATCTGCTGCCCAGAGCCTGGCATCCTGCGCCGTCCTGCAGTCCTGAAGCCTTCGTAAGGTGTCTGAAAGTATTTATTAATGTGTTGGATAAAGTCCAAGAGTGACTAAGATATAAGAGTAAAAAGAAAGGGCTCCCAAAATTACGCTCTAAATAAGCTTAGCCTTGGGAAGACTAGGGCTTGTAAGTCACTGTGAAAGTCCACAGTGAAGCTTTTCTCTTCAGGTTACAGTTGACATCACAAATCTGTTCTAATGCACTTAAATGCTCATCTTCTAATATGTGATCTATTGGAACTTTTTGGTAATGTAGTAGATGATTGGCAAGCTTCCTGCAGTCCATTTATGAAAGCTAAATTCAAAGCCTAGGTTTATTTGTTATAATTCAAAATATTTGTCAGGAGCAATGGAAACAAAGTAAATGGTTATTCTACCAATGTGCCTCAAAGTACCTAAATACTGTACTTTGACTGCAGCAACCTTAAATATGAGAAATACTGCTGCTGATGGGCCTTGTGGGTTTGGATGTTGGAGCTGGTGCACTGGGAAATGATGTGAGTTATTGGCCACCTTTGGCAGCACAGTGCTCTGAGGTTTTGTAGTTTCACCTGGCTGGCTGTGGACACTTAAACAACAACAAAAAAAAAAAGCCAAACCCAAACTTCAGCCTCTGTCTAATGTCAAAAATACAGTTTTGCAATTGATTCTCAATGGACTGTAACAAGCAAAAGGCAAATGAGTTGCTGGTTTGTAATGGGAAGTGAGCTTACAAATATTTTACATTCTGAGGTCATAACAATTAACTTGGGAAGTTTGCAACTTTTTTAAACTACTTGTGTTGAGCAATGGAAAAGTAATGAGCGCTCCTGGTTTCCTGACTTTAGGATTGATTATTAAATGCTAGATTCTTCTGTGCTTTCGCAGCAAAGAAGTTCAGGTGGGATGTGAGGGCCATGTGGCACAACTCAACGTAAATAAAGTCAGAGAACGTGCTAAGCATTAGTCATCAGGATGCTTACAATCAGTTCCAAAGCATTGCTTTAAATGTGCTTATCTGTCTCTTGAACATGTTCTCGTGTAATACAAGTAAGAGTGGGAAGGAATGAAGCTTTTTAGAAGTGGGAACCCAGTTTGTTTCTTCCACGTGAGCCTTCTGTTACGTTAGGATAAGTGATAGAACCAACAGTGCTGAATCATGACTAGCGTCTTACTTTGTGTTATAACAGCCCATCAAAGCTGAGATTGGTGTAAAAGCATATGATGAGAATCCATCTGAGGTGGCAAGGCTTGTAGATCGCTGACAGCACTGAGAACAGGACTTGGCCTCTCATTCACAAAGGTAGGGCACACTCTTGCAGATGTTTAAAATCTGATAGATTTGTGAGGTATGCAACCTGTTTTATGGCTTTGTCATTTTATGTGGCCTTAAGCCTGTCTGAAGTAAGGAATACCAGCTCTTATGGCAGTCCTGAGCTTTACAAACTCGGGATAGGATGATGACACACTGCTTTGCTATGCTAATTGGGATCTGGTTTTAGGCTGAGTTTGTGATTAAACGCATGGGACTTAAGTACCATACACAGTGAAAGTCTCACTGCATAACTTAATCCTGTAGCAAAGGGAATTGTAGCAAAGTTCAGACATTTTACTGTAATTCCAACTTGTGTGTTACATTTTTAGTCAGTACAGTGCAGCTGGTACAAGGTAAATGGAGTATTCAGCTTACCCTTAAAAGAGCTGGTATTTGTAAATAACTGATACCTTTGGTATTTATATTTTTACAAATTGGTTAGCTCTTTAAATAGTAACTGCTCCCAGATCTTTAATACTTAATACTGTTTGTATGGTAAATCACAGTGGCAAATGGGCTCAGCCTTGATCTGGTGCATCAGCAGTGCTTGATCTTTCAGAGCTGGGCTCTTAGGACTTAGCTGACTTAAATCTTATGGAGCTGCATATGTATTCCTTCTTCCAGGCTGGCATATGCTAAACTTTGGGAGTGTGTAAAACACTGGAGATTGACTTCTGTTTGTGGAAGAGCATCTGCTTGGGACTAACAGTCCACACAAAGTAGGATGTGCAGATGTGAAAATACTGTGTGTGTTTTGGGGTGGGTCTTGCTAGGAAATCTTCATGGCTGGAAATTCTGTACTGCGTTTTTATTACTAGGACATTACAAATGTATTCTTCTCAAGATCAGAAGGGTAAGTGATTGGAACAGGTAGCAATAGTGGGAGATTTTAGGTACCTTATGTAGACAGACCTCAAAGCCTGACTGGGGTGAGATGTAAAGAGAATATGAATGCAATGGTTGTCACTGCCTAGAGCAACTAGTAATAGGCAACACTATTTTCCAGTGCTGCTTGGGACAGATGTTAGCTGGAGAACTACTCTAGCTGTCACAATATGATTAGGTTTCACGTGTCCCTGGAGAGACAAGGCCAAATTTTCTGTTTGGAAATTCTATTTTAGGAAAGGGATTGGGGGAAAAAAAAAAGAGGTAGTTTAAAACCAAGAAACTGCAAAAGCAACAATCAAAAGCAAGATCTGAGCAATGCCCATGTACAACCCAGATGCTTAAACCTACTGTTTTAGAAGCCCAGGTAAAACATGCCTCACTGCAGGTGTAAGCCTAACACCCCTGCAGTGGGTCCATGGGAAAGCTGAAGAGGTGTTTTGGGGATAAAGGTTTTCCCTTAAAGCAGAAACATGTGGTAACAAGGAGAGTAGAAAAGCCTATAAAACACGTAAGATCAAATATAAACAGGAAGTTTATATAGATCAAGCAGTTTTTTGCAAAGGATGCTCAAACTGATGGGTCATAGTTACTTAAATGTATTCCAAGTGGTAAGTCAGCACGGGAATTGGGAGAAATTATCCTTGGCTATGGGGAAAATGACAGATGCTGAATGATTTTTGCACCAGTCTTTGCTGCAGATTCCCACCTCAACATGTTCTTTGCAGTGGGTAGCCCAGGGTTCCTAGGTCAATTTACAGTAAATATACAGGAAGCATTAGACTGTATATGCATGTAAGATACCAGAAAGCTGCCAAGACCACAGTATTTATCAGAGTCCTGAAGGAATTCTGATACTGAAGTGGAAAGTTGCAGGCCAGTGGTGTCTAACTTCCTGTTGCAAACAGTTACTGTGCTGGAGGCCTGATGGGTGGTCAGTGTAACTCTTTCAAGTAAAGGTCTGTAGGGAGAGCCTGGGAACTACCAACTGTCAGGCATCTTGCTAGGAATAAATATTACTGGTAAAGGTGATGAACCACTGAACAAATAGATGGAACAGTCTGTTTGGGAAGAACCACTATGGCTTCTGTTAAAAAAAAAAATAAAATAAATTGCCTCATTGGCTGGAACTCTCTCAGTGTGTGTCTTCAGGCATGTGGATAAAAGGGGATCTAGTGAATATAAAAGATTTGATGTCCCACACCAAACACTGAGGAAATAATATTGTTGCAGGATCATAGGAAAGCTCCTTTAAGGCCCGAAAGCTGGTTAAAGGGTAGAAAGAAACAGGCAAGGCTTACTGGCTACTCTTGCAGTAAATATGAATCTGAGAAGTATTGCTGGAACCAATGCATTCAGTATTTTTACTGATATCCCAGAGGAGGACATGTGCAACAATCTCCTAGTTTGTTGATGGTAGGAAGCTCTTTCAGGTAGTCATTGTAGCATTGATGGCAAGGAAAACTAGAAGAATCTCCCAAAACGGACTTGGGTGGACAAAGTGGTAGCAGGTGAGTTTCAGTGCACTGTAGGTAAAGGTAGGACAGTGCTCCAGGGGCAAAATAATCTTCAGGTGTGTTTACATGATGCTGAACTTGAAACTGGCATTTACAGCTCGGGAAGGAGATTGGAGATGCTTTACCAATAGCTATCCAAAATAATTATCAATGTACAAGAGAGAAAAAGGCCAACAGTGCTAAGCATCATCAAGGAGAGTAATGAGAACAAAAGGGAGTCATTGTCTTGTTATTTAAGACTTTGGTGCACTTGCATAAGAATTCACATGAATATTATAGTTCTGACTTCCACCTCTCAAGAACAGGAATGGAGTTAGAGAAGATGCAGAAAAGTACCTGCAAGATCATGAAAGGGATAGAGCATCTGACTTCTAGGTAGAGAATGAAAGTGCTGGGACCCTTTACTTTAGAAATTGTATAGAAGAGGTATGTCTGAGATAAGAAATTGGTAAAGCAGTGGATAAGCTGAATGCAAAGCTTATTTGGCAAATCCCACAATTCCAGCGGTAGGGCACATTTGGACATCAATTTAAAGCAGATGAAGGAGCATACTTCTGTATAGCATATAGTGAGCCTCTGGAGCTCGTTGTTGCAGAAGAAGGTAGAGGCAGAGCACATCCATGTGCTCTGAAAGGGATTACAAAATCACAGGTAAGAGGTCTGTAAATAGATAATAAAAAGAATAAGCTATGTGCTTCCTAACATCCTTGTTCTAGTGGATGCTGGTGGAGTCTTGAGGAAAGAAAGGATAATTGAGAAGCACCAGGCCTAAATACACTGGCCTTTGTTCTGACCCAGTGTAGTATTTCATATGTTCCTAACTTGACTCCCTTTCTCACAAATAGTATGTTCTTTTTCTTATCTTTTACTGTCCCCCAAGCATTGTTTAACATTTGACTCGGATGACATGGGTAAAGGCCTGTGAATTTTTCAGTATAATTATGAAAGAACTGGTGTTGGACTATGACTTATTAATTTCTAATGTCCTTGGGGATATTGCATACAATGAAGTGTGCATTTACATTCTGTTAGATCTGAGAACTTCCTTTGTTTTCTAAGCAGAATGGAGGTTATTTTCTAAATTTTAGGCCAAAAAGACGTCATCTTGCTATATGTCCAAGCAGTCAGTGGATGAAAAGCTTTGTTTAGAACATTCAAACCCAAAGGACATGAATGCTCTCTGATTTGCGTGACACATCTTAGCATTTTATTTGCTTCCCACAGCCCTCTCAGGTTCATAGGTTCATGGCCCTTTAACATCTGGTGAGTAAATCTCAGGATTAGTAAATGCTCCCATGAGGTCCTGAAGAGCAAATTCTACTTTCATGTTAAAATACTAGCTGATTTGGTTACAAGGAAAGTGGCTAACTACGAGGGAAGATCCTACTTAATAGTTTGGATCTGTGCTGAAGGTCTTGTCTTTGTTTAAATTTCAACCTCAGTCTTATTACTGCAGGCTGGTTTGTGTAACTTCGAGTACAGTCACTATGAGAACCTTTTGTATGCTACTTTGGGTATTTGGAGAGGAAAATTTAGGTCAAAGTGAATTGCTTGGATACCACTCAAAGGTTTGGAGTGTCTCTTATAATATGTGTGTGCAGTATCTAGTGTCTAGCATAATGTAGTTGACTCCTGGGCTACTTAGGTTCCAATTAATATTTTATTAAAAAAGTGAGGAACCATGTGGGAGTGAAATTGGGAGTGGGAAGAATTGTCTGATATCCCAAAAAATTTTGATCATTTTCCCTGCTGCTCAGTGACTCATCGAAACCGCGTGTTGTGTGTCCAGTTGTTACTTGATTTTGCAATAGTTGATTTCCATGGGACAGCCTTCCTAAATGCTAATCATCTGAGTGTTATCTAGACTCATTCTTTCCTGCTTTTTGGCTGGCTGTCCATGTCTAGCTGGATTAAGAACATAACAGAGCACAGCTGAGCTGTGAATTTATTGTGATGAGATTTCTTTGGATGCTGGGGGTGAGCACCCCTTTGGGAACAGAAAAGAGTTTTACTTTTTTAGTGTACAAAGGCTAACTTGGAGATTGCAGTAGGAATGCCCTGAGGGCTGGGTAGATGATGCATGATTTTGAAACTAGACCGTCAACTAGTTGATGGTCTGAAGTTGCTTGAAGTAGGATTGACTGAGGAGGTGATTGTGCTCTTTCAGAACTTTGAGGAGAAACTTGTTTCTTGTTCAGCAAGAATGGGATTTGCCTCGCTGCCTTTAGTCACATGCCAGAAAAGCTGCTAAGGCCACCAGCAGTACTAGAAGTGAGTGAAAGTTTTAGGACTCCAGCTTGGAGAATAAATCTTGGAGAGTTATTAACATGGATAAGCCTAAGCCTGTTGACATGTGGTTTTGATCTGTATTTCAGTTCAGATCCATCCTTGCTACCTAGAGAGGGAGAGAGATGCATTCACCTTATGTGCTTACTGGATGGTTTAATTTTTGATGAAGTTTAGTCGGTGATGTTTGTCTATCTGAAGACACACATATAATCACTGTAATATATCCTAATTAGCACCTTGGCCCCAACTTGGAATTCAAAAGACACTGAAATCAGCCAACCAGGATGGAAGAGAAGGATGACAGTGAAGATAGCTTACTGCTATGAGCATTTGAGCAGGTTGTAGGAAGTCTCTTACCTGGGGAGGGAGATTTGCTTTACTGATCTCTGGAAGGTGGGGGGCCTAGGCTGAAATTTGATTCAGTTGAAGGCAGCATTTGTAATTTTGTGCACAGCTTTGGCTATGGAGTGCAGAATGAATATCTAGTGACTTTTCTTCTGTTAGCAGTATCAGTTATTAGCCAGCGAAGAAGAGGAGAGAGCTGTACTTTATTGGCCAGTCAGATACCTTTGTACCAGAGAGAAGATGAATTTTTTTGCAATATACTTATTTCAGTTTGGAGTGCTTTTGTAGCACTACACTTTCCTATAAGATTTTTTTTTTGTTAATAAAATTTGTGATTGAAAAAAGTTTCCAAGCCGAACTTTTTGCAAACTTGTTTGCAAACAAAACTGCCAAGTTTTGCTTGATTTGAGAATTAAAATAATGCAAAACTCTTGCCATCTTCCTGACCTGCCCAAGTGCCATAATTCAGCCAAGGCTTTCAAAACGCAGCAAACTTCAGTCTGAATTTGCGAATCTAAAAGATAGATGATCTTCAGCACTTGTTGCAAAAGAATAAAAAAGCTCAAGTTCTTCTTGGCTGAGAACTAAAACCTGGTAGGGTTGCACTAAGTGGTATCCTTTCAAATTGCCTTTGGATCGCTGCCTGTCACTGGAAAACCTGGGGGAAAGGAAAAAACCAGCTCTCTTCTAGTAGGTTGTGTGCCTGCATGGTCTACAAATAAATCCACAGGCCCCAGTGAAGTGGCAGGTGGTGTTACCAGCAGCTTTCTGAGTGCCCTCTTGAGTCTTTCCCCCTTGCCCATTTTTTTGGATTGTGGGAACATGCCATTTCCTCCTCATGCGGTGGCTGGCTGTGGAGTGGCTAACCACCTGCCTTGATGGATAACTCCCAGGTGGCACTGGAGAATCTGGCTATGTGCAAATGGATGTTGAGTTATGTGCCCTAACTGCTCTCATGTCTTTCTGCAGGTTGCTACCCCTTGCTCAGAGGGGGTTCCCTTTCTTGATTTGCAGGAGGTTGCAGATGTGCCAGCTAAGTGCTATAAATCACATCAGCTAGTCTGCTGCTCTTTCAAGGGGACCAGAGGCTCTCTCTTGAATCAGTGTCACCTTTAAGCAACGTTTCCTTGAATTTGCAAGTACATATGCAAACTTCTCAATGTGGGGGTGGGTTATTTTTAAGCTATGACAGGGCAAGCTGTGTACAGCATGGTGTGGCAGAGTGATGCAAACCATGGCTTGCAAAGTTTATTTACCACCACCTGCTTCCTTTTCAAAGGAGTAAGAGCTGAAAAGTGAGGAAAGGAGAGGTGGAATGAAGTTTAGGTTTTCTGCAGTTGGTGAACTGCAGATGCTCATGGTGGGACAGAAGGTCCTTCCCTGGTGAGCATTAGAGATGTTGTGTGCTCTCAGTGGGAGGCAGTAAAGGATGAGGACCTTGGACAACAGCACTATTTCTGTTGGAGGGCATCTGGTAACCTAACATGTGAGATCTGAAGCCTCACTAAGTTTGCTCTAGTTAGTTGATTTGCAACAAAGTTGGCTTTTAAAGCAAAAACCAAAGCTGTGAGTTTTGAGTACTTACCTGAGGATGAGATCAGTGAATATTTGTTTGGCTTGGCCTAGTGGCCCAAGGGAACAACCAGAGCTAATAGCTGGAAGCAGGCTAGAGATCAAATGTGGTTTATGGGGCTTTTTGCCTTAGATGGTAAAGTCTGTTGAGAACTTATTTTAGTGACAGAGCTGTAACTGCATGTTGTTCTGTAGGTGTGCTGTGACACAGCCAGTGCTGCTGGACTGGGTATGGAAGATGGTGCATACTAAAGAAGAGATAGGCTTTTGGCTTTGTGATTATTATTTTTTTGGAGGGGGACCTCGAGCAGGATAGCTCCTCAGGATACAGCATAACTCTTGGCTTAGCTTTGGGATCTGAGTGAGAGTAGGCGCTCACATAATCAGAAACCACAGATGACTGGGAAGTGCATGGTATTAACTCTGTAAATGGGTATTGCTTCTATATCAAGAAAAGTACCTTTGGGTGATAATGTGATCACACCACTGTATCACTAAAATTACTGTTCAGAAGGTCACAGTAAATTTGGTCTCCTCAAGTACTGGCTTATAACTGGATGCTTCTGAGCGTAGTCTTAGAAGATCCATGTGCTTGTGGAAGTGTGAATTGTGGAAGCAACTCATTATCCCCATCCTGCTAATGATAATGATCAAAGTTGATTTTTTTGATTGTGACAGCCAGTAGTTTTATAGGTAAGGCTCTATTTTTTGCCATCAAGTCTTGTGCTTGTTCCTGCTTAAACTAGGACATGGGAGAAGGTTTTGTGGTGGTTTCCACGCAAGCAGTAATTTTTGTGCAGACTGGGAGGATTGCTATCAGCAGCCAAAATATGCCTTGCTAAATATGTGTGAAGACAAGCTTCTGGGAGCATTGTTCTCTCTTTTTGGGCTCTCTTTCCTGACAGAACATGCTGGGTGATCATAATGAGAGTGTAAGTGCCACAGCAGACCCTTTTCTAATGTCCTTCGTTCCTGGAGGTGCAGTCATGGATGGAAAGGATGTGCAGAAAAGGCATGAGTGGGAGTTGCGAGCTGACGAGACTTTTTCTGGAGCAGCTTCAATGTATAAGAGCCAAGACAACAAGATTAGAATCAGAAGAAGAAATTTCATGGTGGTAGGGAGTACATTGTTTCCATCTGGATGCTGCTAAAGGAGAAAAGTCATGGTACACTTGGTGAACCTGAAAAGGAAAAACATAACAAGAGAGTCTGTAGGTTCATGGACAGGGCAGGAGTGAATGTTATCTATTTCCTTGTTAAAAATGTTGCCTGTTGCCTCAAGCAGCTTCAGCTCAGTGGAGAACAGGTACCCAGATGTTTCTCTAGGCAAGAAATCAGTTGGATGATGGCAAGTTTTACCACGAGGACCTGACTTATCCTTCCCTGTGAGAAATCTTAGGGGCAGCCAGATCTTTGAGTCCTCAATTTGTCCTGCAGGCCACGCAATCACACCGCAAGAAGGCATGTGGATGTAAAAGAAAACCATGTTCAGCTTAAGGAAATAGAGGGAGATCTGGCCTTAAATTGAGAGGAGGAAAAGACTGAGCAGCAAATCAGTGCATTATAGTGTGGTCTGGGAATGCAGTTACATTTACAGAAACAAGACCTAGGATGGCTATGTTCAGAGCAACCTATGTAGATATTTTTCTCTTCTGTGTTACCATAGGGAGGTGTCACTTGCTCCTGTGCAGATAGTAAGGCAGGGTCCTGTGAGGAATTATCATATGCTTTGGGAGATTCAGATCAGTGGAGTTAATACGCAATCTTTCTGGACCTCTTTGGAGAGCACCTTCACATGCTTGCTGGGTTCAGAGCTTCAGTGTGTGTTGAACACGCGCTGAGGAATGGGAGAGATTTGTGTTCTCAGATCTGCATGCTCACGTGGCTGCTTCTTCCATTTTGAGAGGTCTCTACATGTTTACTTTGAGATTTTGTTGTCACTATTGGTGGAAGCCCTCCCTTTGTTGTTCTCCTAAGCCTAGAAGTCTTTCGATTCTTCTGAGGGCAAGGTAATTCCTCACAATGTAATGCAAGCGCCGAGTGGATGTTTGAGAGGTTGGAAACACTTTTTGTGAATAACTGATTCACATAGAGCATTAGGGATTTCATTCCCAGACATGCTTGAAATGCAAGTTTTCATTTCTTCTGTACTATTAGCTGAAGCTGGAAATAACTCTGCAGTGATAGTAAAAAGTCAGTAGGATATTTCAACTGAGCTAACGTCTGTGGGAGGAATGGAAGTCTTTTCCTTTGCTGCCTTAGATCCATGTTTGTTTTAAATCTTTTGGCTTCGGCAAAAGGCTGAAAAAGAACAATGTGTTTCTGTAGTTTCCTAGGACTGTCTCGCCTTGGGGGCAAGAGGTCTCTCTTTTAAAACCATTTCCTGTTCAGTTTATCTCTTCAGAGTTTCATCCAGTTCCCAGTGTAGTCAGTTACAAGTCTTCTGACTTGGGTGGAAGTTGACTTGGATCAAGACTTGAGATTTTAACAATGTGGAGGAGGTTAGTAGGACTGACTAATTAACACTTCAAATCAAGGGCCCTGTGGGCTCTGCTGTGGCAAGTAAAATGAATTTTTTGCTTCCAGCTGCTACAAAGATGTTCAGTGATACTGACTCTGAAAGTTTGTTTCACTGTTGGCATTTTCTCATTGCTAGAAGTAAAAGAGGATCAGATTCTCAATACTTGGTTTAGTCCACTGGAAAATTAATAATTTCCGTGGTTTTTTCACAGAAAGGTATAAATTGTTACCACAATGCTTTTTTTTTTTTTTTAATAAGCAACTTGACTGCTTTACTTTCTTTAGGGGAAAAAAACATTTCAGGGTGGGTTGAATAATTTCCCTGTGAGATACTGCTCCAGAGCTGACAATCTAGGAAGGATGTGTGACTCTGGGCAAGCTGAGGGAGAAGTTTTTTCCCTTTTAAAAAAAAATAATTTACTGTAACTTTTTCTTATGCAACTTTCAGGTCTTTGTTGGTATCTCATCTGTCTGAAGAAGGTGGGAAAGCCTCAGGAAGTGTGGTAGGATGTCTGGTAAATTCTTCTGAGGGCAAGTTTTTTCCCTGTTAGCAGTATCCCCAAAGGTCTTGAAGACCTATGGACATATCTGAATCTGCATTTTTTTCCCTGCTTCTCTGTATCCATCAGCGTTGAAAAATATCCTTTCTCATTTCTAGCATTCACCTATAAGCTTTAATTTGTACGGCACTAAGTGGTAAAGCATGCAAAGCTGCCAGACACTTGTAGGGTGGCTGTGGATTCACTAGGGGATAGCTGGAGGGAACCTAGAGCTTAAGCAAATATGTTCTGGGTAGATGACTCCTGCCTCTGGCTCTGGGGTCCTCCTGCTCTCCAGCTGTTCCACAGGTTGCTGTGCCTGCTTGTGTCTTGAGGCCAGAAAGACACAATTATGGTGGGAGAGCAGTGTGTCTAGCAAGGGATTGTCTTTAAAAGAGTTCAAAGAGGAAGGCCTGCTTGGAAGCTGTGACCCAAGTGTGCCCTAGTGCCTGTCCTGGAACCTTGGCTGCAATGCCCATACCAGATGGGTGGGTGTTGCCATCTCCCCAGGTGGCCCAAAGTTACTTTGATTTTTCACAGTACCCACCCCAGTAAAGAAAAGGAGTGGTAGTGGCACCAGTCCTAGTCTTGCAGCCTGTCTACAAGCAGAAAAGTCTGCTTGTGTGTATGTTGAGGTCTTCAGAAAGTGAGGCAGAGCAGATGGGGAGTCTACAAAAGATGAGGAAAATACAATAAAATTATTACTCTTTGTTACTCAGTTTCTTCCAACATCTTTGCAAATATCGAGAGTGAGTCATTCTGAAGCCTTGTCATTTTTTCTGTGGTTAAGAGTTCCCAGACTTTTGTAAAATGTGTCCCGTTAGAAACATGGATCTTCTCCAGGCCCTTTTACAGTGATCTAGGCTATTATAAACAAAAGTCAAGAACCCTTAGCTCAAACCTTTTTTCTTTTTTTTAAAAAAAAACAACCTCGGTCAACACGGTCAAGGTAAATATAAGGGGCACTGTCCTGATTTGTGCATGGATATAAACCAAATCCTATTCTTCTTAGACAAGAATTAAGGAATATATATATTTTAGCTATTTGGAAACCCAGCATCAACACTTCAGAAAAATTATACTATGATGTTTGTAATAGACATGCTTTATTGTGCCCCTCTTTTGGGGAAGAGAATAGGAATTGGGAGTTGGCTTCACCTTTTATATTTTGACATCCAACCAGATAGTAGGAACAATACATCTTTGAGAGGATGTCAGGCAAAAGATGGAGTCCTGTTCCCACTGAAGCCCATGGGAAATGTCCTACTGATTTCAGAGAGGACAAGGATTCCCACCTCAGGTCTAGCACAGTATCTAGAGAATGCATCTGGCCAGATGGCAAGAGGAGAACTGTGGTGAGGAACTTTGCAGGCTCTGCTTGGAAGCTACTGAGAACAAGACTACCTAAAGCATAGAAAACAGCAGAGGGAAAGGGGGAAGGAAAAAAGATATGGACGTGTTTCATCTTGATTCAAATTTACTTCTCTCTTTTTCAGTATCTTTCATATGAGGGAGAAAGCAGTGCTGCTTTTCCCTTTCCCCCGACTTTCTTTAGGCACCTCGTACAGAACTTAAGTTCTACTAAATGAGTAGATTTCCCAGATAGAGGTACCAAGAATATTAACTGGGGGAGATTTGAATTCCAGAAATCCTGTCATATGCAGAGTGTGATCAATTTAACAGCACACCACAAGACCACTTTCTTCCCTTTTGTATGGTATCCAACACAGTGGCAAATGTTTTTCCCAGTAATAGCCTTCTTGGGCAGCAGTCATGCAGTGGGTGGGGTGACTTAAAAACCCTCTTGGCTCCAAGAAAAGTCTTCCTGCTCAGAGTTACTGGAGGGCTCTCCTTGTATGTCACAGATGCAGTTGGCAAACCCTAAGCAACTCTTTGCTTCTCGTCTCCGTAGCGTTAGTAATAGAATTTGACATCCTTCAACATGAGTGTTTGAAAGCTAATGGGTTTTTTTTTTTGCTGTTTGTATTCCCCTGTGTTTGGTGGAGCTGATGTCAGTCCTCGCCACTGCAACATTCGTGTTGCCATACGTGTGTTGGAGTGTTCACATCTATAGTGTCAGATCAGTTAGGAGGAGAAATAACTGAGGAAATTAGAGCCCTCATCACATTTAAATCATTAGAGTTTTGGTATTTTGGCCCAGCAAATCACTTATTCTGGTAGCCCAAATCAACTAAAATTCATAAAAAGTAGTAGTTGCAGACAAAGGCAAAGAGATCAGAACTTTGAGGATGACAGTAGTATATTCACAACTTAAGTATGTGACTAGGGGAAAGAAGAGGCAGAAGGAGATGTTAAGAAATCCCATATTTTAGAGCACTTCCCTTCCTCTCCCCCGCTTTTTTTAATGTAATACAGCACATTTTTGTGTGCTTAAATGCTCTGGCCCCTATGGAAGGATACACCTGAGACGATAGGTGAGATGGATTTAGCCAAAAGATCCTGGGAAAGAAGTTTGAAAGAAGGTGAGATAGTATGGGCCCAAAAATCTCTGGCAATGTTATTAACTCAACAAACTTTTACATTAAGTTTGAGATTCGGTTTAGAGCTTTTTCCTTTGATATTTTTTTTTTTAACTAGGTCCTGGCGATTTTTGCAGTTTTGCAACCCTCCCAGGTGCATGTTATGGATCAAATAGAAACCCTCACAGTTTAGCAGCTCAGAGATACTTTGCCACGTTTGCAACACACAAATAAACATGAAAGGCAACCTTCTGATTGGAACTGTGGGTTGTGCTTGCGTTCAGGTAGAGAGAGAAGGCTGGCTGAAGCCTGCATGCCAAGTTTGATTACCTGTGGCACGTTGGGCAATGAATCAGTGGGGAGAAGAGCTGTAATACGTTATGGTGAACACTTTTTACCCAATGCAAAACAGAATAGCTCTTTCAACTATTTCAGAGCTGTGTTGACTCATGCCAGGAGGAGACCTTTCTCTGGTTTCCCCTAACTGCCTCTTGGGCTCATTTGTTTTTCTTACGCTGGTGGTTTATTCTGCATGGACTGCAAGCAGAGAGCGGTCTTCCTCTGGCACATCTCTGCCTTGCACCTCTCCTACTCCTGGAGACAGCTGCTGGCACAAACCCTTCTTTGAAGAGGTTAAAGAAATGGCTGTGTTGGATTTCGTTGCAGGATGGGGCTGGTAGGAAATTGCATGGTGTAGTGTGCCAAACCCATGATGTGTGTGCTCTTTCCGTTGGGAACACTGAGTCATAAAACGAAATAAAAAGCTGCTACATTTCTGCATGATGAAGAAAACGGACCCCAGTCTAGCCTCTCTTATGCACTCACACGATCTCTGTCCACTGAATGCTTTCCCTTTTATAGGTTATGAAACCTGGCTCCCCTTGGTAGAAATTAAATTTATTTCAGCTGAAAAGAATTGGGCGTCACCTTGGATGGGCCTTCTCCCTCACCTCCAGTCAGGGCCAAGCACTAGTCTTGTGACTTACTAAATACAATCCGTGTTACTTACTTGCTGTTCTTTTAATTCAACTGAGAAGGTCTTGGCAATGTCTCCATTTGGTTTTACTGTCAGCTGGTTGCGTTGCTGATCAGTTGTCCAAGGTAGGCTTTGTAGAAAGCAGAGAAGGAAGCACTTTTAATAGCCACGGTTCCCCGTTTTGATTCCTGTTTCTGGTGCAGAGCAAGAGTGTAATATCAACAGAAGAAGTAATATTAGATAACTAGAGGCAAAAAAAGCCTCTAAATAATTATTCCAATTATGAACTGAGGTACACAGTTAAGTTACAGTCTATATTACTCTGAGCAGAGATGAGCCATGGTCTCAAACTATCCGAGATTTCTGCAAGTGCCTCTTTGTTGCCTGAAATATGAACAAAGGCATTATAATTCAAACTGAGTGACAGGCCTTGAACTGCCTTTGGTAGAAGCAGCATAGGATGAGTAAAAGGTAAACAGAATCTGACAAGATCCAATAAGGAATGTTTTGCTTTATATTGGGGGCTCAGGCCCATCTGAAGGAATTGCTGCTACTCATGCACACCATCACAATTGATAATTATGTGAGTTGTCCTGTGTCTTAGCTGAAATCCGTTGCTCGTGTTCACAGAATCTTCATGGTTGGAAGGGACCTTTGAGATCATCGAGTCCAACTATGTGTTGTGCAGGCTGGGCATAGACCCTTGGCTACTGTTGTTTTGCTGATGGGAAGGTAAGTTGTTGAGACAGGGTGATTTGATTTTTTGGATGCTGAATGGTAGGATCTCCGGAGTGATGCTGTTTTGATGAGGTGGAAGTACAACCTCGTTATATAGTAGCTAACTAGCTGGAATACCTGAAGTCCAGCTACTGACTGTCAGAAGGTGTCATGTCAGGAATAACTTCGCTAACGTGAACTTGCAAAGAAGGCTTTTGTGCTTCAGAGAATGCTTGTCTTGCTTAGGCCAATGCTGATAAAGCTTGTGGGTGAACAGGAACACCCACTTCACAATCCTGTCTGGTGGTCCTTGCAGAATGTCAGAAGAGCATCCAGCTGCACAGCTGAGAAGATAATCTGGGGCGGTAGTGCTGTATTCTGGATGCTGTCTCATACTTAGATACTGCCCTTGCACGTTTGCACTCTGCTTGTGTTAGCCACGTGACATGGATGTGAGGCATGGCAAAGTCCTTCCTTGTCTGAATCCAAAGTGTTGGTGGCCAATTGGGTACTTCCTTCGTTTTCTGCTGCTGGTTCTTATCATCAGGAACAACTGCCTCGCATGCATTTTGGATATATTGTGAGCTAATGGGAATCAAATCTAGGTCATGTAAGGATGGTGTTGCTGTTTTGGCAAGGCTGATTCTTCCAAGCAATGTCTCCTCTGATGTGTGCACTTAAGTGAAGTTCTGCCCTCCAGTGCTCCAAGGTGAGCAAGTTACTTGGTGATGATTAGATTTCTCTCCAATGTCCTTTCTGGGTCACTAAATTAACTTCTAGCTTGGTTAAGTTGTGCTAGTGAAAAAATTCAGGTTGCTTTGATTGGACTTGATTCACTTTAACCAGTCTGTTTTTCATGTGCTTTGGGAATGCATCCTTGCTTTTCAGTTCAGCCTTCTGGATGAAACGCTGAAGTTATTATCAGTGCGTGTGAATTTCTGGAGGCAGGGTGGTTTCCTGCTTGCAGTGGGAACAGAGTTAAGAGCCAGGAGCTGTTTAAATCCCTTTGTTATTAGCAGAATGCACTGTGGCCTTTGGCATTCCCTGATTCTGCTTCTCTGCGAACTGAAGCTAGTAATTACCGTACCTACCATTTGCGGGAACGTGGAGGATTACTTGAGATGCATGCAGCCTCTTTAAAAATGTAAAGTGATACATCTGTTGAGTATTAATGGTTTGTTAAATTTATTGAGTGCTTTGGGACTGTTGAATGAAAGACCTTATATAAATGGCACTTAATTATTGTTATTACTAGAGAAGGACTAGCACAAAAGCAGCAGTTATCTGGGAATCCACGAAACAAAGGTCTGGAGCATACTGCCAACATCTGCTACCACTTAAAATTTCAACCCACTTGCAGCATCTCTAGCTTGGAGATGCACACAGAGGAGTAGTTTTGTGATCACTGAGTTGTGGCAATCCTTTGGTCAGCCAGTTCACACGCTGAATACATTCTGGACACCTTACACCGTGGGAAGTGCTCTGCCCTGGTAGGATTGTCACAGGGGTTGTGTGATACTCTTATGACAAGTCTACTTTAAATATCCTTGTTTCCTTCCTCACAGAGTTGAACAGAAATGCACACTGAAGTTTTTCATTCATGACCTTAAGTGTCCTCACAAACATGGGCAGGACTGTACTATAAAGCACAGAGCAAAGTTTTCCAAGGCAGGTAATGAAGCTTTCTATTTCTAGGAGCCCTAACAGCTCCTTCAAACTCTTGGGTTTCAGCATGTGGAAAAATCCATTAGTGTGTGTTGTTTGGCTCTGGATGCACAATCTGCTTTGCTTCTGGAGCGGGGGGAAGCTCTACCCCTCAGCTGGGAGACAAACTTGTAACCTTGCAACACCAGTCTAGCGTGAGGCATCTACCCAGTGGCTTTCAGAAGAAAGAGAATGAAACCTTCTCCCTGTAATGTTGATTGCTAGTGACGGTGGCACTCTTATTAGGCCCATTTCCTAGCAATTTCACTGATACTATGACGAATTCACTGACAAGCTTGCTTTCTTCTAGCCCTTTCTGTGGCATAAGGAAACAGGGCAGGGCAAAGGAATTTATTTTAATGGTCCTGTTTATGTTCCTATTGGGGAACAATAAACCTCAGCTGGCCTGTGACTGAGCAAAGCTGTTGGTCATGAGGAGCAGGTGTAAATGACTGGTGGAGGAGTTTTGTATGATGGCTGCACTGAAATAAATTCTTCCCATAATAGTTAAAACAGATCACGTAGCTGTTTTGGCGGGTCATCTATGTATGGAATTTTATATTGTATAGGACCAGGAGCTGTAGAAAGAGCCTCAGGCCAGAATATCATATGTGTGAACAACTCTTCTAGGACACACAAGATCCAACTTGAAGTCTAGTTTTACATCAGGTTGAGGAGGACCTTGCATCTCAGAGGTCTCCCATGTCACATGGACTTCCTAATCACAAATGGAGGAGAAGGGAGGGCTCCACCTCCATCCCCTCTCTGGTTTCTCAACCAGCCTCAAATTCCCTAGGACACATTTAGATCTATCCGCTGTATTTTTTTCCAGCAATGGTCATCATGTGAATCAATACCAACACAGTCTTGCTGCTGCTTAGCACACTTGCATTAGTAATATTTTGGCTAAGAGTAATGCCAATCACAGGAGTGCCCTGCGCTCAGGACACATCTCGCTGCTCCTGCACTTGGTTTTGCCAGAAAACTAGGGAGGAAGATTGCCTCGACAGGTCATAGCTTCACAACTCAGAGGGCAGCACCATTCCCTTTTCTTAGACTTGTCTTTGGTGCAGCAAAAGCTGTGCAGCCTCACTTCACTCCGTACAAGCGAGCCTTGCCGGAGTAAAGCATGCCAAAGGTTAATTGGTTCCCAGATAATTTCATGGTGGCAGGAGCTGTAATTTCCACAGATAAATCTGTGGGTTCTGCTTTTGACTGTGAGCCCATGGCTTTCCCACTTGTGTGCTGGACTGTAAGAGTGAACAGCAGGGGAGATGCTAATTTAGGCATGGAAAGGTTACTCCCTTTACCAGTGGCTCAGAAGGACGGAACTTAGTATTTGTGCATCAATGGGAACTCCCTATTTGCAGAAATCTTGTTTCTTTATAGCATTCCCACAGTTAATAAGGGACTAATTCTTTTTCTTCCTAGTCTTGAAGTTTCCCCTGCAGAACAGTTAAAGCTGATTCCTGACAACTTTAACTGTGACATTGCCTGTGATACTGTTCTAATCAGACGAGGTCTTTAGTAAGTACTGTTGCTCTCTCGTGGCTTAGAAATTGTGAGTCAGAACCTCAAAGACTGAACGAGTACATCAAAATTCCTTTTTCTACATCTTCTGTTTCTAAATCTAATTTGGGGCCTGCTAGTTCCCATTACTAAGACCTTCTTGAACTGTAACTGCTAAGCTGCTGCTTCTCACAAATTAAGATGACTGCCAGGGCAGCCTCTTGAATAAAATACTAGATATTGCACAAGTTGACAATGGTAATTGTGCAGGGTGGTGTTGGTTTATTGTTCCCCCTGTCAATCCTAAGCATGCAGTGATGTTGAATATTGCTCAGAGCATGACTACGATATTGATGCGCTTGTCCTCAAGTTTTCTGCACCAGAGGAAAGTATCTGGGCTGAAGTTCAGGCAGATGGGATGGTCCTGCTGTGAGCTTTCTGTGTTTAAAATCTGGGCTCTATGTGGAGCACATTGAGCATCCCCTAGGTGTGTGCGTTCCCTAGCAGGGGAACCGAGGTCAGGACAACCACCAGTGCACTTGAGAAAGATCATTTCCACCCTTAGGCTGAGGACGTGTGCAGACATGGTGGCCTGTGGTGTCTGTGAGAAATTAATGGCAGGGGGCTTGGAACTAGATGATCTTTAAGGTCCCTTCCAACTCTAATCATTCTGTGATTCTATGATTCTAATGCTGTGTTGCTCCAGCTCGCTTTGCACTCTAATGGTTGTGATCTCTCAGGCCCAGCTACTACTGAATTTCTTCCTCAGGACCATTCAGCATATCTATATTGGGGAATATTGTTTGAAACTGACGAAAAAAGCATAATCCTTCTGTATTTTACACCCTCTTGGATCAAGGGCTGGATGAATTTTTCTGTCTTCCTTTGCAGTATTTTCAGGAAATGTTGTTTTGTTCCTGGTGATGCTCCATCAGAGTTGCTCCGAGGAGACGCTCTGGCTGACATGCAGCTCAAGCCTTGGTGCTTGCTCCAGAAATGCATCTGCCAAATGCTTTGCCACTGAGTTACTGCTCCTGAGTGCCAACTTTTTGGTCTTTGTAAGGTGGGGAACTGCAGGGGAAGGGAAGCATTTCATGAATCACAACTCCCACGCCTTTGCATAGCCACGAATTCCCAGCCAAAATACTTTTCACCCTTACTCACACCAGATACCACCTTTACTCCAGAATCTTTTCCATCCTGTAGGCCATCCTGTTGTGGTTAAAGGAGATGAGAAGCTCTGGGGCTTGTCTGAAAAGGCAGATGTCTGACCTGAAGTAGTAAATACACGTGTACCTGAATCAGGCATTGGAGTTTCCTTAGTGGTTTTGTTCTCTTTGGTTCTTACCGTGAGCTGCCATCACCAACACCAGGGTGACAGCAAAAAGAGGGCCGAGTTACCCATTAATTTGGCTGTAGGGATAGCTTGCAGCTTGACAAGAAACAGTATCAATTTTTTAAGTGGCTGTTTTGAGCAGCTTTCTCAGCTCTGCTGGCTTTTTCCTCAGCTAGAGTTAGCTGAAAAGCTAATTCTTCATCAGCTGTATATTTGATAGTAAGCCAGAAAGGATATTTCACTTGGGTCTTTAGCTAGTGGCAAGGATTTCTTGCAGTATGGCCTATTTTAAGCACCTTAAAGCATGTGCTGACTGGTGTAAGACACTCTAAAATGGCTTGATTTTAAGACTTTTGTGTGTTTATGCCAGACAGGACCAATTCAATCATTTGTCAGAACTCTATTAGACAATAGAAAAATCGTACTCGGTGAAACATTGTATTGTGTTTGTGCTGACTGGTGTGAGTGGTTAAAATCTGGCTTGCTTAAATATAGGACAGGTCTGAGAGGAAGGTGCTTCCTTGGTTTGCAGAGAACTGATTATCAGAAGTGAGGCTGGATAGCATGCAGTAAGTAAGTTGGCTTCTTCTGTGGCCCCTGGAGAAGTGAAGAGGGTGAGGTGAGTGCTGTTTGTACCACTGAGATTTGAGAGAGCAGTACAAGATCCAGGGTGGAGGCAACACATAAGGAGACCCACAATCTAGAAACAACAATGTCAGAGCATGGCACTACTCTGAATCCACAATATTTCATGAGCTGGAAACTCAGCCTCAGAAAACAGGTTCTCTCTGTAGCTCTGTACGAGCTTACTGTGTAGAAGAGAAAAGTCAGGTAGTGGTGTCATCATTGGCACCGAGCTTTCAAAGGACCTGGGTGTGAGTGTCAGGCAACACCTGAAACTCTTGTGGTCTTACAACATTAGCAGAGCCTGGAAAGGAAAAGATCATATTTTTTCTTCCTGGTGTGAAGCAGTGGAAACAAGCAACCTTATTGTTGGAATATTAATCATGAAAGTGTAGGTATTGATAGCCTGTGGGGTGGTAAGAGTGCTGTTCTTACAACAGTGCTTTTCTTTCTTTTCACATAGCCACGAAATATGGATGGTCCACTTGCTTGTTAATCTTCGTAGATGTAATGGAAGGATTCTTTGCACTGTACTTTGAGCTGGTATTTGTATTCTCAGTGAAATAGGTGGGCATTAACTGGCTCATTCCCAGTAGGTATGTCCTGTCCTCGGAGAGATTCTCAGGGCTGAATCTTCTAGCTAAAGTATTGCTCAAATATGAATAGGGCCACTTCAGTTGGTTGGTGATGTTGAAGGCTGGTAGGAGTGACTGCAGCTGGCTCCTGCTTTGAGGAGGCAATGCCAGGCAGGAGTTTGTCACTAAATAAGTGACTGATACTATTACCTCCACCCTGCTCCCCTCCCTCAAGCTAAAGCTTTCCATGGAAATTTTAGCTGTGTTGGGTCTGGCTGAGGCTTCAGGCATAGAAACATCCTTGCACTCTGCTTCCATTCAGATCCTTAATAAAACACAGCAGTGAGCCAAACCCCTGTGAGCTTAAAGTCTGGTTTGTGTGGCCCTCCAGTGACTGATGGATAAAAAGATTGACCTTGGCCCCCAAGATTGTGGTTATTTTGTTTATGGTCACGCTTAGTAGTCTCCAGGGTGTCCAGGTTACAGAAAGAGGGTGACTCAGCTGTACCAACATCTGAACTACCTTACTTATGATGTTGTCTGTCTCTTCATTAACAATGTAAAGAGCTTGAGCAAACTGGGAGTGGAGCTTCATGCCTGCGGTTGGCTGGGTTGAATCTTGGCCACGGTGAGAGGCAGCTTCTTCTCCCTAGCTCAACGATAAACTGTTGACAAATTTGGCTGGCTCAAAGGATTAGGAACCTGTGTTTTGGAAAGAAATTTGGCATTAGAAAACAAAGAGTCAAGATGCTTATTTTTTTCAGGATGAGGATGCAGAGAATTTCAGGATGTGTTTGTGACTTTCAGGATGTGTTTGTGACTTTTTCCTCAACCACTGAGTAGCATTTTATTTTACTTATGACTTTATTTGATGTGATGGGCTACTCAGGCTTTAAAAAGTTGGTTCAGCCAGAGCCAGGTTTTAAGAATCTGCAGAAGTTCACATCAGGTATCTGTGGCAGAGCTAGAAATAAACCCCGTATCTCCAGAGATTTGGCCATCACCACCGTAGGGCAGTTGTAGAGGTGCTTTGTTTTCCTTGTGTTATATGAAAAGACAGCTAGCCTAGGGTGTCTGCCCTGACAGAGTTTTTCCTTTTCCAGGAAACGAGGGGGGAGATTCACTCCTTCCAGTGGCAATGAGAAATGCCACTGTGTTAAAGTCCATAAACTGTGAGACGTTAAGCTGAACATTATGTACAGATTAGAAATGTTAACTTTGCCCAAGAACTGAAGAGGCAGGAAAAACGGAGTCATGGCCTTGGCAGCAGCCTGGAACGTACAGCAAGTACTTATGCTGGGTGTGAGATGTAATGCCATTACTTATTACCCTGGCAGGAAAAGCTTTGAGTCTATCTTGTGACAATTGCTGGAGGCTTCCTGGGAGCTGAGAACTCAACAAGCCCATAGGAGAATCTCTAGACCAAAGCAGCCATTTGTTATCTGTTGCTTTTAATCTCTAAACCCACTCTGCTCACCAAGCTAAACTTGCTCCACTGCTCTAGGTGAAGCCATGCATCCAAGGCACTTGAATTAGAAAGCAGGAGACACTCTTGTTTTTTATCTGGGAGACAGAGGTACAAACACACCTAATACAAACTGTTTGGGTTTTTTTCCCCCCTTTTCACTGTGTCTGGGTGGAGAAGAGTTTTTTAATAGGAATGAGAAAAGATGAGTTGTAATTCTTTTTTTCCATTTGGAAACCAAGGGTGTAGAAATCACACCTCTAATAAAAAGGGAGAAAAGTATGTTATTGGACCTGTTGAAGACATGAAAAATTTCTTAAATTTCAGTTCAGCTTCAACAGCTGAGCTAGGAAAAAAATTGTAGAAGAAAGAAACATTGTTTAAATTGAAGCCATTACAGGCTCCAAACTTGGCACTTTTCCTTTGAAAAATGTTACAGCAAAACATCTTGAGAAATCTGAAACTTAAGACTCATCTGGAATAACTCTTTCCTAGGAATATTTTCATTTTTAATGAGGTCTCTATTTGCTCCAACGTTTTAGTGAAATATTCCTAAATAACTCTTAGGCCCCTAAAAAAAAGTGTCTCTTCCCTGCATTCAAACCAACTGTTACTCAAAGAATGTTTTTGATGAATGGAGAAGATATGTCAAGGTGTATTTGCATTAGGGAGCAGTTAAAGTTCCAAGCTCTGTTCAATCATTCTAATTAACTGGCTGATAGTATATACTTAAGAGTGAAGAGACCAGCATGCTGAAGACTCAGTGTCTTGTATTTTTCCTTCTGCTTTTAAATTTCTGGCTATAAACACCCCAGAAAATGCTGCCATGCTTTGAAATACTCTTGGGTATCAGAACTTGATCAAACTTTCCCATTACTTATCCTCAGGTACCCCAGGGACTTCAGGCCAGTGTGGGGAAAGAGGTTCCTGGCTGGAACAATTTGAAGTGTCTAGAGGAGGTTTCTGCTGTGCATTGCTTGCTGGAGTTGGCTCTTTCTGTTAAATGATTGAAGAGAGATTCTGGCTGGTTGCATTGGATCCCTAGATGAGCTTGATGTGATAATCTCCCTGTGAAATCCCTGTTTGCAGAAGTAAAGCTGACATCCACGCACGCAGGGTTTCACCTACCGTGACTGAGCATGACAGTTTCGTTCCACCCAATCGTTTTGGGGTCTCTGTTTGTTAAAAGCACAGCCACAAGGAAGACATCTGGCACCCTGCCTCCTGGGTGATATTATGGACTGTGATTCTTTAAAGGCTGCTACGTGCACAGGAAAGAATTTGATCTTGTGCAAACAGGACAGCCAGACGCTGTTATGGTCAACTTACGTGTTCTGCTTCCCAGTGAATATACAAGATACATCCCTCTTGGTTTCACTTGCAGTTTTCAGCTGACATCACGGTCTCATGAAGGCAACACCAAGTAGGAACTGTATTAATCAGTTCATTTTTTTCCTCTGATCTTCTAATTTTACCCTCTTCTNACATCCCAGTGCTGGCTAAAAGGTAAATATTTTCACAAATTCAGACATCAGAGTCTTCTAAGAGTGCAGTTTTCCCAAGCATTAGAAGAGAAATTTATCCCGTGTCACTCAAACCAGGATATCTGGTGACACAGTTAAGGAGTTGACTTTGAAAATCCCTGATGAAAAAAGATCCCTGGGATAAAAAGCCTCCTCTGCTGCAGAAGGGCCTGTGCATGTCCCAGCATCCAGAGAGGGAGCAGTGCTCCACACAGCCAGGAATACTTGGTGTCCCATGGTTTCCTGGTGAGATGGTAACAGTCCTGTGGGTACCAGCAGTGCAACAGTGATGGAAGCTCTGCAGATCACAGCTTGGGCAGGGGTAGATTAAAGTACTAACTTACAAAGGCTGTGTGTGAGCTCCATTAGTCAGACTTGAAAATGGCAAAGCAAAATTAGTGTGAGCCAATAATAGGAGAAAGCAGAAACTGTTCTATGTTTAAGAACATAAGAATGGCTCTGCCTGACTTGGCATCTTGTTCCTAGCATGGTCTGGGGGTAGAGATCTGGAGGGAGCATAAAAATAACGCATGTATGTAGCAACACTTCTTCCAGATATTCTCCAAATTTCCAGCAATTGTGGCTGGGAGGCTTCCTGAGCCCAGACGTGGTTTCTTTGTATTTATTAATTCTCATTTTGATTTCAGAAAATATTCATGCTCTCCTTTAGCATAGGGAATTGGAGAAGGTCCTGGGTCGTGGAAGCAGTGGTGTAACTAGCCTTCCTGGATGCAGCGTGGTGGGACTGCTAAGCATCTGTTCTGCATACAGGTTGGCTTGGTTGTGTTCCCTGTGAGGTTATCATTTCCCAGGCAGCCCAACTCTGAGGACAGCTTGTGATCACGGCGTTCAGGAGGTGCCAGGCTGCCTTCAGTTCCTGCCTGTGGTGCCAGGGCAGGTCTGAAGTGAGGTGGGGTGGAGAGGAAATGTTTCAGCCTCATTCAGGAATATCAGGCAGGGAGAGGGCGGTGCTCTCAGCTTTTAAACTGGTAAGTAAGGAAACCCAGGCTGTGGTATATAGTTATCACCCTAATTGCTCTCTGCAGAGGTGGAATTAGCTCTTGAGTTAGGAAATCCAGTTTATTGCTGCCACAAGCAGCCATGTGTGCTGTGTCTTCATGGAGTTACCTTGGATGCCCTGGCTTTCTCTGTCCGTAAGATGGAACGTAACTAGGCTTTGGCTTTCACAAGGGGGACAAAATCCTTGGCACTTTTACAGGCACTTTGCAGGTCAGACCATGTCTAATTTTCATTAGGTATCACAGACTGATGAAGTCAAACACACGTAGGGAAAATGCCAAGCAGTAACCCTTGCCATATCCCTGGGCTGCACTAGAAGTCACTCTTGTTCTGTACGGAGGCTGTTTCAGCAACTAAGTGGTAGTTAGTAAAAAAAATATGTCACCATGAACGATGCCACTAAGCCTAGCACATTTGTCTGCTGATGGAGACATTCCTTGTCTGGCTTCCTCGTGAATCACAGGGAGAGTGGTGAAAACTTACTTGCCAGGCCTCCTACTCAATTTTTTCCTGAGAATATTTGTCTAGAGTCCTAACACGCTTCTCCAGAAACCTTCTAGTTAGCGAAGCCAAGAGAACAGGAGGGACTTCAGGAGCCGGTCCAAAGTCCTACACCTTCCAACCTTGTTTGCACCATGAAGTTTCCACTGTGGCTTTAGAAGATGAGAGAGAGTCCAGACACCAAAATGACGAGTGTAGAAGATGTAGTTCAGTAGTTTCAGTGCATCGCAGTGAGGTCAGTGGATCCAGGTAGAAAGGCACACTTTTCTTCTCTATCCAAACCGTGATATGATGCAAAGAGCTTCAGGTATGATTGCCAGAAACACACTGCTCTTTTCCAGTGTAATTACTGTGAAATCAGCTCTATTTATTACCCTATGTATCTACCTCTAAAATACGTAACATAACATGCTCTAACATGCTCTAGGCAATCCTGCTTCAGCAGGGGAGTTGGATTAGATGATCTCTATGGTCCCTTCCAACTCTAAAAAATTTGGTAAAATTCAGTGAAATATTTATCTCCCAGCATAAATTGGCAGTTGTTTCAGTGTGTAGGATTCTTTGATGGAAGAGTGGACGAGATGCAGATCTGAAAGGTCTTAGGGTTGGTTTGAATCCAGTACTCAAGAGTGACGCAATCTTTTTCGATTTTTCTGGGTCTTGGTGAGCTACCATGCTAATGGGAGTGCTGTTGCTGTACTGATGCCCTCTTTTCCTTTCTGTGCACTGAACTAAATGCTAGAGCCTCAACCACAAGCCTTACTTTAATTAGGTCTGCTTCAAGCAGCAGACATACACACATGCTATGAAGAATTATGGGCTGTCGCTGCCAAGGATGCCATCAAATGACTGAGTGAAAGGGAACGTTTACAAACAAATAAAACCTGTTATTAAGGGGATTATTAATGAAAGGCCTTCGAACAAAATATCTCCCTCCCCCTCAAAATGATTGAGGTTGGTTTTTGCTGGTGGTTATTTTCACTTTTTAGTAAGCTTCATGGGAGTGACTGAAGAAGCAGTCAGCATCATATGGGTCGGTTCTTTGAGACCTGAAGGTTTCGCAACACTCATGTCATATGTCTGCCCACCCCTGCCTTTTTTGCACAGATGTAGTGAACTTCACAGTCTGCTCTAATTAGCACCAGGCCTGATGAGCTGTGAAGTGGGAATTCAGGAGTGGGGGCATGGAGAAAAAGAATTCAAACCATTATTATTTGGTTTTGGTTAGCTAGGGAAAATGTTTGCAGGGCTGGAAAATACGACTTGGCACTGAGGGTTTCATTTAGCAAATGAGAGTGACTAGCTGGGAGGCAGGGAAACTGGTCTCTTTTCCTGGTTTTCAGATCGTGTAGACAAGAGTTTTCCTGTCATGTTGTCTTCTCCTGCCTTGCTAGATATTAAGGTCTTGCTGTACCGAGCACTGAGCTGACAAGGTGAGAACAGTGTGCGTCGTTCCCCAGCATTCCTTATCCAAAGTAATCGGTGCCATTTCCTAGTGAATGTGACATCAGCAGGTTGGGAACACCTGGTCTGCGTGCCCAAGCGATCTCTTCATATGCTGGGCTGGATGTATCGGTGCCTGAGGTGGAGATGCACTCTCTTTTGTGCCATCTTTGCTCTGAAAGCTGGGAGGACAGCTCTCTTAAATCACTGGAGATCTTGCTTCCTGTGAGAACCAGGTCCTGGCTCAAAGATGGCTAAACAGGTGAGAAATGCCAACAAAAGAGAGGAGGAAAGAGAAGTCTAGTGGTGCCTAGTGACAGGACAAGAGGAAATGGGCACAACTTGAACATAAAAAGTTCCACCTAAACATGAGGAGGAACTTTGAGGGTGGCAGAGCCCTGGAAGAGGCTTCCCAGGGAGGTGGTGGAGTCTCCTTCTCTGGAGACATATAGAACCCGCCTGGACATGTTCCTGTGCAACCTGCTCTAGGTGGACCTGCTTTGGCAGAGGGGTTGGACTAGATGATCTCCAGAGGTCCTTTCCAACCCCATGTGATTCTGTGACTCTTTTGCCAATGGTAGCACCCAGTTTGCCTGTAATAACACATGTTATTGCTGAGGAAAAGGAGAGGTCCTGCTGTGCAACTCTGACTGTCCAAGGGTGAGGTGGTGCTCCCCCCTGCTGGTGTGCTCTGGAGGCAGGGTGAGGGAAGTGTATTTCTCAGCTGGAGACTGACTGGGGCTTTCCAAGGAAGACGGGGCTTTGCTGGGAAACTCAGAGCAGTTTGGTCAATGCTTGAGGATTGGAAGAGGTAGCCAAAAGAGAAAGGCAGGAGATGATCAGTGTGGAGAAGAGGGTGGGCAA